>VXBU01017117.1:319172-339730 GCA_013400315.1 Bombycilla garrulus | reverse complement strand
CTGGGGGATGCTGAGCTGTGGGGAGGGTCCCAAGCTCTGGGGGATGCTGAGCTGTGGGGAGGGTCCCCAACCCTGGGGATGCTGAGCTGTGAGGAGGGTCCCAAGCTCTGGGGGATGCTGAGCTGTGAGGAGGGTCCCAAGCTCTGGGGATGCTGAGCTGTGGGGAGGGTCCCCAGCCCTGCTGTGGGCTCACCCCCCAGCCAGGAGCTGCGTTTCTGTCCTGGCTGTGCAGCATTTGCAGGTGGGCTGCAGGGAAGGGGGTGAGATTAAACACGTGGCTGGAGCCAGCTCGGGGAGGCGGTGTGAGCTTTTCCTTGCGGTTTATAGACTACAAAAACCCGCCTTCCCAACACTTTCCCCTCCTTCTCTGTGGAAAGGCTCAGTTCTGCTGCTGAAATATGGTCTGCAGGAGAGGCTGGTGAGCACGTGTGCCACTCCCAGGACTTCTCCGGCCATTCCTTCCCCAGGGAGATGAAACACCACGTCACCTCTGTCATTCTTGATCCAAACCCCTGCATTTTCAGGCTGGTGGTGACTGAAGATGAATCTGCAGCTTTGAAAGGAGGGGCAGAGGGTAAAAGAAAAGTTATTCCTTTCCTTCCATCTCTGCCCTTGAGTAGGAGTTGATAAAATCCAAAGGCTCTGCCAGGAGAGGAGACTCCACTCCGGCTTTGCCCAGGAACCATGTGGATGAAATATTAAGCACTGGGACTGGAGCAGGTAGAGCAGGAATAATCAGATGAGTAGTTAAAGGTCTGGTATCCTGTGGGGACACGTGATTGATCAGCCCTGCAAAAATAAATAACCTGGCCCTTTAGATCTATGTAGCAATTTTAAATTTTTAATAAATCTGTGTATATGGTGAAGGATAAGTCGTCACCTGCGCTCTGTGCCTCTGATTCTCTGGGTGAATTTGTCATGCTCTGCCTTTTGGAGGCTTCACATCCTGCTGATAAACAGTTTAAAACTCCTGTCCCGTCTTTATCTCGTCGAGGTGCGACAGAGCCTGGCTGGGGATGCTCCATCTCTGAATAGGATGAAGGGAGAGCCCAAAGCTGCTGCCTCTGGCTTTGCCAGCCTGTGGTGCCCCCAGGTTTGCTGCAGGAGGAGGGAGAAGGCCAGGAGTGCAGGGGAGGGGTCTGGAATCCTCCAAAGAGGGGCAGCGTGTGGAGCAGAGGGGGCTGCCGGCTGTGGTGGCAGCAGAGATAGCACAGCAGACTTCCAGACACGGGAAATTATGGCTCCAGGTGAACAGCACCTGCAAACTAATCCTGGCAGGCTCCACAGAGCAGGGTTCGGGCTCTCTCCACTCCTTCTTGGAGCTGAGGCATTTGGGAATGCTGGAGCCTGGCAGAGCTGATCTCTTTCTGCTGGAAAGACCAACCAGGGGCCTGAGAAAAGAGTTTGCTCCTCTGCGAGTGTGGAGTCGGAGGCAGAAGGATCCAGGTGCAGCTGAATTGCACATCTGAGAAGCACAGGACACGTCTGAAGGCAAAATGCGCCTTTCCTGTGGCTTGGTGTAGGGCTTCTGGGAGGGGCTGTGGGTGGCAGCGCTCTCCTGGCATTGCCAGAGCTTTGCAAAAGTCTTTTGTCACTTCTGTGCCGTTTGAGCTGTGCAGCTGTTCAGTCACATCCCTCTGTGTCCCCCCTGAGCCATGGAGTGAAAGCTGCTGCCATCCCACCCCTAAACATGCAGGGCTCTGCCATCCTCTCCCAGTCGGGGTTCCAGCAGCCCTGGGTGAGGTTTCCCAGGTCCCTGATCTGTTCCCTGGCACACCCAGCCCAGGGAGCACACTCTGCAGTGCCAGGGCTCTGTCCTGGCTGTCCCCAGGATGTCCCCGTTCCCCCTGGGAAGAGCTGCTCTTGAGGATCACATCCCAGCTCGGCAATACAAACTCCATGCTCAGTGGGGAGGCAAATCCCAGCTTGGAATACTTTTGGATTTTATTTTTACCACTGCTGTGGGAAAGCCTGCGAGCTCTGCAGAGCCATGGCAACGTGGATGCTGTCGTTCCCCCACGCTCCGTGGGAATGGCACGACTGCGTGTGTCACCTGTGCGGGGCCCGCGCTCCTGCTGGGAGCTCCTGGTGGCTGCAATTAATTTCTACTGCAGCCCAGATAATTACTGATTTTGGTGTTTTTTTTTTTTCTTTTTCTTTTTGTACTACGTGTCTAACAGCCATCAGTATTCTTAAAACTCGAGCTGCCAGCAAATTTCAGTCGTGGTAGAAGCTCTGGAGGAGGTGCTGGTGCCTCACTGATGCTCTCAGTGGCTGCCGTCAAGGAGAAGGCAGGAGGGGGTGAGAGCTGAGCTCTGCTGGACATGAGCTGAGGGAAAACCTTCCCCTGCTCCCCTGATAACGTGGCAGCGCGCTCTGGGCTTGGGTCGTGGATTTGGAACCTCCAGGAGGAGGAACTGGTGGTGCCTGGAGCTCTGGTCTGGCCACCGATTGTCATCGACAGCCGTGGGGACAGAGGACAGCGAGCAGAGTGCGGTGACAGGCAGAGGGAGCCCCAGGCTAGAGAGCCAAGGGATGAGCGGGGAAAGGTGTCCCGGCCATCCCGGGGATGTGGGAGCCGGAGCTGCCGCCTCGGGGAGGTCCCAGCAGGGCAAAGCTGTGATATCCATCCCTTTCAAGCACCGCTGCTCTGCTCTTTAGGAAAACTTATTAAAAGCAAACATCGCCTGGCTCTGCAGTAATTGAGAGCTATCACTGGAGCACCAGGATGCTCTTTAAAGCCTTATGGGGGAGGAGAGAAGGTAAAAGCCCGGGAACGAAGGCCAGCCAGGAAGGATGAAATAGCATTTAACAGTGAGCAGGTTTGCCTTGGGCATCCTGGCAGGCATGGCAGCTCTGGGTGGGAGGCTGCTGGCACCCAGGTGTCATTTACTTTGATTTCCTGATGGTATTTTTAACCTTGCAGTGGCCAGGAAAGCCAGCCCTGCTATCAGCACAGATGAGGATGGCTGTGGGGGCTTTGGTACCTTTGATGATCTACAGGAATTTGTTTCCCTCCTCATCTAAGGCAAACCCTGGTAACATTCCCTGTGCCTCTCCCTCTGCCACAGCCAAATGGGGAGCCAGGGACCTTTTTCTGGGGTGAGTTTGGCCCTGTGAGCATTGCAAGCCTTCCCACTGGTTTTTAAACACTCTCATCAGCAGAGCCCAGATCTGGCAGCCAGATTCCTCGCTCAGGTTTAAACGAGGGATTGCCTCCCTCCTGTGCTCTGTTTGTTGTCTCAATTTCTCTGATCACCAGCAAAGATGGTTTTTTTAGGCATTCTGCTTCTTGCAGATAATATTCCTCCTTGAGCAGACCTGCTTGGACTTAAATAGGCAAAGTGTTGGGGGTTGTGTGTGTGGATTTTGCTGAGCTGCTCGGTGGTGAAGCTGTGGGGGCCCAAAATGCTCCTGAGAAAAAAAAAGGATTTGCAGGACAGTGTGTAGAGGTGAGGAGGTGGAGCAGAGCTGCCAGGGAAGATGGGGAGAGCACTGAGGAGGAAGGCAGTGCCTTCCTGAGGTGGCAACATCAGCCCGGCCCCCTGCAGGAGAAAAGTGATTCCCAGCGTGTTGTTCTCCCAGCTTTTTTGGATGCCACACTGCTTTGGGCATGGCTTTGCTCTGCTGCAGCCCTTGAAAGCTGTTGTCCAACACATCTCACTCCTGTATGGCCGAAATAATTGTGTGAGTGGCATCCAGTGCTCTCTCCACTCCTTTTTGCATCCTCCCTCTTGTGAATAAAAGCCACTTTCATCTCCTGCCTCCTTTAGCATTTTCCATCCCATTCTTTCGCCCCTTCTTTTTTTTTTTTTCCCCACAGAAAGCAAAATTTTTGAAAATGAAATGAGAGAGAAAGAGAGAAAAAGAAAGCTCAGATGCAAGTTTTTTTTTTTCTTCCTCATGAAAAGGAAAGCGTGGAATACAACAAATTAAATAGCCACCCGGTGAGAAAAAAGGGAGTGGAGTGAAAAATGGGCAGGGGGGGATAAAACCCAGATGAAAAAGGCAGGCTGGTGCTGGAAGATGCCAGACAGGTCTGGGAATAGAGGCATAGCATGGCGGTAAAATAATTGTACCCCTTCGGCTGAAGTCCAGCGCTGCTTTCTGCCTCGCTACCCCAAGCCTGCCATCCTCTGTTAGCTCCTGCAATATTTTATCCGCCAGCTCCGGCTCTGTTGCACCAGCGATGGAGAGGACTAGATTAATTAGGAGAGATCTCTCTCCCACAGCCAGCCCAGCTCTGCGGGGGGAAGGCTGGGAACTATTTAAAGGGATGAAGATGTACTGCAGCAGCTGCCATCTCTCTGGCTGGTAATGTGCTCGCTCACCTAGCTGAAAATTCATCTCCTTTTGCCCTCTGCCAGTAATTCCCAGCAAATAAAAGCTGGTGAGCTCCAGGTTGAGCTCCGAGGCCAGCTGGGCTGGGCCGGGGTTTTGGGGAGAGCAGGTGTAAGGGAGGAAATGGGAGCGAGCTGTGTCTGGATGAAGCTTGGAACCTGCAGAACGTTCAGAACCTGAACACTGCTCGTGTTTATGACAGCACTGCCCGCGATGGGAACGGGGCTGCAGGAATCCCGGGTATCCCACAGCCAGGACGGGCCCTGCCCAGCCCCGCTCCCCCATTTCTCAGCTCATTAAGGCCCGGCCTTGCCTTCGAGTGACACAGGTAATGAATCCTCTGCAGGGTGCCTGCTGGCTTTAATAAACTGGAATGAACTGAGGATGAGAATTAACCTGGCAGGATTAGCTCGCTCTGCAGCGGGATGCTGGGGATGTCTCCTCGAGGGCCGTGATGGGAATTTTAACACCTCTGCTGCCCGCGCTGGCTCCCGGCTGCTCTTTGTAGAGCATCCAGCAGCTTCAAGCCCCTGCGAGGCCGAGGGGGAGCGGCAGGGGAGCAGCACCTGGCTTGGACGGTGCCCTGCTGCCCGTTCTACCCCTGGGCGTGGGGACAGCAGCGATCCCAGGTTCTGCAGATGTGCAGCATCCCAGCCCTCCCTCCCGCTGCCTCCTGCCGCCAGCCTCCCTCCTCCAGAGCAGGAGAGGAGCAGGGAGGATTGGAGGAGCTGAGTGTGTGTTTGGGAGGTGTTTCAGGCAGCGCATGGGGTGGGTTTTGGGGCTCCCAGAGCCTGGCTGATCGTAGCGCTGTGTGGGAGAGCCTCGAGCCTGAAAACCTTGCAATTACCTTGCATTTGCTTGGGCCTTCCGGCTTTTTATTTCCAGTAAATGGCTTTGTAATGCAGCCCCCCTGCAGGGCAGGCTCGGTGGGACACAATACGTGCTTCATGCCCTAAAAGCCACAGGGATGGCGGTGTGGGGATCCCGCACCACATCCAGGCCTGGATCAAGGATCCTGACAGGATCCAGGAAAAGGGGCACTGTGTTCTTGCTTAGCTTAGCACAGATGAGGAGCTTTCCTGCTGCCCTGCTTTTGGCTGGGGTAGAGTTAATTTTCTTCCTTTCCCCTGGTGGTTTGCACTTGGGACGAGCCCTGCTGTGACACAAGGCCCTGCTGTGACACAAGGCGCTGCTGTGACACAAGGCCCTGCTGTGACACAAAGCCCTGCTGCCTGCCACCCTCCCCTCCACACTGCGGGCAAAGCTCCTCCTGGCAGCTGGGTGAGCCCTGGTGGGTGCCCAGCTGCATGAAAGATCCCTTGGATCTGCAGGAAATGAGGGGAATGTTGAATTGGCACACAGCTCTGGCTCCACGGGCACAGGGGTGCGGGAAGGTGACGAGGGATGGCACCGCTGTCTGCCAGCCCGGCAAAGCCAGCATCCAGGGAGCCCTGCTCTTTGCCAGGCTGCTTCCCAGCCAGGCTGGCAGTGCTGGGAGCCTGTGGTCTCCTCCATGGGCATAGAACACGCATATTAATGTGCTTTTCCTGCCTTACAGGAGCCTCTAAGAACAGACGGGGAGTTTGAGAAGCCCTCGATGGCGCTGCTCGTAATTAGTACGTAATTGGAGTAATGGGGAGCCCAGGGGCTGATCTGTGTGGTTTTGGTTATAGTGAGGTTTGTGAGGTTATCCTCCTCCCCAGGCCTGGTTTGTGGGGTTTAGTGATGCTGCTTTGCCTTGGTTTGGGTCCTGCCTGTCCATGGGGAGGGGACAAGGATTGCAGGCACAGAGCAAACATCTCCTTGTGACACCACAGCCTGGCCTGGAGGGCCACCAGAGCCATGCATAACAGACAACCCCCAGGATGTAACGAGCTCCCAGTCCAGGAAATCATCTGGGAGCTGATCTGGATTTCCATGGAATGTCCTTGCCTGCTGAAGGGTTTCTGGCTTTTTCAGCTTTTATTAAGAGTGTGAATGTTTCTGTCTCTGCATGGGTGGTGTAGCAAGGAGAGAGTGAACACCACGTGCCTGGGTGTGTTGTCCCCAAGATGCTGAGGTGGGGATGGTGCCCCTGTCCCTTGACATGGGGACAAATCTGGTGGCAGCCACCAGCTCCAACATGGAGCAACCTGGTGGCAAGCTCCAGCTTGCAGGAACAAAGCCCAGGTGTGGAGCTGGAGGTGGATGGAGCGTGGAAAATCCAAAGTGTTTTGAAGAAGACAATTAAACACAAGAGGAGACAGCTTTCAACCACTTGGATTTTCCAAGGTTAAACCTGGATATCATGAGGGGATATCCCAAATTCCATGCAAGGTTGGGCAAGGTGGCTCTGCCTGCCCACTTTTAGCCTTAAATCAAAGGTGTACTCCTAGATGAGAAAGCAGCCAGGGAGATTTTTATTCCGATGCTGGATTTCAGGAACTCACAGGAAGGTGTCTGTTTTTCTCTCCCAATCCAGTTCGTGGAAGGAGAAAAACAATCAAAAAAGCAGTGAGGGTGATGTTCTTAAATCTGCTGGGGCTTTAGGAGGATATTGTTTGTGCTTCTTGAATAATGGCTTTTGATACGTGATAATATTATGTGGTTTGTTGGTTTTTTTTTTTTTTTGATGGCCAATATTACATTTATTTTAAATGATATAATCAGCCCTCGGCGTCTCAGCTGATTTAGTCAATTAAGTTTTTAACCTCATGTCTTCAATCTCATCTGTGAGTAATTTAAATGTGGTGATTTTAATGAAAGTACATCTACCTGTTCATTTATCCACACACACCGTTGCCCTTTGGATCTGTGGTGAGAGGAGCAGGAGATGCCTTTTCTCTTCTGCATGGAAATGTTCAGCAGGGCTGAGACAATGCAGTGATTGGCATTAGGGAGCTTTATTTTTGTTTTTTGTTTTCCCCAGAGCAATCCAAATATATCAGATGCAGCAATTCCCAAAGTGGCTGTACATTAAGGCTTTCAGAAAGGACAGCGGGATTGCCCTGGATTCTGGGGTGGGAGATGACAATAATGGACCAACCAAAGCTGGCAGATGCACAACACCCCGAGTCCTCGTGCAAATGTCATGGTTTGTCCTGATAATTGCTGCACCTTCAGGGATCAGGCGCTGCTGGGGCTGAGATTCAGCCCCAAACCCCTCTGTGCTGTTTGGGAAACTCATGGCAGTGATGTCCCCAGGGCAGGGTGGTGGCCCCTGGGCTGCTGCAGCCCCTTTGGTGGCCCTCACCGTGCTCCTGGCTTTTGCCTCGTGCTGAGCTCGAGCCCAGCAAACGCAGCTGATGTTTTTCAGCCTTCACCAGCACTGCGAAGAGAAATCAAGATAAATGACCTGGGGCTGCTCAGAGCCCAGCTCTGTGTGCTCCTGGACACACTCGCTCCTCCCCACGGGGTTTTTTTGGCTCCAAAGTGAATCCTCAGCACAGCCAGGCTGGGGTGGGCGATGGGGGTCCTTGGGCACACACCCTGGAGAGGTGGCTGCTCCAAAGGGAATGTCTGAGGCCAAGTCCTTTGAAACCAAGCCCAGAAGCAGCAGTAACAGCTTTTTGTTCCCATCTCATAGGCTGTCATACCTAAAATCCTTTTTCTTTAAATTTGTTTTTGAAGCAAAAATATTCCAAAGGGGTATTATATGTGGTTTTCTCACAGAAGGCAACCTGCCTCCCCCTGAAAACACTTGTTTCAAAATTTTCAGTGGAAAATGTGAACAGTTTTTTGATAAAAGCATTTCTATTCATGAGCAGTAGCTCAGAGAGATTTGCAAGAAATAAATAGGTTTTGGCAGCATAAAAGTCTCTGTTGAACAAGGGGATGGGGAAGGTGTGAAACTTGATTTGGTATCATTTGCCCATGGAATTTCAGCAAAAGTTCTTCAGCAGAAAGTGTCAGGGGATATTTTTCCATCAAGCCCCTGTCCAAATCTCCTGGTGCTGGTGAGAGCTACAGCATTCCTGTGTCAATAATCATCTTCTTGGCTGGTGCAGTGCTCTGCTCCTTGGAGATTTGTCTCCATCTCACCCTGGGCCGTGCTTGCAGCTTGCTGGGTGTGTTGGAGAGCTGGCCTGGAGCTCCCTCCACATTTTGCTGTGCTGTGCCTCAGGAAAGCTGATTTCTCCTGCACTTCCAATAAACATTCCACTTATCAGTTTTAACAAACTCTGTGCATATCATAAAGCAGAGAAAGCAGGGACAGGGCCTGTGTTTGTCTGAAGCAAAAGTGAGGTTTTTATTTTGCAGCCCTCTTGCCGATGCTCTGCCTCCTGCTGACCCTGGTGAAGGTGCCTGGGGCAGGGCAGGTTGGCATTCTGTTTTGTGCTAGAATTGGTCAGTAATTCTTAGCTGGGGATAAATGAGTGATCAGCCTGTCAGGAATTCACCAGAATTCAGTTTCCAGCATGCCCCTTGCTTCCATCAAATTCTCTGCTGCCCTGGGGAGCATCTCATCTTGGAGACAAACCTTGTTTGGGTGTTATCACACCGGGTTTTTAGGCTCTGTCCTGCCCTAACTCTCCCAGCTGAAGTTTGGCTCTGCTCTCCTTGCTCATCTGAGGCCCTTTTCCTCTTTGCTGCAACGGATGGGATAAAACTGATGATATTTGGGAGTGTGAGCTGGCCCTGCACGTCCACACTGCCTCCCCTCTTTATTCCTTCAGAGTTGCATGTAAGGAAGCTCAATTTTCTTGAAAGCTGCCTAAAAAAAAAAAAGGTATTTCCATGTCTGCAAGGAAGCAGGAGGATGCAGGGATGCTTGGAGCTGCCTCTCTACCTCCAGCTCTTCCCCCACGTCCGCATGGATGCAGCTCTGCTCCCCTGTGTGAGAGGCAGAGGGGAGGAGAGGAGCCTGCTCTGCTTCCCTTTAAGCAGAGATTTGGCTGTGGCTCTGAAAGCAGAATTAGAGGTAGGGTTTAATCATACAAGCTCTGAAATATGGGAGATTAAATCTTTTTAAGGAGGGCAGCTAAGCACTTTATTTTCTGTGCAGGAATCTTCAGGGGGTCGGAGACCAGAGAACTGGATTTAAAGCTTTTAAATTACTTCTTTTTCTTCTTTTCTTTTTTTTTTTTAACAAGTTTTTTTTTTCCTCCCACAATACATGGTTGGACAGGAAAGACTTTAAAGTGATGGTTAAAAAGAAGAGAGAGAGAAAAGATGGGTGGAATGGAGATGCTGGTTAAAGATAGACATTAATAATGTTGTGTTGAGTTGTCCAGGCACATTTAAACCTTAAAGTGCACATCTACTCTGGGAAGTGATTTTTGTGGAAGGAGGGAAATCTTTCAGGTGTTCCTCGTAATTTCTTGCTGCATTGGATGACAGATTTACTCCATGGCAAGGGGATGTGCAGCCCCTCTCCTGCTGCAGCCCCAAAAGACCTGGAGGTGCTCGTAGGTGCTGGCAGTGCTGAGTGCTGCAGGCCTCCCTTCCTGGGGCTCCAGGGGGGGGATGTTTAAGCTGAGATTGGCATTGTGGCTGCAATTGGGTTTTGTTTTTTTCCAGCCAGGTGCTGCCCCAGCCTCGCTCAGGAGAATTGGAGCTATTTGGTTGCCTCTCACAGAGCCGGCTCGGGGACGTTCGCTTGTGTTTGCCTTGCGTTTTTCTTAATTTCACGGAGCTGAAGAGATCGATGGCAAGGTAGACCTGGGATTTAAGGCTGCCTATAGCACAACTCTGTGACTGATGACCCCAGCTCTGCTGCTGCTCTCCGGGCTGGGAGTTTGCAGGGCTGCCAGGGCCAGGATGGTGACATCCACAGGAGGAACGTTGTGTCCTTCCCACGTGTGGGATACCCGAGTGGGTCATGGTGCTGGGGTACCACCCTTCAAAGCTGGGTTTGAAGCCTCTCAAAGGCTGAGCTCCGCTCTGGGAGTCCTGCCCGGACCCAGTGGGACCTTGCCTGGGGTGTCAGCAGAACGGCGCTGGAATCTCGGTGCCGCCGGCTGCCTCGGCTGCTTGTTGCCATAGAAACACCCCGTGGCACCGCGCTTGTTTGGGAAGAGGTGGCACTGGCGTGTTGGCAGGACACACTGCACTTTTCCCACCTGGAGCCAGTGCCTTTGGTCACTGGAAGTTGTGCGTGTGGGGGAAGGCAGGTTTGGCTTGTGTGACCGTGCTGGGAGGGCTCCATCAGCCAGCGCTGAGGGCTCTGAAGGCGATGGGAGAAGGTCCCTCTGTGGTGCAGGCAGCAGCCGCTTTCTCCTCTCCAAAGATGGGATGGTTTGTGCAGCCCGGGATGTCCCTGCAGGCCGCGGAGCCTCTGCGGCCCACCCTGCCTTCAAACGGCCCGATTGCACCGAGCAAATGAGGCAGCGCCTCCCATCCCTCCCCTCGGCCTGCCAGCTAATTAGCACTCCATTAACTTAACGAGGCTCTGCCGGCCACCCTGGACGTGGACACGGCTGTAGGGCTGCCAGGAGCGGGGGAGGAGGGAGCCAGGCTTGGCCGGGCCCGGGGCTGCGGCAGAGCCTGTGCGGCCGAGCAGGGAGGGCTCTGCTCGGGGTCTTGGGGCTGCCCAGGGGCTTTTCCGTGCCTTTGGGTCCGTGGTGGGGACGGGAACCACAGGGAAGGGTGGCAGGAATGTCTGGCACTGCTGGAAGATCTGGCAGTGAGTTGTGAGGTTGTGCAGGATGCAGCTCCAGCCCCGTGCACAACCCAGTTTGTGCCACCGCCCCGTCCCTCGGAGGAGATTCCCTCCCTGCTGGAAAGGCTCAGGCAGCCGCAGCTCCCTGCCGAAGCTTTCTTTGTTGACAGAGTTAAATTTGCAATTTCATGGTTTGGTTACAATGAGTTTAGTTTATAAAATTCATGAGCTGTTAGGAAGTGTGGAGAGGAGGGGTGAAAAACACGCCTGGCAGTCAGCAGGGACGTGGCTGCTGGCACATCCAGCAGGGTCCTGCTTTGGGGACAGCGTGGGGCTTGGAGATGGGATGTGAGAGCCTCGTGTAGGACAGAGGGATGAGTCCCCACGTGTTAAGTGCATATTGTATTATTGGCTTTTCAAAAGTATTAAAAAATGAATATATATATAATGTTGGATAAAGTGGTAATGTAAAGAAAAAGAGGGACAAGAGGCTTTTTGTTCATGGAACTTATTCAAGGAGTAGTAAAAGGTAAACAAGAAAATTCCTTGCATTCTTGGATCATCCCAGGAGCTCAGGTATGGATCGCCCTGATCACCAAGGAGCCAAGAAGAGGAATAACGAGTACAAGATTTTCAAGGGAGTGGGGTAGGGGGGGACCCAAAAATATGTTTTAAATAATGCATGATAGTTTATGAATATGCAACATGTTGATGCATTTAAAGAAGTGTTTTCTGAGTTAGTGTGTGCTCCTTGGTATGACCCCAAGGCACCCGGCCGTTTGTAACCCTTTGCTTTATTTCTGTCTCCTGTTGTCTTTTTATTAAACCTTTTAAATTTTCCCAGGAGAGTGAACTGTGTTTTTCACACCACGAGAGGAGAGACCCTGGTTTCTCCTGGTGACACCCGCTGTGTCTCTACCTGCACGCTCTGCTGGAAGTTCTGCAGAGCTTTCCTTGGGTGGCCTCAGAGAACCAGGAGAACCAGGAATCCTTTCAGGGGTGGAGCCCAGGGTCTGTGGTGACAGGGGCATGGAAACAGCAGGGCTCAGCCTGCCCAGGGAGCCTGCTGCTGGCTTGGAGTTTGGATTTGTGGCTCTTTGGAGCTCTGGCTGGGAATCCACAAAATGAGCTCTGTTCCCTGGAATTCAGCAGGACAGGGACAGAGATGCAGCTCCCTGGAGCGTCACTGCATGGGCAGTGTGCTCCAGTCCATCTCTTGTGAAGTGAGCTGGTTCACACCCTCACATCTGACTTTTCCAAGAGATTTCTTTGCAGCCTGTCCTGTGTGTTTGGGGGCTGATTTGGAAGCAGAGCAGCCCCCCAGTCCCACCCTCCTGCCTGGCTGGAGCTGTGTCCTCCATCCCCCTCAGCAATGGAAGATGTTCCTCCAGGAGCCCGGAGCTGCTGATGCGCTGCAGAGGAACCAAAAGGCAGTGTCAGGAAGGATCTAAACAAATATTAGCTAATTAACATGAGAACAGGAGGAGGAGGAAGCGGGGTCTCGCCGGAGGTGCCTGTCCAGCATGGCAATATCTGTGAGCAGGAGCCAGCAGCCCGTGTGTGCTGCCACTGCTGGGGCTGATGTTGTTGTGACAACAGCAGGAGCATGGTGCACTCCCAGATTCCTTACAGGTCATAAAACACCACTGGGTTCCACTGGAAATGCTAAGATGTTGATTTTTAGGGTTTTCAAGAGAAACCTGGTGTTAGTCCCTGCTTGGTCTGTCACTCTGTGGGGTTGTTCACAGAGAAGGCCATAAACAGACACCAAACACCAAACCCCCTTTTCTTCCAGTGTCTGTTGCGTTGTTGACTCCCTGGGATTGCTGATCTCTAAGGCTTGGCAGAATCAGTTTGTGCTGAACAGATGGATGTGCTAAGCAAGGCCCAGAAGTCATTGGTGGAAAAGGAACTCAAGGATTCTTGTTAGATCTGACCAGGGCACCCAAAAACAGAAGGGAAGGTGATTCCAGCTGACTCCAGGACCTCATTCTGGTGACCTCTCCAGCAACATTGTCCATGAGGAAACCTTTCAGTTGGTGTCTGTGTTCACGAACAGCTTTCGGGCTGCAATTAGTGAATGTCTCCATTTGCAGCCATGCACCGTGTCAATGATTCCCTGTGAAGCTGCTGGAAATTCTGGGAATGCTCGCGGCTCGCTGGAGGGTTTCTCTTTCTCAGCAAGCCCCAGCACGAGGGTTATGTTGATATACAATATGCAGGACCCAGGAGGGGTTCATGCTCCTTGGATTTGTACGTGGAGCCTGTCTGGAAGGAAATCCCCCTCCTCCCTTGCACCTCTTTTCCATCCAAAGTGTTTAATCACCTAATTTGTGTTAAGGAGCATCGGCTTTCCATTTCCAGCTGTGCCAGCACAGAAGATGCTTCCTTGTTAATGAATCCTGGGCTTGAAACATCTCCTGTGTGTGTGTGGGGACATGAAAGCCCAGGGAGGGGACAAGACTTGAGGGTGCATCAGGAAATTGGGAGCAAGGGCAGGACGGAGAGCAGCGACGAGACCACCCGCAGATCCCGCTGCATTGTCCTCAATCCAGTACCCAAATTTCAGTCTTTTAAGAGGATTATCAGGTGTCTGTTTGAATTACTCTGACATGAACAGTCACTCAGAAAATGTACATTCATTTGAAAGGTCAAGCACATTTGATTTCTGCCTTTGGTATGCGGGGGCTTATCCTTTCAACTCTCCCTTCCTTAATGAGATTCTTGTTTCAAAGAGTCGCGCTGTGCCCGGGATTTGAGGGAGTCAAGTATGCTGGAGATAGTTTTTGTTATCATGTTTACCCTTTTATCTGCCTGTCCTTTGAAAGCTCCCTGGCACACAATAAGGATGCAGCAGGACGGCCACTCGGGGCGGCTCTGCCAGCAAAATCAGCTTTTTAGGGGTGGAGAGATGGAGATGTGCTAGCGGGCAGCTGCAGCAGCAGGAATTCTGATTTCTGCCTGGCAAAGCATCCAAACGGAGAGAGGGCCTTTGGGAAGACCCCCAGTCACCAGGGGGGGCTGGGCAGGTATCGGGGTGTCATCAGCTCCCATGGAAAACTCATGGGAAATAAAGCCAGGTTGGGCTTGGCATGGCAGAGTTGTGTTTCTTGATTAAATTAATGTGTATTGATATTTCTCCTGTTGTTTTGACTTCACAGGCTGTTTAAATTCAGGCTTGTCACAACAAAATACAAAGGAGGTTGCTCGGAGATTGATTTTTTTTTTCCCTTTAATCCTGTCTCTAAAGAAGAGGAGCATTTTAAAATTTTATTTTTTTTTTCCCCCTCTACTTCCAGGTTGACAGCCAGGGAAAGCTGCAAACATTAAAACTGTTGCGCAAATAATTATGTTAAAACGCCGAGCATACATTATGGAGGAGGGCGCTCCTTGATTGTAACGTACGAATCAATTTTCTGCGTCACAAAATTACTGACACCGGTGTTGGCTTTGGTGATTTATTCCCTGGAATGACGATCCTGTGACTGCCTTTTCCCTGGAGAGAGTTTTTTTTTTTTTCTTTCTGATGGGTGAAGCTTTGGTCTCCTCTTTGCTGTCACTGCTGTCTCCTCCCCGCCGCGGTGACGGTCCCCTCCGCCGCTTAAAAATAGCGGCTTTTATGCAAACGACGTCCCAAAACGCTCCACCAAGTTAAATAATGTAGTCACAAAACCAAATATTGAATAATGACTGAGGCAAGGATTAAGGGAGACAGGCAAGGAACAAAAGAGAGATTCTCAAGTGTTTTGAACACAGAATTGAGAAGACACAGATGTGCAGGAGGCTTTTGCTCTCTGCAGCCAGAGGAGACAGATTAAAGGGGTCCTCCAGGACTGTGCACCCCCAGCCAGCTTAAGCTGCCTAAAGACCTCTTTAAATCCAAGCTTTTCGACAAGCCCAGCTGACTGGAGGGATTTCTGCTGGGAATAAATTCAGAGAATCATGGAATGGTTTCGTTTGGAAGGGACCTTGGCGGCCGTCTCATTCCAAACCTCTGCAGGGACACTTTCCACTGGAGAGCCTCCCATTGGACCTTTTTAAATGGATTTCTGGGGAAAATGTCTTGTTGTTGGTTTTTTTTGTTTTGTTTTGGTTTTTTTTTTCCAGTGAAAAGTTCCCATGGGAGCTTTTCTGTATTCGCTTCTGGAAAAAAAAAAAACGTAATTTCTCTTCTTTTCCATTGAAAGGAGACAGCCCAGGAAGCGCCATCAACCTCAATTCTTTACACAACTCTGGTTTTGCGGGAAGATTTAAATAAAAAATGCCAGGAGAGGGGAGAAAGAAAAAATCACAGGCATGTCATTTCTCATGCAACTCGTGGGATTTTTTAAAATCCACCTCAAAGTTGTTGAGTTGCAGTAACTGAAGTGGGTAGCTGTTGGCTACTCATATGGTGAGAGAGGAACAGGCTGAAGGAATGTTGCACAAGAACTTATGTAAATGTCTTCTGTACAGCTCAGAGAAAGTCTAGGACTCCTTTAAATCTAAGAGCTGGAAATTCAGCTGGGAAGCCATAAATTCGGTAGATGTCTTTTCCTCAATAAATTCAGAATACTGGCCAGGGAAGAAGCATCCATGTTTCACAAAAGGAGTTACTGGACTTTCTGAGGGTTTCTTTTTTTTTTTTTTTTTCCCTGGTGCAGAAACAGTTGAAATGTAGCTCAGGATAAATTGCAAGGTGATGATTTACATGACAGGTGACACTGGCAAGCACATTATTCTCAGAGGAAGCATGAGATGGGATGTATTTACTGCCTGTCTGGGCAAATTATCCACTCTCAGATGTCGGGCATGTGCTTGTGTAGGAAATGTGTGTGTCCAAAACAGCTGATAAAGGGGATGGGGGGAACAACAGTTAATAAATGCAGCCCCCGTGGCTGTTGCTGCATCCCTCCTGCTGAACTCTGACTCCCTTTTTGGAGACACAGATCTGGAGATGCTCTGAGGCTGGGCTGGGGTGAGGGAGCACCAGAGGAATTTCCTGGCTGCTGCAGAGGTGAGATGGGCACGGCTTTGCTGAGGAAAGGAGCAGGATCTGTGTTGGAGGGGGTGCTCAGAGCCCAGTGTGTTTGGATTTTGGAGCCAGCTCCTTGTCTCCTGCTCCTTCCTGAGGCTGTAACATCCCATCCACCAGGGAAACTCCTCACTGGGGATCAGGCAAATTACCCTGCTCTGGCTGCCACTACTGCTTGGTCTTGTCAGGCTGGCTGTGATTTACTCTTAATATTTATCCCTCTTCACCTGAGCTTTCCTACTGATGAATAAAGCAGAATAATGAAGTGGTGGTGTTAAACTCTAAGCTTGTGCTGTCCAAGGGGAGTGCAGCTCTCAGGCAGGGCTGGATCAAGAATTTCAGTGCAGTTTTGGAGCCCTGATGTCCCCCATGGTAGCTGGTCCATGTGGAGACTGCTTTAGGCTGTGTCTATTATGGATTATTGTGTTTCCAGAAGGTTTTTTTTTTTCTCCCCCACCCTGAGGGGGGGGTTTGCAGGATGATTGCTTTTTATTTGTGTGTGTGTGCCCACAGAAAGCTTGGGATCTCATCTGGCTTTTAAGGATCTGCTTCTGTTACCTAGCAGGTATTGTAGGTGGATGTGTAAATGAGGATCCTTCTGTTTACAAAGAAATGGATATATAGTATAAAAACAATTTACTTGTAAAAGACTCATCCTGCCTCCAGAATATGTTTGAATCTTAACACAAGACAAAGTAATTTAATCCCTCCCAAACCCATATGTTGTTTGCTTCTCATTTTTTCCAGCAAATTTTACCTTCATCAAAAGATAAATCAATTTGTAGCAGCTATCGGCAGCTCTTTAAGCTGCCAAATTGAACAGCTTAATTAGGGAAAATATATTAAAAGATCTGAGAGATGCTAACCCGTTCAGTGCCTCCTCTTGGTGCATCTGCCTGGTCTTGCACACGTGTGGGGCTCCAGACCCCTCCCGTTTGCATTTTTTTGCTGCTTTTACGTGATGCTCTGTGGTGTGGTGATGGCATGAGAGGTTTCCTGGCAGGGCTTTTCTAGGCCTGTCCAGTTTGAGGATTTAAAAGTTTATTCTCTTACAATTTTTCTTGTAAATCAAAGCAATAATAATTTTTTTATCATAATTATTATTTAAGGGCTCTTCCCAAAGCAGCTTGCAGCTGCCCAGTGTCTGTGAGCACCCTGTGCTGACCCCTGCCTGCAGCGTGAGCTGGAGTCGTGGTCTCAGAGGTCTCACACCCAAATAAATAGAATAGGAATGATTTGGAGCACCATTCCCAAAGATCCACTCTCATTCAGCGCCGTTCCTGTGCGTTGTTTGTGCTTTAGATGGGGGGGATGGAAAAAGGCACCCAATAAAAGTACAAACTGCATGAGTCAGCCTGAATCTGCTGTTGTGCCTCGTTCTTCCCATTAGCAAATAACACGGAGGAGCGTGTGGGGAGCTGGGCATCCCCTCCTTCCTGAGTGGCAGCTCCTTTCAGGGCTAAACTCATCAGTGATGCTGCTCTGGGGAGCATTCCCAGCCTTCCAGCCTGCTCAGCCCGTGCTGAGCACATCCCTGCCTCTCCAGGAATCCTGGGCAGGGGAGTGCCTGCTGCTGATCATTGCTAAGGTGAGGACAGACCACTGCTGGACCTGTGCTGGTGGGATAAAACTGCTGTGGCCTCAGCCCCAGCCTTCAAAAACCCACTAGGAAGTGGATTTTGGAAAGGAGTTTCCTGCAGCTCCTGTTGGAGAGGATGAGCATCAGATGAGGGTGTCAGAGCTGTGCTTTTGCAGCAAAGCTTCCAAACCTGACCTCTCTTAGGACTCTTCCCTTGGGTGATGTTTGAGTCCAGGATTCCTAGAGAGGAGCAGGCTCTGGACTGGCTTCAGCAAATAAGAGGATTTTCTTGCAAAGGCTGAAAATTCGCAGATCTGAACTCCCCAAGGCTTATGTGATGGGCTACAACAAAAAAAAAACCCAACAATGTTTGGTTAATTTAAGATTCAACTTGAGGTGCTGAGATAAAACAGAGTTGATATCAGGGTAGTCTTGCTTCAAAAGCAGAGTATTGTCAGCGCAGGGCGAAGTGTTCTCCATCTGTTCCCGTGGCTGTCAGGAGCCAATATTAGATAGCTCCGCTGCAGGCTGGGAATCTGCGAGTGAGGGCTCATGGCAAAAGCTTCATGTGGGAAGTTTTTTTTCCCTCCTTTGCCTTGCCTTAGGTTAACTCACACCAGAACCAGTCAGGCTTTGTAAAACTGAGTGCTCCTGGTGATGTCTAGAACTCGTTTAACATCCTCCGCTTCGCCCTGGAAGGACAGGGACAAAAAGGAAACTGAAACATCAACTGAATGATCTCCTTGTCACCATCCTGAAAATCTCCTAATGACCCAAGGAGTGGTTTCCTTGCTCTTGGAGCTTGTAACACATGACAGACCTTGAGGTTTTTCTTCTCCCACCTCGTGTATTTCTTGTGCTCTGCAGCAACGGAGACGAGGTTTGGCTGCTGAGGGAAATGATGAAACTTAGAAAACGAGAGGTCTTGTGACAGGCTAACACCTCAGCTTGCTTTGAACTCGAGAGTGAAATATATAGACACAATTTTCCTTGCAGGTGGCTTTTTCCATGGTAGCATGTGGGTATCTGTGCCCAGCCCCACACGTGTGTGTACATGCACAGTTATTCTTGCTTCAGCACAACGATTTCCTAACGATCTCTTACCCATCCAAGACAGATTGCTTTTCATGGTTCAGTGGCCGCAGCTCAGGCATCCATTTTAATCAATAAAACAGTCAAAAGAGAGAATAGATTTACTTGTTTCTGGTTTTTTACATTTAATTGAAAATTTTCGAGTGATTACAAACATAGCTATTGTATAGATTGCGGAGTTTAGAAGACAATAAGTGCCAAAAGAAAAATGTCCCCGGAGCCCAACCTCTTCCCCTCGTGATGCACAATAGATGTTGGTGGTTTGTGCCTGGCCTTGTCCTTTCTTCTCCTTCCTCAGGGTTTGCAAAAAGCAGAATGGATTTAATGGGGTTTTACCCAGACATCACAGGGATGTCTGTGATGAGCAGCGCTAAATCCTCTTATTTGTCATGAGGGAGAATCTCCCTTCACATGGTGAATTTTCCTTCACCATGGGACATCTGGAGATGCATCGTCCTGTGAGCAACTTGGTCACCAAACACGCGTGAGGATGGGCCATAAAATCTCTCCAGACCCAACAAAAAGGGTTTAATTTTTATGAAAGCTGATTGAAAAGCAGTTTCAGCAAAAAGGAGCTTTTGGTCATCAACAGGGGGAAAAAATTGTAATTTCTGTCATGTTCTCATGTCAAAATAAAAACCCTTCTTCAGAAGGATACTGTGAGGATAAATAATTGGAGAATAGGAGGGTTTGGGGTATTTCCTAGTGCCCAAAGGTGTTGCTGTGGTATTTATCCCTTATTAGCAGGTAGGTTAACCTTCCCCACTGGAAATTGCATTTGATTATTTAATCTGTTCACTGTTGTCAATGTGAATGTCCAAAGGTGGGGGTGCCACATAAATAATAATCCTTTTGAGATTTGAATAAATGTGTGTGTGGAGCAATGATTTGTTGTGTGGTGTTAGGAAGGGGATGTACTGGACACCCATGGTTTCTGAGCTTGCAGCTTGCACTGATGTCTGACAAACTGCCTTTCTTCTGGGGCTTCTTTGAGAAAAATAACAAGCCATGCTGTCTCTCTGGATGTAAATTTAATAAACCTGGAAGCAGCACAGCAGCTGAACATATCAAAGCCATAGACTTTTCAGTGCAGGGAAACTTTAAAAACAGTCCTCAAGACCCCTGCACTCTCTGCAAAATGAGATCTGACTCCTCTTTAAGTTGTTTTTAATAGCTGGAATAACTGAAGATTGGTGTTTACCAGGGAATAGGTTTGTGAGGGAGCTGCCTGGTGGGTGCCCATGGTGTTATCATTTCCAGGGGTATTCCTGGGATAACCTCCCGAGCACACAGGTCTCCTCACAAATTAACGCTGAGCCCCGTGTGCTGCCAGACTCCGGCTTCCAGACGCACAATTTCCTCGATACTTTCATTGTCATCTCTGATTTCCTCAGCTTCGCTGCCTGCTGGAAGCAGATTTGTTCCGGCACGGGCCAGGATGTGGCTCTGGAGGAGTGGTTGTCACCCTCCATCTGTCACGGGCACTGCCGCTGTCAGCTCGCAGAGAGCGTGGCTTTGTCCCCAGCAGCCCAGACCTGGGGAGCAGCTCCCAGGGATCTTGTGAAAATCACCAGGGTCCCCCTGATTGGGAAAACCCTGAAAAATTTTGTGCAGGGATTAAATGAGACAAGCAGGACTTCTAGAATTTAGTCTTCAGGTTCGTTGTTTATTATTCCTTATCTACATTTTAGTGCGCTTGTCTACGCACCTGCTCTACAGTGACTTTGTGATGCTTGTACCCCCAATTCTGTGTCTGTCTGTGCTGGGTGTTGAGTCTGCACCTTTCAGACAGACTCTGAGAGTGAAGGGGGGAGAGAAGAAGAGTGGAGTTTGTTATCAGGAACTGCACTCGCTCCCTGCATCCTTCTGCTGGACTGTGCTGTCTGCAGCAGGCCGGAGAGAGCTCTCTTTTGCTCTTTAGTTAGTTTTAGCTGGCTGAGGTAGAGAAATTC
>VXBU01017117.1:290216-318885 GCA_013400315.1 Bombycilla garrulus | reverse complement strand
GGTGGATGGAGAAGAAGGAGAAGTAGATTCAACACCCCAAATCCTCCATCTTGTCTTCTGTCCACCACCATACTAAAAACCCCAAAACTCTCAGTTTTTCACCCTGTGACAAATGACACTTCTATCTATTTCACACCCACAGAACCCAATTCACCCCAAAGTCCTGGAAGCCTCTCCATGATGGAAGGTTAAAAGCAGAGCTCTCCTGAGAGTCAGAGCCCCTCAGGACAGGCAGAGGAATATTTCCTGTGACCTGGGTTCCAACAGGAACTGGAGATTTGTTAGAATCCTGGTCATTGAAAAGTTTCTTCTTCTTCACCTTCTTCATGGATGTAGATAATATTGTGTGATTGGTCATTAGGCTAAAAGTAAAAATAATTTAGGTAACATTTATTAATTGGATAATTTATCCTTAAAAGGCCTTGTAAGTAAAAACTAAGAGCCATTTTCAGCTTGTTAGCTTGAAATGTTGTAGAACTCACAGCTTGTGAAACTGTTATAGGGATAAGAATTAATAAACATCTGAGTCCAAACAAAAAATACCATCTCACTCATTTAATCCTGACTCTGAAAAAAAAAAAAGATAAACTTTACAGATATTCCCAGTTTGGAGATTCCAGCAGAGAAGGAAAATGTCTCACAGGGTGGTCTTGTCCACAAAATGGAACATTTTTGTCCTTTTTTCCCTGATAAGCTGGACAACCTCAATGCAAATATTGGATTTTGTACAAACACACCCCGAACAGCAAAACTGATTTTGTTGCCACCAAAAAAGTTTATAGATTATGGCTATTCCTTTCTTGGTGGCATTCTAACTCTTCCTTCCCATCAAATTGTATAGATTTTGTGTGATTTTTCCCCCCTTGCATATCCCTCACCAGAAGGGAAAACCATTTTGAGGAAGAACAGATCCTTTTCACGATTTTCTTTTCAAACTCAAAATCAAATCCTCCGTCAGGAAAGGCTTCAAATGGAAAACTCTGACCAGCCCAAATTAAGGGGGGCTCAATTTACTCTGGCAGAATACTTTGAGAGCTGCAGATGAAAACTGCAATTTAAGTGCCTAATATTATAATTATACACCGATGTGTTTTATTAATGGGATTGAATGCTGGTAGCTTTGTAGTAATGAGCTTTTTTGAAGATCCGTGTAATAGAGTTTTCTGATGGTGAGGACCCCGCCACGCTACTCTCTCTAAAAAGCACCTTGAAACTCACGGAGTAGCCAGGAACAGGGTTAATTCGTTGACTTGAGCAGTAATTAGTTGCCCTTCTCCTGGAGAAGCCCTTCCTGGAGGGGAAGAGGAACCCAAACCTCCTGCGTGTGGTGCTGTGTGGATGATCTGGGATTTTATTGTGCTGGGGTGAGCGATTCTCGAGCAAATGAAACGTGTGGGGAGCCTTGGAGATGAAAGGTTTTGTCTTGACAAATTAGCACTTAGCAGATTGCCGGTATTAAAGAGCTGTGGGTTTGAGCAATGTGTACAGTTGGGCCTTTTTAACACAGGAAGAATAATTTCCCCATTTTCTAACAGCATTTGAATGCACTTTTGGTAATAAATAGGGAGAAAAAATGAAACCCTTGAGTCTTTTCCTGGGCCAGGGCACCCCCTCCCAGCAGGGTTAAACTGGGTCAGTTACAAAGATTCACATTTATGGCTTTTTTATTCCTTGTGGAAAAACCCAGAACAATCCTAACTAATAAAGTCCTTCAGACAAATTTCAGTTTTAAATAGAATGTTGATATGGGGTATTCTGATAGTTTGAATATTTTTTCTTATTGCGAATTTAGCACAAGTCACTTCCCTCCAAATGAATTTTGGATAAATCAACAGCTTGTATTAATTATATTAATAACAACATTAATTATATAACAGTGCATAAGAATTCAAGGCCTTCTAAGACTGAATAGGGAGAGCAACGAAAATAAAGTGGCAAATTGTAGAGCTGTTATAGTGTGAACTCAATGTTTCTTATTTGGTGTCTTTTGACAGGGAAAAGTAACTTTTCAAAACCCACTACAATGTTCGTTACAAATCCTGCTTTTTGCTAAATGCTTCCCTTCTACTAGAGCATAATTAGCTTTTGTCAACTTTTTTATGGACAGTTTTCATTTTGCACTTTCTTTGAATGCCGTGGATGTTTTTCCAGAATAGCTGAAGTTTTGTTTCTACCCCTGGCATTTTACTCTACAATTTTCGTGGAGAGAAAACCTCATTTTTGGCCTCCCCTCACTAGTTAGGTGTCCTTGATGCATTCATTTAGGAACTGCAAAGCCGGGCAAGTGTTGCCCCTTCTCCTTTGTTAATTAACCCAGTGTGTACAATCACATTTTATTTGGCAGCTTGACTGGAGGGCCCAGCTGCTGGGAGATGAGCCATGAGAGGGGAAACAGGAGCTTTGTGCTGAGTTAATACGTGAAATTTTGGAGCTTGTTGATGTTCCCTAGAACATCTGCTCCGTGGCACTTGCCTGCCCAGCTCAACCTGGATCCTTCCAGGAATGGGGGAACAAGGAGAGGTGGGGAAATGGGAAAGGGAAAAATTCAAATGGGAAAATGGGATGGAGAGGGAGAGACTTCCCCTACTGCTGATGGATGCTGGTGTCAAAGAGCAGAATCGACTCTTCAGGGCAAAACCTCCCTCATTTCCAAGGATAAGGAATCATTTCTGTCTTTCAGCACCATCCTCGGTGACCTGTGGTATGCTGGGTTTGGTGTGGGAGGGATGGCAGGAGGATGGCAGGATGTGTCCCGTGCATTCTCCATCCTGTCCTGTGTCCCTCCTGCCCCTCTCGCTCACGGGCTCTGTCAGTAACGAGGTGGGAAGGCCGGGCAAGGAGACAGCTCCAGTGCCACCCTGTCCACCCCCACATTATCCTGCCTTATTACGTTGTAATGAATTGAACCATTCCACTTCATTATTTCATATTTGAGGAGATTTATAGATTGTCCTGGTGGCTGAAGAGGCAGTGATTAAAGGAGCAGTGTGCTAATGAATGAGCCTCAGCACAAAGCCTTTTTAATTAATGCACAGCCCAGGGGCTGTAAACGCCTTGCTGATAACAAGCCTGGCCCATTCAGGACATGAACTGACAACTTTACAGAGAATGAAGGCTTATGTGGAGACATGGGTATGGTATTGAAATGGCAATTAAGGCTAATAAAATGATTCGCCTGCCCATCCATCGCCCTCCTTCCCTGTGCCCAGCCCTGTCTCTGCCTCGGAAGTAATGGCAGGTGGAGATTTCATTTGGCTCCTCCAACCTTTCTTGGTGATTTAATTTACAGGCTGCATCTGTTCCTTCACGAGGTTCTTTCAGTCACATTAGAGATGGATTTTCACTCCAGGCTATTCTGAACTCGCTGGAAATTTCCCTGACTCGGAGTATTTTGCCCAGTGTTTATGGCTGCTTTTCTTTTTATTTCTTAAAAACTTTCCTAATGGAGTGTGTTGCTCCATTAGGGGGAGGGGAGGCAGTGAACTTGTTGGCAGTGCTGTCCATCCATCCACCCATTCAGCATTGACTCTGGGCTGGCCAGAGCCCTGGAATAAGCAGGGTGAACTCACCCAGCTCTGGGAAACAGGGAGCCTGCCAGGGTGAATTGTCAGCTTCTTTCAGGATGGCCTCAAACCCATCCCTGATTTCTGATGGGTTTCACAACCCCTTCGTGCACATCCTGTGCTAGGTGGTGTTGGTACAGCTCCACACTGGAAAAGTGACTTTGAAAAAAGTGCATTAAAGAAAAAAATCAGTGCTTAAATAAACAGTGGTGACAAACTGGAGGTACCCGTTGTCCTTGGGAGGTGACGGGGCAGATGAACAGCACAGATGTGGCTGATCCACAGAATTCTGAGGAATTGCCCTGGTTTGTCACACACGTATCCTGTGTGGTGGTGCTTAAATGCTGTGCCCTGGGTCAGCCTTGTGGTGAAACACCCTTGGTGTGTCCAGGAGCACACCGGGATCAAACCACGCAGCTCTGGAGAATTCGGAAATGCTCCACTCCTTTGAGCATCCCCTGTGGCTTGGGAGTGAGGACCTCAAAGCCTGGCACCATCCCTTCTTCTCAGGCTTCAGCTTCTGCATTTTGCCTCATTGAATTCCTGGCAGGTGGAAGCACTGTTTTTCAGAAAGGGATGTGGGAAGAGGAGGTGGCAAACTTTTGAAACAAAGTTAAAAAAAAAAAAGACAAAAATATAAATGATGCTGCTTGTGGCCTGCAGATTTAATGATATTTGCCCACTTGATTGATGAAGATGATGAACGAGGCTTTGTGGCCTGTTGAGGGTGAAAAGTCTAAGTACCAGGATGGAGAGTAAATCAATCATTTCCCACTCCCGTGGCAGATGGGATCATCAGTTACCTGCAGATCCCGGCAGCCGTGCATTACCCCGGCTGAGGGACAGCACAGCAGCCATGGCTGCTCCTCCTCTCCACAGAGATCAATAATCCATGGCCAGGGGAAGCAACACCACCGAAATGAAACCGCTGAAACTCCTCGCCAGCTTTATCCTTGCATCAGATTTTGTTTGCTAATAGACGTGTTCTGGCAAAATGTCTCACAGGAGCTGGATTGTTGGACACTGGCACGTGCAGTGCTGGGCTCTCCAGGGCAAGATGTTAGGCCTTAAGGCTCTCCAGGCCTTAAGATGTTAGGCTTTAATATTTTTCAAATCCTGTACTTTAAACTCCATATAAAGTGTAGTTAACTCTTCACGTTTTGGTCAGAAAAAACAATCCCGCTGGGCCTGGAACCCAAGGGCACCCCACAGCCTCAGGTCCCAAAAAGTATCAACAAAAGTGAACTGGGGAAGGGAGAAAACTGGGGGAATGTGACTTCATTACCTGAAGCTGTAATTGGAGGATTGGAGGGTTAATCCCTGATATGTAAATGGACCAAACTTATATCTGTCCGTAAAAGGTGTAATTAACTGTCTTCACACTTTGGTCAGACAAAACAATTCCTCTAGGCCTGAGATCCAGGGACACCCCACAGCCTCAGACCCCAAAAACTATCAACAAAAGTGAACTGGGGAAGGGAGAAAACTGGGGGAATGTGACTTCATTACCTGAAGCTGTAATTGGAGGATTGGAGGGTTAATCCTTGATATATAAATGGATCAAACTTACATCTGAAAATCTTGTCACCATCATCCAGCTTGGGTGTAGCCCCTTTTGGAGGCTTTTGGCTGCCTAAGGTGTATCTATTGAAGGCCTTTAATAAATACTCATTTTATTATCTTAATCTTATCTGGCCTCTGTTCTAGGGAGCCACTCTAAGGCACCAGTAGGACACAGGAAATGGAGCACATGGGGAAAAGTGCTGGTGGTTTGTTGGAGAATAATCTTCTCTTAGTGCTTGCAGAGCCTGTGTTCTTTTTTAATTTTTTTTTTTTTAAATAATTTTTGTTCGTGTGTGAATGTTTTTTCATGGCCTTAATATTTGAGCACTTCCTCATCATTTCAATGCTGAAACCCGCAGTGTGGGGGTAAAAAATGGTTCTGTCCTTGCTTTGGGCAGAGGAATTTGGGTTGCAGGGCTGTATCTCAATGCTGGATTCCTTCAGCAGTCGAGATCTCATTCCTTGGCCATTACGAGCTATGTTCTCCACGTGCCATCCCCATGTTCCACCTGCTTTGGGCCAGCACTGTAACTTTATTATTTTGAGTAGTATTTGCCTTACACTTGGCAGAAGCCCGTGAATTATTTGAGGGTGCGTTGGTAAACAGGGTTTGACAAACAGTGGCTCAGAACCGTGTAACAAGCTCAGAACTTGGGATGTTCATCAAAAGTTTTGGGGTTTTATATTTCCTGAGTTCCACCAACCTTGTGAGCAGAGCCAATGTGATTTATGGCTTTGTGTTATGCTCCTGTGAAACTTGCAGGATTTTGATATAAAATTCTCCCAGCTTTAACTATCAGGTTTCACCTGAGCCCTGTTTTGGAGGCCGTTAATTCTTTATGTTGTCATTTCTGAAGACCCTTTTACAGCAGGAGCTCGGCATTATATAGCACTTAATAATGGGCATGTTACACTCCAGAGTAAAGAACATTCTGCTGTGTTCAAACCTCTTACAGTGATCACTGCAGCAGCTGATGGCCAGGACAAATGTGCCCAGTGTTTTGCAGTGTGTTTGTGTAGGGAAGCAGCATTCTGCTCAGGTAGTTTTTGGGTTGTGATTTATGCTCAGAGGTGCTGGACGACTTTCACACTCTCTGAGTTGTGTTGTCACATAAAGTGCCAAGCTGTGCCAGTGGAGGAGAGCTGCCCTTGGGAAGGGTCCATCCCTCTTGTTGACTTGGTCCATTGACCTCCCCAGTCTGTTATCAGCACTCATTGGAGAGCTGGCCTTAATTACCTGGCCTTAATATTATGGGGTTAATGTCCTGCTCAGACAGAGAAGCTGTCACATGCAGAGGTCCTTGTCAGCCATGAAGAACACGGTGAGAAGCAAAGGAAGGAGGATGCTGTGGTGATACAGGGAAGGAGGAGCTGAGATCCTCATAACGTGCGTGTCTGGAGTTTTAAGATCCTAAAAAGGGGGATGTGGTGGGCCAGGCTTGGTCCTTTCACAGCAGATGCAGAACAAGCACATTAAACTTACAGCCAGAGGTGATGTGAAACAGGAGGATGGGGTGAATTTTGGACAGGGATGGCTCAGCATTGTTTTTTCCCCTGGATGTGCTGCAGATTCCTTCTGTGACCTTGAGGATGTTTTCAAATCTTTGTTTCTTCTTGTGTCTGGGCTTTCTAGGGCAGGGACCATCTCTTACAATGTCTACTTAATCGAGGTTTGCCTCCTGTGTGAAGTCTCTGGGCACTGCTTTTGATATCAATAACAATCATGCTAGTGAGAAACCAAAGACAAAGGAACAATTCCGGGGAAAAATAGAGCGGTGGTGCTCTCCTGTATTGGTAATTCAGGGGTAAGGAATATAGATGAGTTTTGACAAGAAATAAAAGTACTGGGGAGCTCAGGCTGCAGTTCTAGTGTGGACTGAAATCTGGTGTACAATGAACAAGCTTTCCAGACCTCCCTGTGCTCTTTTACCTGCATGGGAGGGTGGGAAGGGAAAACACAAACGTTTCTTAAAATTATCTGTTTGAATTGTGTTTATGTGTTTAAAAAAAGACTGGATGTGGCACTCGATGCCATGGTTTAGCTGAGGATTCTGTGAATTCACAGTGCCTAGAGCAGGGCTGTGAGATGGGCCCAGAATCACAGGCAGGAGCAGAGGATTTGGGGAGAACAGTCTCCCCTAATAAATCTATGCAGCACCTGACTTGAAAATACGTGAAGTAGAGTTTTTCAGCTTGGCATTGCTGGCTAAATCCAGGACTTCTATCCAGCCCACTGCAGTCATTAGAGAGGGCCTTAAACTCATTCTCTCCTTTTCATTAGCACTGACCATTAGCTCTGGAGAGCTGTATTATTGATATAAATGTCTTTGAAACCTCCGAGCTGCAGGCTTTGACAGATTTCATAGGCTGGTTAGGGAAAGTGTTTCTTTTCATCAGTTTTGAATTTGTCACTATTTCAGTGGAATCAAATGGGACTTCTTGTGTTGCAAGGCAGGGAGGGTAGAAATACCAGATGTACTTTGTCTCCCTCACTCATTAATTCATATACATTTATCATAAGACTTCCTATTTGTCTCCTTTTTAAGATAAATAATCTCAGCCCTTCCAATCCCTTGTCCTGTGCAGACAAGAATGATTTAAGGAGCTGGAAAAGTTCCATATGACAAGAGATTCAAGTGTTGAGTCTGGTCCTTTCATTTCTGGAGGACAGAGCAGGAGATGGAGATGGCTGGGCTGAACATCCTGGTTTCTCTGCAGATGCCCTGTGGCTAACACAGGGCCAAGTGGACGTCCACTGCATTTTTGATGCTGGTAACACATTCTGGGCTGTGATAAGTTTGAATTTTGTACAGGATAAGCTAAATTTGATAGGAGCTGTCTGCATGGCCTCTTAGTCCCGAACTCAGAAGCGGATGCTGAACATGTTTGAGTCATTCCCTCTGCAGGGAGGTTTTATAACTCAGCTGAGGTTGTAGCTGTGATATTTGCTCAAGATCTGTTCTGGATCTCCTGTAATTGCAAGGTGTCTTCTGGAGGATTTGGAAGAGCTGGGCTCTCTTATTCCCATCCCCTAATTTGAGGGTTATCCATCACTGTTTTCCCCCGGAATACATCGGTCTTTCCTGGGATACTCGGGGGGATCAGAGGAGGAATAGCAGCAGCTCTGTTTTAGGGTACTAATCCTCTTGTAAATCCCAGTATTTGTATATCTCTAATAACAATTCCTGGCACTTGAATGATGGTTTAAACACACCCATAAAGAGGCAAACACGGAGCTAATCCTCATTGCCGGGGGAGCCGCAGGGCGAACAAGCAGTTAATGTTTGTGGGGTGGGTGGGGCTGCTCTCGATTCCCTGAGCACGGAGAGGAGCCCGGGAGCAGCTGACGCCGGGAGAGGTGTCTGGACAGGCGGCCTAGCTCACCTGAGAGACGTCTCTGCAGCATCCTCACCTTACCCCTGCCCAGGAGCTGCCTGTGAGCTCAGACGGAACCAACTGCCTGAGAAATCTCTCCCTGCAGCCCAACCTAATTTGTGCTGTCAATCCCCCACCCGCCTTCCCGCGCTCGTATTTAGCACCATTGATTTATTGGATTGCAGGAATATTAAGAACCTCAAACTATTAGTCCTGATTATAACTTCTTGGCGGCTTCATCACTCCATGTGTCTCGCCGTGCTCGAAGGAGCCTGGGCCCTTCACTTGCTCCCAGCAGCTACTGAGCCTCAATTTTCCACTCTCCTCCTCTCTGCCTTTCCCTGCCCTCCAAACTTTCCCAAACATGATTTTCTTACAGCCACAGGAACTTTTGGGAGGGCATGGAGGAATGGAATAACTTTCCCAAAATGAGATGAGCTCATCCATGGCAGAGCCAGGGAGCTGAGGCTGCTTTTCCCCTTGTCCCCAATGTTCCCAATGCGTTGGAGCCTCCCTAATTTCTCTTCTGCTGCTTCCCATCCCTTTGCTCCCTTCAGAGCAGTTTACATTGCCTTTTCTTTCCTACCTTCAATGTCCTCTTTGAAAATCTCAACATCTTTGGCCTCAGAGCAGCCTGCAGAATGTTCTCATCCTTCTCATCCCTTTTCCAAGTCCTGGGTGCTTCCAAAAAGAAATGGGGTCATCCTGAGTATGCACGGGAATGCATTTAGAGAAGTAAACACCACTTGCAAAGAGATGCTGCAGTGGCCCTGGTTTTGAAGCTGGCCTGGATCAAGAGAAAAACAGCCTCTGGCAGAGAGGGAGGGGGAGAGCAGGGAATTTGGGGTGAGAAAAGTGCTGAAAGGAACAGTCTGTGCTCCACACTGTGCCCGGGGGGTGTGGTGTGTGCAGATGGACCAGGTCCCCCCGGGCTCCAACTGGGCTGTGAGTGCAGGGACAGTGCTTGGAGGGGCTGTGTGAGCTCCCCGTGTCCCCACCAGGATTTTGGGGGTGTGTGAGGGGGAAGCAACCCCCACCCCACCCTGGGCTTGGGCTGTGGGGGCGCAGCAGAGCTTGTGTTTGTTGGATTTGCAGCTGTCCTGTCTTTGTGCTTGGCTTTTCCCTTCAGTGGGAGGGTGTGGGGTCATAAAGGAGTCCCCTGAGCCTCCAGGCTGGGGTCACTGGGGTTTGCTGCTCACTGCTGCAGACTGCTGGGGTCTGGCAGCTTCCACCAGCAAAGCTGGGCCGAGACTTCATGGGGGAAATGGCCTAAGAGGAGTTCATTTGTGGGGGATAAAATAAAGACAAATTGCTTTTAGCTGAATTGATAGTTCCACATTATTAAGATCAGAGCTGCTCCTACCTCTGCAGTGCCCTCTAAATGATGCTGGTGCTGCCAAGCTCTCCCAAAATCCGGCTGGCTGGGATCTCCCTGCCCGGAGTGCCAGCTGTGTGAAGCTTTGGGGACGGTGTCATGTCCCACGGTGACTGTAACGGGTGGGGGGAGACAGCAGGATCCCACCACCCCCATCCTTCCTCATCTGCATCCAGAACAGAGCTGCATGCAAGCTGCTGGGAGGGGTGAGGAGCCCTCTCCTGAGCCTCCTTTCCTGCCCTCCAGAGGCTCTGTGGTGAGCTGAGGGCTCTGTCTGCAGCCCTGTCCATCTTCCACCACTCAGGGTCTCAGGAATATCTCAGAGGAAGAATTTCCACTCTGCTGGATGTCCTGGTTTGGGCAAATGTGGGAGACAATCTGCAAAGGGTTCCTCCAGAAAAGCAAACTCAAGCGGCCCCTTCCCCAAATGATCCAGGGAAAAAAAAATTCCTTGGAGAGAAGTAAAAAATCCTGTTTATTCAACAGTCAAAGCACTCCCCAGCACAAAAATGAACAATACTAAACAATAAAACCTCTCACTGCTCCAAGGAGATGACAAATTCAGAACAGTCCCTCTCGTGGGTTGCTCAGTCCCTCCAGAGCTGGAAAATGCTGCGGCCCAGGCCAGGCCCTGGTGGCCACAGGTGGGAACTCCTGGAGCTCTGCTGGGTTTTCAGTCCAGAGAAGGTTCAAAATAGTTCCAAGGAAAAGAACAAAACCACAGTGCAGGGAATTTCTCTGCCTCAGCCAGCTAAAACTAACTAAAGAGCAAAACAGAGCTCTCTCTGGCCTGCTGCAGACAGCACAGTCCAGCAGAAAGATGCAGGGAGCGAGTGCTGTTCCTGATAACAAACTCCACTCTTCTTCTCTCCCCCCTTCGCTCTCAGAGTCCGTCTGAAACGTGCAGAACCCAACATCCAGCACAAACAGACACAGAATTGAGGGTACAAGCATCACAAAGTCACTCCAAGACACTGGATAATGTCTGGAGTTGCTGCTGAGGGATGGCTGGGATGCGCTCCACAGGGACCCGGCCCTTTCCCAGGAAAGGCTTTCCCTCATTGCTGCCAGCCCTGTGGCCACACACTCATTAGCCTAATTACAGCAGTACTGCTTAATTGACTTGGGACATTCAACCCCGTCTCACGGTTTTACTGCCCAGAGAGCACCAGTGCTGCCGGTGTGGATGGGACCTGAGAGGGCTCAGAGGATCACAGAGTATCCTCAGCTGGGAGGGACCACAGGGATCACCCAGCCCAGCTCCTGGCTCTGCACAGACACCCCAACAATCCCACCTTGTCCCTGGCAGCGCTTTCCAACCCCTCCTGGAGCTCTGGCAGCCTCGGGGCTGTGCCCATTCCCTGGGGAGCCTGGGCAGTGCCCCACCACCTTCTGGGGGAAAACCTTCCTAAAATCCACCCTAACAGGATGGATCCTGGTTCCCCACCCATCACCTCCAGAGTAGGACAGCAGCATCACTTTCAGCAGGAGTTTTAGGTGCTGCTTTGCCTTCAGCAAGCAGAAGCGAAGGACATTCCAGGTGGATTTGGATCCTTAAAGAAATACTGAGCAAATCCTCCATCCACTTCCACCCCTCGTCCTTTCCTTTCTCCAGCCCTGCTCCCTGCTCCTGCAGCCCAGTGCTGCTGCCTGGGATCGCAGCAAACACGTTACTCACGGAGCAGCCAGCCCACTTAAGGACCTAAATTTATTTCATTTTCTAAACTGCAGCTGGGAAAAAATAAGAAGCCATTAGGCTGTCAGTTGTCAGAGCTTTACAGGAGCATCAACACATCATGTTTTTCTTTACTGAGACATTAAATGTGTCAAGAGCCAGTGATGGACTGTGTGGATCAGATTCAGAGGGCAGAAGGGATGGTGAGTGAGGGCAGGATGGTTTTCTCTGCTCTCCCAATGCTCCAGAGTCTTGGGAATGCTGTGCTTTCCCAAATGTCAGAGTCCTTCAGGTGCTTCACCTTAATGGAACTAATCACAGGTGTCTGCAGGGGTGTCAGCAGGGAGCGCCAGGCTCGCCCATCGCTGGATGAAGCAGCACCACAGGTCTGTGGTGCAGCCCTCGTGGGGAGGGTTTGGATGCTGCTGGCAGCCAGGAGCGTTTCTGCCCATTTTCTCCCCGTCAGGAGGTTAATGACTGCCTGACCACAGCAATGTGCCAGGGCAGGGAACTGACAGGCAGAGCAATGTGGAAATCGTGACTTAAGCTAAGGAGAATTCAATGTGAATGGAGGTTTTATTATTTCCCAAAGTACAGCCGGACCTGCGATTTTTATTTTGTTTTTCCTGAGTTTGTCAGATGCCCAGAAACTTCCCAAAGCCTTCAAAACCCCAAGGCTCTCCCAAATGCAGTGTTTGGTCTGCATGTACACGAGATGTGTGGCAAATATTTTATTTCAGATGCTGGCATATTTGCACTGGCACTGACTTCATTCCGTGTGAGTGATGAAAGGCCCTGTATAAATACGGTGTTTCCATTGCTATTGATTGCATTATGATTGCAATTACACTTGCAATGGAGCTGCCTGCATTATGTGTGTTATTAGATTGGCACTCATCATTAGTGCCTGCCTGTGACCACTTTCTTGTTCCTCGAGTGGTGTGTGACACAGCAGGGATGGAGCTGTGCAGGCAGAGCCAAGGCTGGCGTTGGGATGCTGGGATTTCCTGCCCAGGGCAGTGCCTGGGTGGTTCTGGAGCTGAGCAGCTCTTCCCACTCCTGCAGGAGAGTGGCTGATGCTCTCCTGGTTGTCACTGCTCGGTGCCTCCAGCTGGATGTCCCCTCCCAGCTGGGGTGGCCGAGCAGCTCAGCTCTCCTGGCAGCTCCTGCTGCACTCCCTCCTGGTGTGTTGAGATGACTAAAATTCCAAGATGCCATTTAAAATTCCTTCCTGCTCTCTGTGCTGACCTCCTCATTACAGACCCAAATTTCCTCGGATATTCTGTGAAATAAAATGTCTCTTTTTCTTTGATTCAACCTCTATCTTCTTTTTTTTTCTTTTTTTTTGTTTTGTTTGTTTATTTTTTGTTTTGTGAGACGAGGGTGCTGCGGGCTCAGCGGCGGTTTTGATATTTTCCAAGTCGATATCTCTTCCTGCTAGGAACAAGATGTAATCTGTGTGTGTGTGTCTTCACAGGCTCACACAGAGCAGCATCAAGCTCCTGGAACAGGAAGAAAGGGATGTGCATCCCCCACGTGCAGCAGGGAGCTCTGACATTGCCTCTCCCCGGCCTCTGAAGCTGGTGAGAGGATTGCCCTTTGCTCCCCTGCCCGGGAAATTTCATCCTGGGTGGAGAGGGAGTTCTGTGCCTGCTCCTTGCCCGAGGCTGAGGCAGCTCCGGTGGCAAATTGATGAGGAGCAGATGCTTTGAGCTCGGGAAGGGTTTTCCCTGCCCGGGCAGGTGTTAATGGGAAAGGTTACAGGTATGATGGGGAGTGAGGACCGGAGTGGGAAGGGGCAGATGGATAAGGCAGGAGGTTGGAGGGATGGGGGAAGGAGAGAGAAGCAGGATGTCTGTGCAGGGCTTTCTTCATCCGCTCACTTAATTAGAGAGGAGACCCCAAGCTGGCCACCCCTGAGCCTTTGAGGAGTGCTGGGGGTTTGCTCTGGGCTCTGCCTCTGGCCTCAAGCCACTGCCCCAGGGAATCTGCCTAACACTTGAAGAACGCCAAAATAATTAAAAAAAACAACATGAAGGGGTAAAAATGGGGAGGGGGAGGTGGGCATGAGGAAGGGACACAAAATACACTCCCTCTGACAATCCACATGAGTTTGAAGTCAAAACATTCTGTGCATGTCTGTTTTTTCCTTCCCTCACCACCTGGTAGCTATTATCAGATGACAATTTATTCCAGGCATCCTCTTGGGAAGAGCTTTCACAAGCATTAAGATTTTAAATCCAGACAGGGCCAGGCTTGGCTGGCTTGTGTGCCTCAGCCAGAGTGTTTGGCTCCCTTTCCCATGCTGGGCTGTGCCCCTCGCTGGGGTTTTGGGTGTGCTGTGCTCCCCTGACAAAACGTCAGGAGTTGGCTCTGAAATCCAGGAGCCTCCAGTGGCCCTTGAACCACCTCTTCAGGAAAAATCTCCAGCCACAGCTGGGAAAGGGAAGGACTCTTGCAGTTTGGCTGGGAGAAGGTGGGAGAGTTGTGCCTGGGCTCTGGGATGTGCTAAAAAGGAATTTTATTTTGTGTAACCTCGGGAGGTTTGCAATGCAGATGGAGATGGACACGGCTGCAGAGGAGCAGGGACATCGGAGGAACGCCTGTGTTTCTCTGGAAGGAGAGGATTCCCTCAGCAAACCCAACATGGTTGGCTCTGATTCAGGAGTTTATCACCAGGATAAATTGGTGCATCAGGCAGAGCCTTTTGTCTTTGCTTTTCATTTGCCTTGGAGGCTTATTAGTCAAATTGGTAACTATTAGAATATTACTTAACTGCTAATAACTTAGTAATAAGTTGCACTGGGATGTTGCAGCTCCAACACCTGGTGTATTTTATCAGAGAGGATGGCCTTTCCCTCTGAATTGCGGCTTCCTGAACCTCTTGTCATTAGAGAATTCTTCCCCTGGTGTAAAATCCCATCCCAGCTCCTCTTGCAGTCACCCTCTGGACACCCTGCTTCCCATATTCCCTAAAAGTGCTTTCCTGCTGCTGCAGCCAGGCGTGACACACGGGGCTGTGAGCACCTCGGTGCCTTGCCAACAGTGAAAATAGACTTGTCATGTTTCGTTTGGTTTGGTTTCCAGCAGATGTATTCACAAATAACTTCATTTGATGGCAATGATGGGGAAAGAAAAGAAAATCATCCCCATGATTTCCTGAATGTTATCCAATGATCTTTAAAGCTAGGCAGAAATTTAAAAAATAAAAAGGGAAAGAGAAAGGAGGAATTGTGAAGAGTTTGACAAGTGTGTCAGTGTTTCTTGAACACGTTACAGCACATAATTCAGTTGGCTGGGGTTCCTAGAGCACTTCAGTGCTGGCTCCTGAGTGCTGAGCCGGGCTGTGCTGCCTGTGTTCCCAACACAGGACGGACACAGCACGCAGCAAAATGCAGAAAAAATCAGGAAGCCTTTGATGCCACTGCTAGGGCTGGAGTGACAGTGTTTGAGGAGGGAAGGGTGTGATCAGATCACTTTGGTTGCCCCTTCTGCTGCCAGAGCCACAAATCGCGGGGTTTACAGAGCTCAGCGTGGTGGGATCTGCAAAATCCAGGGAGTCTCTGGCTGGATTTTCTTCTGGCCTGCTCCTGATGCAACCCCAAATTTTCCAAGTGTGCTGAACCCAGCAGGAGGAGCTGGACAGGTGTGATGCAGGGGAGTGCCAGCGAGCATCCCACAGCCTCGGTGCCCGGGATGTGCCAGAGCTCCTCTCCCTGCACTGCAGCTGCACTGGAAACCTGCTCAGGTGTGCCGAGCCAGGATTCTGGAAGGAGCTGGGCCAAGCCCTCCCTGCCTGCACAGTCCCACGGGAGTGGTGCTGCTGGTGGTTTGGAACCCGTAAAATCAGAGGTGCTTGGCCACTTCAGCCAGGCAGCTGCTGTTCAGCACCCCCACCACACTGGATTTTGGTTTGCTCTCATTTAAAAGGTGGATTTGTTCTGTTGGCAGGCGGTGGGCGAGGGAGCGGTGCCCGAGCAGAGGGGCTGTGTCACTGCGATTCTGGATAAGGCAACGTGAAGCAAGGAGGGGGGAAACACAAGCAAATAATAATAATAATAATACAAGCAGAATCAAAAATAATGCCATAGGAAGATTTAATGCAAATTCCTTTCCTGTCCTGTCTGTCTGGTGACCAGTTCTATGGCACTGGGTTTGGTCACCAGGACTGGGGCTCAGAGATGGGACAAGGGACCTGGAGCTGGGTCACTCAAGCTCTCCAAGGAGCCTGGTGCCCCATCTGAGGGCTCGTCTCCAGGTGCCTGGAGGCATAGTGTGAGGCTTTGTCTCTTGTTTAGAGAGCCATGGCTTTTATAAGTTCAAAAATGAGATGGCAAATTGAATTTATTCATGAGCATGGAGGCTCTCTGGGGTTTCCTCTTTAATTCAGTAGACTTGCTTTAAGGGACTGTGTTTTAGCAGAGAAAGGATGGAGTTGCTGCTTTCATCTTTCAAGCTCCCTTCACTGGTGTTCCCCCCTTGCTCCCGAGTCCTGCAGAGCCCGTCCTAGAGCAGAGATGTCCCTTTCTGTGGTTCCCATCCCTCTGTGTGTGGGATGCTGGGCCGGGTTTTTGGGACAAGGCTCTGCTCCCTGTGCAGCAAAGCCCACCCAGGGCCCACCGAGGTCCTTCCTCCTTCCTCCTTCCTCCCCTTGCCCTTCAGAGCAGGAGCTGTGCGTGTGGGGCTGGTGCCACGCTGTCACTGCCAGCCCAGTGCCAGGCTAATGGGCGCCATACGGAGCGAGCAGCGAGCCTGGCTCTGCCTCCCAGCCCCGCTCCGTGCTCGCTGGGAGCCCCGAGGGGTTTCCAGGCTGTGACAGGAGCAGTCGCAGGCACAGGGACCTGTTAGCTGCTCTCTCATGGTTCAGCAGGCTCCCTTCCACCCGGTGCTCTCCGGGGAGTCCCGGCCAGAGGTGCCGAGGGCAGGGAAAACAGGGCGGTTTGTGGGATGTGGGGTGTCTTTGAGCAGGATGAGGGTGTGCATTGGATTTGGGGTTAAATATCCCCTCCCCAGCTTTTGGGAGATGCTCATTTCCCTCCCTTTTTCTTTCTCATTGCTGACAAAAAGTGAAGGTGGGTTCAGGGAAGGAGAGGAGACAGAGGCTCCTCCAGCTTGGGGTGGCGGCACTTTTGTCTCTTGTTTAACCCAACAAAGCACCGTGGGCTGATAACCTCACAGGGCTGTGCATCAGCTGTCGCACAAACCACGGGAATCGGGAGAATTTTGCTGTGCTTTAAGTTTGTTATGAGCTGAATGTCAGCCTGGCTTTGTCGTCCCTCTGGGAGCGTCGGGAGCCGGGAAGGTGCAGCACTAAAATTCACTGCCTGCTGAGCTGGCTGCTGCCGTGTGCGCACACCCCGCGCTCCCAGCAAGTCTCTGGGGCTGTAAAAGCCCGTGGAGGGAGGTGATAAACCCCCCGAGGCTCGGAAGAGCTGCACCTCCACAGCTGCTCCCGGGGTAATGGCACCTCCTGATGCACGCCGAGAGCTTTACTGGGAAGGTGCCATTGAAGGACAAATCTGGTGATGTTTGGATCTTAACGTTTTACAGCTCCCCTGCCTTCGAACAATGCCTAAAAATACTAGTGTATGCAAATTATAAACTAATTCAGATGATGGAGCATGGGAATATTGCTCATACTCCCCAAGCATGGCATTTCCAATCATATCTTCGTTTCATTTTTAAGCAAAGAAATCATAATCTTGACATGTTTATCATTCAGTGCCTGCACCAATTATCTCTTTGGGTTCATTCTATAGTTCATAGAACTGATAGATTATGATCATGTTGTTAGGAGAATTGTGCAGTCATTATTCCTCCAGCTGGAGGAGAAGTTGAAAAACAATTATAAAGAATGATTCTCCTTTGGATTGCTTTTGGAGTTCATGGAATGGACAAGTTCCCATTACCAGGGGCCAGGAGCTGCAAGGTTCCTGCCACCGGTGGGTTTGAACTCTTGTGATCCAAACCCCGTGTCTTGCGACGCTCATTTCCTCCAGCGAGCTCCAGTTGTAGTTATTATTTTTTTATGGGTTGATATCAGAGAGATGGATGCCATTGGCTGCACCAGGGCTGTGACTCGGAATGATAATTTCCAGTTTAATTACAGCACAGGGCGCTGGGGATGCACCAGTGGATACCTTTTGGGTTAGAAATTGAGACTCGAGGCTTTGCATCCAAATAACCCAGAGTGGAGTTTTGACTTGAAATCGGGTGAAGTGTGGTTCCCTCAAATTAAGTATTGTTTTCTTTCAAGGTCCTTAATGAGACTCAAGGGATTGTGACCCTCCCAAAGCAAATATTTGCAGGAGATGCTGCTAAAGGAGTCCTCTGGGAGCTGGGGAGTTGAAGGCAGCAAGCTCCTGGGGGAGAGCTTTTCTTTGATCCCCAGAAGGAGCTCTCTAATCTCTTCCATAAACACACTTGGGCAGCTCCAGGGTGATTTGGCAGCCTTGCCTCTGTGATGGATTGTCCCCAGAGGACCACGCCGCCTCCCCGCTCCTCCCTTGCCCCAGTTCTCCACTCACGCTATCGAATTTTCAAGTTACTTGACCAGAAGGCAGCAGAACCAGAAAAACAAATGTCTTGTCAAGACATCATTCCCATGCAAGGATTTTTCCTCCTTGTCTCTCCAGGGCTTTTCTTTCCCTCCTCAAGTCCCAGCTGGTGTCAGGACATGAACAAAGAGCCACCCCCAGTGCCTTGCCCACGTCCGTGCTTATCCAATTTGGGGCTGGATGAAACCCTCTGTCCCCCAGGCCTTTTTGTTTTGCCTTCTCCAAGTGGTCAATATCGACTGCTGGAGCAGAGCTATTTATTTAAGAATGCACCTTGTCAATATTTATGTAGCCTGTAGCTGGCTGAGTGCTCCAGAGCAGTGTGGGAGTGATGGACGGGCAGGGGAACTCTCCAGCTCTGTGCTGGGGAAGGAGGGAGCAGCCTTTGAGGGGCTCTGGTGATTTTGCTGTGCCTTGGAGTAGCACTTTCCTCTCTGGGCTGGTCACACTTCCCTCCTCCTTCTCTGAAATTCTTCCTTTCCCTCTTCATGCCCGCTCTGGAGGGCTCAGATTTTCCTTTGGGGTAGGGAGAGCACAATCACAGGCTTGCCATGAGACCCTCAGCCCCTTTAGGGAGCAGAACTTCCTTCTGCTGTTAATTACCTGTTTAAATTACATGGCCTGCAACAAAGAACCTTCACTTAGGTTATTCAGATGTTGCCCGCCCAGGGAAAAAAAGGTGAATGTCCTTAATCCAAGATCATGTTTTAATAAGAAACCTGGTTTTATATGCTGGCTGGAGGTGCCAAGAATCCTTAAACTTTAGAGAAAAGATGGAGAAACTGGCGTTATTATTTATTATTTTCCACCACTTCCCACCCCCAGCTCCCGGAGTTAACAGGCTCCCTGTAGCTCTCCGCTGGCTGGGATTTGGTAGATGGATAAACACATTTTATTTCTTTAGAAAGGGGAAAGGTTGTTTACAAGTTTTAAACCAGAATGGAAATGTTATTTTCCATCAGGACCATTTCACGAACAATAACAAAATAATGTTTACAAAGCCTTTGAAGTGTCCCTTTCAAAAGCAGAACTGAAGTGCTGGGGGGAATATTAAATGCCACAAACATGAGGTATTAACGCTTATTAATGAGCTAAGAGAAGAATAAAATGCAACTGAAAGCAGAAATTAATGCCTGACACCAAAACCTTTGTCAAGGCTCTGCCACATCTCCACAAGAGAGGGTCATATCTGTATTTAAAAACAAATAAAGCCATAAAATGTGCCTTTGGGGGAAAATCAGCTGTGGGGCTTCCAGATTTATATTGGTGTTATATTAATGGTGGTCAGGGGAAGACTCTTCTGGGTAGGAAACACTTCAGGAATTGTCTCTGAGGTTCTTGCATCTTCCTTAAGCAATGTGACATGGATGTGCTTAAGTGCTGCTAATTCTGCTTGATAGTGCTTTTCTCAAAGTGTGTTTGACTTTTTAAATATTAGACACTGACAAGGATATTATTTTTGGTCAGTTCTCCTTTTTTTTTAAATTATTGTAGCAAAGATACAAAAAGCTTTTAAAAACAGGTCCTCTGATTAATCAGAACAAGACTTGGTTGTCTTGAAGAGCAGCTCCAAGGAGAACACAGGACGTATTTCCAATTACTTCATGGCCAAACCCATTACAAAATAAAAATATTTCCAAGTGCCAGAGGAGGGAGCCAGCAAAACATAGAAAATTAGAACATTTCTGCTTTTTTAAATGTCTCTTTTCCTAATGAAATCAGAAGCAATTGAGTGGAGCAGCACCAAACTTTGCTGTCAGCTGAGAAAGAGTTGATAAAGTGGTGTCAGTGTGTGATGGATGAGTTGGGAACACTCACTTTAAAAATCAAAAGTTTGTGGCTCTGGGAGGACAGGGCTTTCTCCTTTCTGCTCTGCCCACCTCCTGCAGTCTATTTTTTGCAATAACCTCAGGGGTTATTTCTGGCCTTTTCCCTGCTCTTGCAGCACAGAGCTATCCATGGGGGTAGCTCGGGAATTTATGCTTGTCCAGGCTTGTCGCTGCTCTCCCCACAAAGCAGAGATGGTTTTTGCTGATGGGCTCTCAGATGGGCCAAGGCACACGATAAATTCATGGTTTAGGTTGGAAGGGACCTTAAATCTCATCTCATCTCATCTCATTCCAGCCCCCTGCCATGGGCAGGGACACCTTCCACCAGCCCAGGCTGCTCCAAATCCCATCCAACCCGGCCTTGGGCACTTCCAAGAGTCAGCATTCGCATTCTCCTGGAAAAAGGAATAACGGCAGGGATAGTCCCAGCACGGAGCTGCAGCACTGGAGACGTGCTGGAGTGCAGCTCATCGCTTCCATGGGGAATGTGGGGACCACGGTGCTGCCTGGAAAAGCTGGGGGAGGCAGGAAAAGGACATCTGCGAGATGCCGGAGGCGTCTCTCCACCGCGCAGCGTTGCTGTCGGAGGCGGGCAGGGATGGAGAGAGCTGTGCTCTGCCCTGGGCACTGCAGGCCAGCTGGGTGACCCCAAAAATCCCTGTGCAGCCCCAAAACTCCTCTCCAGTGCCTGGGATGGGTGGGAGCTGCCGGTGCAACTCGGTTTTGGGCCTCGCCTTTTGGTTTGCGTGCACGCCGTCGCTCCACAAATCCCCGTTCCCCGGCGCCTTGCAAAATGCCTGCGCCGCATACGAAATGGAGGAGATAAAATTACAGGATGCGAGAATTGGCCGGGCTCTGTGCAATATATAACATACCAGATGGTCCTACAGGATGCCTCTGAAATATCTGTGCAATAGCATTTTAAGAAACTGATATAACTGATCAGGCAGCATATGGAAAAGACTTTCCATGCTGTGTGAGGGTGCAGTGCCCCCTCTCCCAGCACCTGCTCTGCCTCCCCAAATTAGGGGTGCCATGCAACAATGAGCATCTCCCATCTTCAATGGGAGGTGCTCCCATCACTCATGTGGGACAGGGCCCTGCAGCTGGGACAGCAACATTCCAGCATGGTTTAAAAACAAAAAATAAAAGAAATAAAGTTGTTGTCATTAAAGGGCAGAGTGAGGACACGGTGGTTTGGTGGCTTCTTCACAACAGCCTCCAGGATGGCCTTTTCCTGGGAGCATCCCAAGGATGGGGCTGTTTGCAGGGAGTTTGTGACCTCCCTCCTGCTGCTCTGCTGGAAATGAGGTTTTGGTCACATATTCCCCACCTCCCCGTGCCTGAAGCAGAGGGCAGTGGGTTTGTGGGAGCAGACAGCCCCCCAGAATGCTCCTGCTGGAAGGGAGGGAGCAGCTCCCTCATCCCTGGGCAGCAGCACAAGCCGTGGGTCTCCAGCTGGAGTTTTGCCCCTTTGAGTTGCACCATCCAATTTTCCAATCCAGTTTCGGATGCACCTCGTGTGCTCATCTTGCCCGTGGTGTCCCTGGGCTGCCTCTCGCCCTGTGCACATCCAGAGCCTCTCCTGTTTGCTATTCCCTGCTCCTCTGCTGCCTGTCAGCCTGGCCTCACACGTGGGCTGACCCCTCTGTCAAACAGAGAGGACAATATTTCCTCTCCACGAGGCTCGGCTCATATTCTTTGAGGTACTTCGGGGTCACAGGATGAAAGGCTCCTCGCTGCTTCTGCAACGAGCCCAAGTCGAGCTAAGAATAGATCTATAAACAACCAGCAGGGGAGGCTTCCCTGGGGAACCTCTCAGGACTCTCGGAGAATGTCACTGCTGGAGTCATTGTCACAGGAGACGTGGACCCTGCTGAGCCTTTGCTCTGGGGGGTGCCTGCCTTTCCTGTGTGGGGAAGAGCTCCGAGCAAATCCTCTCCAGAGCTGCAGACTGCTTTTGGTTTTTTGTGGGGTTGGGCGCCCCACAGCTGAGGCAGGAGAGGGAATATTGCACCCTGTGGCTGCAGGAGCTGTGGTGGGCGATGTTGCAGGACACAGCTGGATGGCTCTTGTTGGGATCTGGAGGGATGGAAGCGATTTTCCTCCCAAACCTGTCTCCCTGGGTGCCCTGGGAGAGGGCTGAGGGCTGGCATGAGCGGCAGGGCTGGGTTTTTCGCCGGCACGTGAGATGCTCTGGCAGGAGGCTCCACGCTTGGTTGCTACCCACGCTCGTGCAGAGAGGTATTTCGAGCTGTCAGTCTGGCGTGCTGTCTGTCTGTCCACCCACCCAGGCATCTATAAAAATCCAGGCTGGATTAAATGTCTGTCAGAGCCCTGCTGCTGAGGCCAGGGCTCCTGATGCTGATCGTTGGAACCCCATGTCCAGGTGAAGAGGGGCAGGATTGGAGTCTGAAATGTGCAGCTTGATCAGCTTGATCCCTGTTTCTGGAGTAATCTACATAAAAGCTGAGAGTGGAAATATTGCAGAAAGCAGACCTCCCTCCTTTGTCTTTCTCCACTCTGTCCTCTCTGTTATCTTGGAGGCTTCTGCTTGGCTGCCGTGTTGCTCTTTAATCTGGAGCCCTCTGCTCTTACCTGAGCTACAGAGGCTTGACGAGGAAAGCCACTGAACTCCGAGAAAAATGAAAAGGAGCAAAGCTTAAAAAAATGTTTTCTTTCTTTCTCATTCTTTAAAAATAAAAAAAAAAAAAAAAGAAAGAAAAGAAGAAGAGAAAACCCAACCCCCAGAAGCGCACAGCCAGTGAGCGACGCCTGGATTCATCCTTGAACCGTCTCCTGTTTATGAATCAGGGATGCATCATTTCTGCCCTGTTTTCTTTCTTTTCTCCTGCTCTTTCCCTGGCATTCAGTCATTTTGATCAAAGCCAGGCAAGCAAAACACTCTTTGGTTTCAAGCCATTGACTGGGAGAAGGGAATCCTGCCCCGGTGCTGGCGAGAGCACCTTTGGGGAGGGTGGGACGGGGATCCCGGAGCAGTGGGGCGTGAGGGGATGGGAGTGGCACAGCAGGAACTTGATGCCTGCGTGGAGATAATGTTTTGTACATGACAACAATGGATAATTACTGTGATCAGAGATTTGTGTGAGGGAATCTGTGTTTCATTGCTCCTGGCCCGGCCCATCCTCCTGACGGCTGGCGAGGGGAACAAACTCCCTCCCTGACTTTTCCCACCATCCTCCTTCCCATGAGGACTCCTCTCAGTGCCTCCTCTGGGATGTCTGGAGGGTGGTGGTGTTTTGGGGGGGTGGTTGGGAGCCCCTGGGGGTGCGCGGGGGCCGGGCTCTTCTCAGGAGTGCCCAGAGGGCAATGAGCACAATCGAAGTGCAAGAAATTCTCTTTAAATGTAAGAAAAGCTGTTTCGGGGAAGTGGTGCTCCAGCACTGGAATGGGTTGTCCAGGGACATAACAGGGTCCCGACCTCCTGGTGCTGCCACGTTTTCCAGTGCTCACAGCACATCTTTGGAGGTGCCTCATCCAGCATGTGGCAGGTAATGATTCTTGACGGGAATTAGGACCCTGTCCATCTGGCCCTGTTCTGCCATTTAACAAGAGGAGATAAGTGCACTTAACAACACACCAGCTCTTGTTCAGGCCCCTTCTTCCCAAGCCAGAATCAATAGCAGGTCTCTACAGCTTTTAGAGACTTAGATCCCATCTTTTCATCTCTCTCTCACTCATTTTTCCCAAGCAGCATGCGCATGATTTCTCTTTTTTTCACGCTGCGGAAATTTTCCCATTCTACGTTTCATCTGCACCCGCGTGGTGCCAGCCCAGCCAGGGCTGCAGCTTGCACACCAGATAAGAAACCACACCTTACCTGTGCTCCCTGATCCCCATTTCCCCCTCTTTCCTGGTTAGCAGCTCTCCCACAGTCTCATTTACCTTCAAAGTGCTTTACAAACACTAATTAATCCCCCCAGCAGCCCGCTGGGGAAGGCCATGTGTGGCTGTTTGCCCTCAGCCAGCGGTGGCAGCACCCTCACTTCTCCCCCTCGGTTTCTCCCCTGCCTGCTGGGTGTGCTTGCCCTGGTTTGGAAGAGTGGGGCACTCTCCCATGGAAGGGTGGCAGCACAGTTGGTGTCCATGTCACAATGGTTGGGGACCCGCGTGGAAGGACCTGACTGGTGGCACTGCAATCCAGGACCTTCAAGAGGTGAGCAGTGCTGCTTGCTGCATCTCCTCCCGAGCCCCAGCCTGCTCCTCCCTTGGCTTCTCCTGCTCATTGTTTGGTTTGCCTTCCCCCCTGGGGCTGGGTGGGTGCTGCTGGCCCAGTCCAGGCTAAATCATGGTGTTTGCCCTCGGTGAGGGCTGCAGGGATGGAGAAGGGCTCGGGGAGGACGCTCAGGTCTCTTGTGCTGTCCCTGCAGAGCTTGGGATGGTTGTTGCTCAGTTCATAGAACACGGGGTGGTTTGGGCTGCCATCATCTCATTCCAACCTCCTCTATGGGCAGGGACACTTCCCACCAGACCAGGTTGCTCCAAGCCCCGTCCAGGTTGTTTATTCCTGTGGGAGCTTTGAGTTCAGAGAGTCTTTTTAAAAAAAAAAAAAAAAGAAAAAGAAAAAGAAAAAGAAAAAGAAAAAGCTAGGGTTTTTTTTTCCTCTCCTTGCACGAAATGCAAATCAATAGCTGTTGTATTCACATTCTAACAAGATGTCAAGGAGAAAAGGGTAGCCTTTCATTCAGCAGAGCACACACACACCCCCCGAGGGAGGGGACAGGAAGGAGGGAGGGGGCGGGAGGAGGTTGCGGGGGCTGCCTGGGGCAGGCGCTGCGGAGAGGGCTCGGGGGTGAAACCCACAGGCACGGCCGGTTTGGGAGGCTCTCTGTTTCCCTGGAGACCTCTGCTCCCCTTCCTGCCCATCCCAGCGCTCCTGCTCTCCATCCTGCCCACCCCAGCCCTTCTGCTCTCCATCCTGCCCATCCAAACTCTCCTGCTCCCCTTCCTGCCCATCCCAGCGCTCCTGTTCCCCTTTCTGCCCATCCCAGAGCTCCTGCTCTCCATCCTGCCCATCCAAACTCTCCTGCTCCCCTTCCTGCGCATCCCAGTGCTCCCACTTTTCTCCCCTACACCTCCCAGTGTGAGCAGACACCATCAAGGCACCTCTGGGGCTCCTTGCAAAGTCACAGCCCTGCAGAGAGGAGCCGTCCAGTTCCCTGGGGCTGGTCTGGGTGGGATGGCCTGTGGGGATGGTCCGTGGGGGTGTGTGCACAGCTTGGGGGATGCTGGGCTTGGGAAGGAGAGTGGAGGTGGCCAGGGCAAGCAGGGTCCTCAGGACCTGGAGGAGCAGGGAGACAGCGCTCTGTGTTACGGGGTGATCTGTGGCATGGAGTGATCTGTGACATGAGGTGATCTGTGACACGAGGTGATCTGTGACATGAGGTGATCTGTGACATGAGGTGATCTGATCTGTGGCATGGGGTGATCTGATCTGTGGCATGGCATGATCTGCGGCACAGGGTGATCAGATCTGTGGCACGGGGTGGTCTGTGACACGTGGTAATCTTTGGCACAGGGTGATCTGTGGCATGGGGTGATCTGTGACACGGGGTGATCTGTGACATGAGGTGATCTGATCTGTGGCACAGGGTGATTTGTGGCATGAGGTGATCTGATCTGTGACATGAGGTGGTCTCTGGCACAAGTTGATCTGTGGCACATAGTGATCTGTGGCATGAGGTGATCTGTACCACAGGGTGATCAGATCTGTGGCATGAGATGATCTGTGACATGAGATGATCTGTGGCACAAGTTGATCTGTGGCACAGGGTGATCTGTGGCACGGGGTTATCTGATCTGTGGCATGAGGTGATCTGTGGCACAGGATGATCTGTAGTATGAGGTGATCTGTGGTACGAGGCGATCTCTGGCACAGAGTGATCTGTGGCACAGGGTGATCAGATCTGTGACACAAGGTGATCTCTGGCACAGGGTCATCTGTGACATGAGGTGTTCTGTGGCACAGGGTGATCTGTGGCATGGGGTGATCTGATCTGTTGCACAAGGTGATTTGTGGCATAAGGTGGTCTGATCTGTGACATGAGGAGATCTGTGGCACAGGTTGATCTGTGGCACGAGGTGATCTGTACCACAGGGTGATCTGTAGTATGAGGTGATCTGTGGCACAGGATGGTCAGATCTGTGGCACAGGGTGATCTGTGGCATGGGGTGATCTGATCTGTGGCATAAGGTGATCTCTGGCACTGTGTGATCTGTGGCACAGGGTGATCTGTGGTATGAGGTGATCTGTGGCACAGAGTGATCTAATCTGTGGCACAGGGTGATCTGTGGTATGAGGTGATCTGTGGCACAAGCTGATCTGTGGCACAGGGTGATCTGTGGCATGGGGTGATCTGTGGCATGGGGTGATCTGATCTGTTGCACAAGGTGATTTGTGGCATAAGGTGGTCTGATCTGTGACATGAGGAGATCTGTGGCACAGGGTGATCTGTGGCACGAGGTGATCTGTACCACAGGGTGATCTGTATTATGAGGTGATCTGTGGCACAGGATGGTCAGATCTGTGGCACAGGGTGATCTGTGGCATGGGGTGATCTGATCTGTGGCATAAGGTGATCTCTGGCACTGTGTGATCTGTGGCACAGGGTGATCTGTGGTATGAGGTGATCTGTGGCATGGGGTGGTCAGATCTGTGGCACGGGGTGATCTGTGGTATGAGGTGATCTGTGGCACAGAGTGATCTAATCTGTGGCACAGGGTGATCCGTAGCACGAGGTGATCCAGGACTCTGTAGGGATCACCTCTGGCAGATGGGATCAGCCCAGGGGAGGCTGCTCTGGTGATGGAACATCCGTGATGGGAGCAGGGATGCTCCTCGCCCTGCTCTCCTGCGCTGCTCTGCCCCCACTCCCCAGCTGTGCAAGCAGAGGGTGAGGAAACCTCTGCTTCACTGAAAATGTGTTATTTCCCCTTGAGACTGCTCTGGTCCCAGATGTGAATATGCATTGAGACAGCTGGGGAAAAAAACCTCTGGAAATACACACAAAAATCATGTCTAAATGTGCCCAGCGGACCAGAATGTCTCCTCTCCAATCGGGGGCTGCCTGTCAAATTTAAATATGCATTTTAGATTCTCTGCTTGATAGTGGAAAGCAAACAACCCCAAATATCCCAGAAAAGCTCCACCAGCTAAATACATATTTATACACCTTTTTATTATGTGTCTTGGAAATCAAACAAATGAAACAGGCCAGTGCCTGCTCGGTCCTGCAGAGCTGGTGAGCAGGGATGGATTTGTTTGGCTGATCAAAGCACATTTGTTCCCATTTTGCAGATGGGAAGGTAAAGGCAGCGAGGTACCAAAGGTTTGCTTGAGGTCACCCTCAGAGCTGTGTTTGGCAATTCGGGTGCCAGCCTAATTGGCCAAAATATAAGGAAAGAGAGCAGCTCAGTGTGTGCTGGATTTGGGTAAAAATCACTGCCAGGTAGGGGAAAAAAATATGGGAGAAGTGTGGTGGGAGAAAAGAAAAAAAAAGTAAGAATGTGTTGTTTTGAAAGTTACCGAAATATAGCTTTTCAACTCAGGGTTTGAAAGCAGAGCAGCATGTTTGTTCTGAGTCCATCAAACATTTCTGTTAATTAGAAATGATTTCTTTGTTCATTTCCTTTAGTTCTCCGGGATAACTTTATTTCTTTTTGCCTCGGGCGGATTCAGAGCTCGCTGTGTATATTTGGAGAATCGCTGTGGTCACAGAGCTTTGTCCCTGTTCCCCTGGGGACAGATGTCCCTGTCCTGGGCTGGCCAGGAAGGATGCAGCCACATGCCTGGCAGCCCTGGGAAATCCCCAGTGTCTCTCTGCAGCTGTTTTCCCAAAATACTTGTGAAGCAGAGGATAAATTTGCTTGGTGTCAGCTGTTGAGGTGTCATTTAGAGGGAAATTCAGGACAGAAATATCCCTGTCCTCATCCCAGGCTGAGGGAGACACTCCGCTCGCTGGTTTTTGCTCCATGTGGTGATTTAGCTCTTTCAGAGGTCAAACAACATAAATTTACGCTTATTAAAGGAATTGAGTCCTCAGTCATGTTTTCTTTGGTGTTTTCCTGAGAATGCAGGAGATGGGATGAGGATCCCAGGAGATGGGATGCCTTCGGCAGAAAATGTGGGAATATGGTTGAGTTAAAAGCTTTCAAAAACTCATGAGTTTTCATGCAGAGCTGAAAATGAAGAAGATTAATTGTTAAAAGCCAGATGGATTTTGTCCTGGAAGCATGTGCTCAGCTCCCACCCCTCTCTTCCAGATCACAGGGGACATGGAAAAACCCACTATTCCTGTTCCTGCTGTGTGTAGAAATAACGCCAGGCGAGAGGGATGTGTGTGGACAGGGATGTGGGGTATGGAGCTGTAACAGGTGAAATTGGGGGAAAAGACCAGAGGCGTGTGGGCACAGATTTGTGGTGATTGGGAATGGGGCTGCTGAGCCTGATCCCTAATGGGCTACACCTGTGAGGAACAGGTGACTGTCCTGGTTTGGGCTAATTTTGGGAGACAACCTCTAAAGGGGTTCCTCCAGAAAAGCAAATTCCAGTGGTCCCTTCCCCCAACAAATCTGGGAAAAATTTCCTTAGACAGAAGTGGGAAAAAAACCCTGTTTTATTCAACAGTCAAAGCACTCCCCAGCACAAAATGAACAATACTAAACAACAAAACCTCTCACTGCTCCGAGGAGATGACAAATTCAGAAAAGTC
>VXBU01017117.1:271635-289290 GCA_013400315.1 Bombycilla garrulus | reverse complement strand
GTTACACCTGTGCAGGACAGGTGACCAGTATTGAAGGTGATTAATTAATAGGTTACACCTGTGCAGGACAGGTGACCAGTATTGAAGGTGATTAATCAATAAGTTACACCTGTGCAGGACAGGTGACCAGTATTGAAGGCAGTGAAACAGGGAGTGCTGAGGTGCTGGGTGCTCCCTGAGATAATGGTTTAATGCAAAAAGGAGTCTGGAGAGAAAATAATCCAGGAAAATGAAGATCTGGAGAACAAGCCCAGGCAGACAAGAAAGGAGACTTAAGGTGAGGAGCAGGCATGTGGGATATGGGATGTGGAGGAGTGTGTGGTCTTGGTGCCAGACAGCTGTGGTGAGTTAGCTGGAAATCCAAAGTGTTGGGCTGAAAAGTTCTCTTGGACTGGCCTGGAACTCAAAAAGAGACCTTTAACCCTGAGTTAGTGGGGAAAGAGATGGTTTTGAGGAAAACTGAAAGTTTTGATTTGTCCTGAAGCATTAAAACAAAAAAACCAAAACCCAAAAGTGCTTGCAGTCTGTTTTTAATAAAGCTGCAATTAATGAGAAATAAGAAACATCTTTTTGTTTAGACAATGCCAAAAATAAGTACTATTTGTTTTGGAAACTCACCACTGCAATGTTTGGTTGGGTTTTTTTGGGGTTTTTTTGTTTATATTTTGTTTGTTTGTTTTGGGGTGTTTTTTGTTTATTTTTTGGTTTTTTGTATTTTTTTTTTTTTTTNACGCTCAGAGCTCAGCAGAGCTGTGGGAACCTCTGGATCAGCCAGAGAGGGGAGTCTGGGGGTAAGGAAGGAAATCTGAGGCATCCTGGAAGGAAAGGAGAGCCTGAGGAAAACTCCTCAGTATGGGATGGTGTCGGGTCAGGGTCTGCAGGAGCAGGTACCCTGAGCCCAATGTCTGTCTGGGGCTCTGTGAGCTGCTGAAGGGAAAAAACATGTCTCCAGTTGGGATGCAGAGGGAAGATTGCTGCTTGGATTCAGAGATTTTGTGTGAAAAACACCCACTCATGCTAAAAAGCTTGGATTGCTCCCTGGATTGCCTCAGCAGGAGGAAGAGCCGCTGCTGCCTTTGGGGAGAGGAGCAGAGGGGAGGGTGAGCGGAGGGGCTGAAGCCGGGGCAGAAATCTGGAGTCTGGGGAAGAAAAATTCCCCTTTGCAGGCAGCTGGAGCCCTAGGAGCCGGTGTGACCGTGTCCGTGCGCGGCTGCTCCCTGCAGCCCGGGGCTGCTCTTTCCATCCCAGACCTTCTCCTTCCATCCCGGGGCCGCTCTCCCCATCCCAGAGCTTCTCCCTGCATCCCGGGGCTGTTCTCCCCATCCTAGAGCTTCTCCCTGCAGCCCGGGCACCAGCTGGTGCCGAGAGGGATGCTCGGGGGGTCGATGCCTGCATTTAACTCCCTGGTTGCGGAGTGGAACTCGCAGGAGAGCGAGTGTGCGAGTGTCAGTCAGCATCCTGAGCCAATGGGTGCCCGGTAGGAGGTCTGCGCTCCCGGTGCACGCACGGAGCCTGGTGCTCCTTCTGCCAGTTGTGTGCGAGCGTGTGTGCGTGTGCGAGCGGAGATCAGAGCCGCTGACCGCCCGCTCCCGTCTCTCCCCCTCTCTCCAGCTCGCTAACTCCGTCTCCCTCCCTCTGCAAACATTGGATTTAAACCTGCTCAGAATTCAGCGCAGACGAAAAGCAGCGGCGGCAGCAGCCAGCAGCCAGCGGCGCAGCCGCTCGCCTACCGCAGCTCCAAGATGTACCATCCTGCCTGCTGGATCGTCTTCACGGCCACCACTGCCCTGCTCTTCATCCCAGGTAGCGCAGGAAGCTTTTTCTCCGGCGGCGGGGAGGGCAGGGGCTCGGCGGCTGGGAGAGCCGAGCGGGGGTGCGCGGCTTCGAGCCGGGCTCCGCGCACATCGCGCACGAACGCGCACACGCGAGCAGGCGGCGAGTTGCTCTGCAGCGGGGATTGCCCAGCGCTCCCAGTGAGGGGCTCCGGAGCCGAGCCGGACCCCCAGGTGGGCACCGAGCCGGCGGTACCTGAGCGGTGCCGGGACCTGGCCTGGGGCCGGCCGGGAGCGCGGAGCAGCCCCCGAGCTGGGCAGGGTCCGTCCCCTCGGGCAGCCTGTGCCTCGAAATGATGGGCTCGCGCAGTTTTTCCCCTTCAGAGTTGGGCACATGCTGTGCCCTCCCTCTCCCGAGAGCTGTCATGCCGCTCCCTGTGCTCCCCTGATTCCTGCCAGGCAAACTCGGTGCCTTCCCTCGCTCCCTGCTGCAAAGTGAAATGAGCCCCCCGCCTCAAGCCAGGCACTCGGGGAGGCCGTGCCGGTGCCGCAGCCTCCGTGAACTGCGCGGGTGGCTCCCGAAATGTGGCTTGGCCTCGTCCCCACGGCTTGCCGGGGGAGATGCTGGCTGTGCATCCAGCGCTGGTGCTCGCGGGGCAGCGAGCGCTGCATCCAGCGAGGGTGAGGAGGGTGGGCAGCGGCGCTGAGCGCTGGGGGGAGGAAGTCACCGGCATGTTTTTGATGATGATGTGCACTTTTAGCAGCTGGAGGGATTGTCATGCCTGTGCAAGCAGATGGGGACTTGGTGTCAAGGCTTGGATCCGATCTTAAACCCGACCTGTGTTTTCCCTGACTGCCGAGGAGAATTCTATAGGGCTCGGGAGGGCAGAGAGAGGCACGGCTGTGATTTCAGCAGCTGCTCGTGGCTCAGTTACAGCGCTGTGCTGTGCAGGGCTGGTGTGTGTGGCACCGGGAGGGTGAGGCTGGCAGGGAAGAGGGTACTCGTGCCACAGCTGGAGAGCAGCTCTGCCCACAGCCGTGCTGAACACGAGGGCTCTCAGGTTAAAACTTGCTTGTGGAAGCTTGTGCCGTGGGACCAGCCACATCCTGGGCTCCTGTGAAGCTGTCAAAAACAAACTGAGCAGTGTACAGGACCCCTGGAATGGGCTGGGTACCCCTCTGTGGGATGGCAGAGGGCTGCGATGTGCATCAGCACTGGGGTCAGCGCTGTCCCCTGGGCTGAGCTTTGGCTCTTGGGGAGCAGTGGTGGGGAACCCTTGACAGCAGAGCCTTGAGCTCCTCAGCAACACCAGAAACCAAAATGGTGCATCTGTAGTTCAGCACGTGAGCGTGAGGGAGCCGTGGCTGTGTGAGCTGCCTGACTTTGTGCATGTAAAGGGTTTCTTGGAAATAGATCTTCATCAGGGCAGGGTGGGTGTGCCTGGTGTGAGGGCAAGGCTGCGCTGAGTGGAGCCTTGGCTCCTTCACCCTCCTGCTGGATGAGGTTCTGTGGGTTGGAATTGCAGAGAAATGGATGGAAGCGGCTGTGCTGGCCAAATGAGAGGATGTGTGACACTTGATGGGCTGTCATCGAGATGTCCTTAAGCTGCAGGAGCTGGCAGAAACCTGACAGGGCTCGTTTGCTGTTTGCCAGTGCCCTGCTGCAGTTTCCTCAGGATGGGGCTGTTTGGGCCAAGCCAAGGCCCGGGCTGGCTCTGGCCTCTGTGTGTGCCAGGGAAGGAAAAGGTCCGTGCATTTAAACCCCTGGAAACTTGGGAGAGGCTTCTTGATCCACAGTTATGCAGTTGTAGCTTTCCCTTCTTATTTCTATTAAGCAGCAACGTCTGCTTTGGCTTTGGCTGTCCCCTGAGCTAAACCAGCCCAGGGCTTTGCTGGCTGGGCTCAGCCCTTAATCCATCGAGCCAAACCTTCTGCCTGCACTAAAGGAAGGGAAATACCCTGGGCTGCTCTGTGCTTTGCCTTCCTGCCCTGGATTTGAACATCTCCAAGCCTTTTTTGTTTGTGCCTGGCTTGCAGAGGCTGGATGTTTTTCCTCCCTGCCCAACCTGTCCCAGCAGTGATTTCAGTCATGATTTCACTGCCGTGGGCTGGAACACGAGTCATGTTGGCAAAGTCATGGATGGCAGAGGGAAGGTGAATGGTCCCTGCTGTCCTTTTGAGCCTGTACCTTCCCAAAGTGGTTTTCTTGGGCTTTTTATTATTTGCGGGCGTAATCCCAAGGGTTTTATACAGGTGACGCTCCCCTGGGATATGCAGAGGCTGTTTCTGAAGTCAGAACTCTTTCTCTTTCCGTTTTTATCCCAATCCTGCGGGAGTTTCACACGGGGTGGTTAAAGTGAGAAGGGAACCTGCTTTTAGAAGGTGTAATTAGAGTGAAGGGAAACATCACAACTTGAAGGCTCCTGCAGAAAATAGCATCGCAAAGTTATTATTAGCTGTAATAGCTTATTTGCCAGTTTTTCCTCTTTCTCCTGCTCCCACCTCTGTTCTTCCCCCCTTCTCTTATTTTTGTTGGGAAAGATGCATTTTTCCCTTTGGGTCTCGTGTCATCTCGTTACCAATTTGCTCTCGTGGAATCTAAAGACACTAGAGGTTAATGCAATAATGAAACCCTGACCCCTCTGGTCATGGAGAGCGTCTTACTCTGCAGCTTTTTATTTCTTTGTAAGACAAGTTTCTATCTAAAATAATTTCGAAGGCTTAATGCTGTTGTCATCTGGAGCCTTGGGGAAGGCGGGTTCCTGGACATGGGCTGCTCTCTGAGGTGGGAAGGATGCTGAGGGTTTTTAATGAGTCCAGCACTGCAGGATAGGAGGTGAGTGGGTAATTTAATTGTCAGGCTGTTGGCAAATGCTTTGAACTGCTGGGCATTGTGGGTGCTGCTGTTTTGAGATGAGGGTGGGCTGTGGTGGAGAATGAATTTGGGGCAGGGGGGGAATCTATTTGTCTGAGCTGCAGTTACAGGGTGACATCATGGCTCTACAGGTGGCAAAAATCAATGCTCATCAGCCTCTTCAGACATTTACATCGCTGCCTTTGCAGGCTGGGGGAAATTACTTGTCATGGCAGTGGTCAGAAAATCTGGCAGTGCAAGGGGAGATGGACAATCCTGTTTTTCACTGCTCCAGGATCAAGGTGAAGCTCGTAGAGCTTGGGGCGTCCCTCAGTGCTCCACTGTCACCCTGTCATACTTTCTGCATCCTCCCAGAGACTCTGTGTGACTTCATCCTTGCTGGGGCAGCCTGGCTTTGGTGGTGGTTGTAAAACCCATCTGAATTTACAAAGTGGATACTGCAGGCATTAAAAAACACTTTCCCACCCCTTCGTAAAGGTGTCCCTGCTGCAGGAGCATGCTTTCCCCACTGCCTGTGACATGACTGTCACCTCTCTCCAGTGGGGGATGTCGGCTGGTGGAGGGCTGCTGATCCCTGCGACTAAGCCTGAGAATAAGTACCTGGAGCACATTAGTTCTGCTTTAGTGTCATTTCAATATGAGTAAGAGGGGCTTAAAGGGATTTTCTGTGCTCTCCCAAAGGCCGGAGATAGGTGCGGGTAAGGAACTGCAACCATCAGGAGTCAGGGAAGCTGGGGAAGGTGTCCCAGCAGGACGGGGTGTGAGCCCAAAAACACTGTCTGGTCTGCCCCTGCCCCTCCCTGAGCCTTGGCCTGTAGTTTCCCTGTGTGAAGGTGATTTCTCCATCTCCTGGCTCCCAGCACAGGGAGGAGGTTGGTGTTGGCCTCTTAGAGGATGTTTTAATTCTGCTGGGGAGGAGCAGCACTCACTATCATTTCCAAACGATGTGGGGAGGGAGTGTGACAGTAGAGGAGGCACACACAGAACAATTCCCAGAACAATTTGCCCTGGGGGCCGTGGGTTTGGGGGCTGGTGGCTCTGGCAGCTGCCTTTCAGGATGCCCCAAGGTGCTGAACCTTTCTTTGCGTTTTCCAGCAGCTTCTCTTTGACAGTGTCTCCTTTGTGCGTTCCGTGGCTGCAGACGGCTGGGTGGAGGAGCTTTTGCTGGTGTGAATCCCTGTGAAAAACTGAAAAGGGAGAGACGTTTCAAAGGCACCGATGGGAGCTCTGTGCCTTAACTGGCGCCTTTGAAAATCTTCTCCAAAGGCTTGAATATTTGGTTATGGCGAATTTTGAGCTGCATAAACAGCTGTGTTCATATTTTACACTTGAATATGAAATTGGGAGTTTGTGCTTTGCTTGGTAAGAAACCAAACTCACTGAGTCAAGCTGTTGGGGTGCTGTGATGAACCCCAACAGATTTGGGGGGGGAGCAGGGTACTCAGGAGCATCCTGCTGCTGCAGTCAGGTGGGGACAGAGGAAAACCTGTTGGTTTTCATCTGTGATCTCCTTCATGACCCTGGGGTCACCCTCAGCTTTGCAGCCCTGCCTTTCCCCTCCCCAGTCAGGCAAAGCTGGGCACTGATCCTGTGCCCTTCTTACCTCCTGAGCATCCCCTGAGATGCTCTCAGCTGCTGGCATGTGCAGGATGGGGAGTGATTTCAGCTGTCACACTCCTCCTTTTTGTTTAAACTTAAAAATAATAACAGCTTTGCTGCAAATCTCCTTGCCTCCCAGTCATCTTTCCCTAATGAAGGCGCGGTACTTATAATTACCAATGCGGCAACAGCACATAACAGAGGTGGCTTTGACACTTGCTGCTCCGTGGGTGGGTTTTTCCAGGGAGCTCCTCTTCATTTCATGCTTAGAGGGGGGAAAAAACACTTTCCTGCCTGCTTCTCCAAAGCTCTGGGATCGTGTTTTCACCCTCTGGGGGTGACCAGGCGAGGTGGCTTGTCCGGGGGGAGTGACAGGGGTTGTGTCACCCTTGTGGAGGGATGGACACACAGCCCGGGTGTTGTGGGGTTTGGCTGAGTGGAGCTGGGTGATTTCCCTCTAGTCCCAGCTTAGGTCCAGGCAGCATGGGGTGGCTGAGGGCAGTGGTTTGGGACGCTCAGGTACTGCAGGGACCATCAGTGTCGAGAGCCACCCCCTTGGGAGGAGCTGCTCTTGGGAAGTTGAACCTGTTGCCTGTGCGGCACAGTCATGTGCGCCAGGGACACGTGTGAGATGAGGCAAGGAAGGGGGAAAAAGAGGAGATATTTTTAGGTTTACTTTTCTGTGAATTCAGCGCTAGTGAAAAGTGCTGTATTGACTGCTCTGGAGGCTGGAGCGGGCTGCAAAGTGCAGGGAAGGGTTAGATCAGGAAAGCTTCCCTGTGAGCTCTGTGCTTGAGGATGGGACTGGGCCTCACCAGCTCTGCCTGGACAGCAGAGCCGTGGGGGATGTCTGTGGTGCTGGGCAGAGCTGGCGCACTCTGGGCTTTCACAGTGGATGTGGGATTCCCAGGAGGGCAGCTGGGGTTACCTGTGCTCCACACGGCTTTGTCCTGCGTGATTCACACCACGGGTTTCTCCTCCTGCCTCCTCAGCCACACGAGGACTGGCTGATCCTGCAGCGGGAGGGTTTGGGCTCCCTTCTGGTGCTGCCTTTCCCACTGACCAAGCTTCCCAGCAATGTGTATTCCCGTGCTTCTTGCAGAGGGTGGAAGAAGAGTTCTTCACCTGGAGCTTTGGCCCTCAGAGCAGCTCCAAGCTGGTGAGGCTGGGCTGAGCCAGGCCGTGCCCCACGTGTTTTCTGAGCAGTGTCCCCTGCTGTCCCCCTGCCAGCCCTTCTCCTCCTCACTCCCAACTGTTTACTTCTGCCTTTTGTTTCCTGGACTTGTTGCTATGCATGCAGCATGTGGAAGGAGCTCCAGCGAATATAGGCCACGCTTTGATTGTTCAGCAAACTGGAAAATGATGATTATAATTTTTGACAGAAGGGAAGGAGGGGGAGGGAGATCTCTGGGCTTTCAAATCTGCTCTGTCACAAGCAAGATCTTGCAAGGGCCTTCTGATGACTTCTCCCACCCCAAAGGAAATGGCGTCTGCATAGCAAAGAGGGGTTAGAGGAAAAATTCCTCTCTCCACAAGGACAAAGTGGCGCTTCTTTCACCAAGCCTTCCACCTCATGTGGCAGTCCTGTCACAGAGCATCAGCCAGAAGTGGTTGGTGTTGGCCAGTAATTGACTGGGAAGTATCTGGGAGAAACCTGGATGCTGCTAAAAAAATCCTCCTTCCTGTTACAGCAGCACAGGGGGTGCATCCCTTGGGACGCAGAGGTGCTGACAGAGTGATGCCTGCAGCAGCAGCCCTGGGGGACATGGGCATTGAGGTCCTCAAAGCCAGCCTGGGACTGTCTGGAAGCTCCAAAGACCCCACAGACTTCTCCCAAAGGGGCAGCTCCGCTTGGGGCCGTATGCCACGATCCGCTTCAATGTTAAGGCAGAAATTGTGATGGTTTGTTTGATCTCAAGGTGCAAAGAAGGCAAACAACAAAGGGACTACAGTTTCAACAAAACAGAAAAGCACTTTATTGCACAGTTATGTGATAGAGGGGATACAGAGAACGAGAAAAAGAATAAAGTAACAAAGTAGGGAGAGAGAGAGAGAAGGTGGGATATAGCTACCAAGAGACGAGAGGAGTCCTCATGGCCCAGCCAATAGATGCGTCTTCTTCCGTGAGGAGATCTCCAGAGTCCCTTCAGAGAGTCAGAGTTTTTAAGTCTTTTTCCAAAGTGAGTGGCCTCTGGCCAAAAGGCAGGGAGATTTATGGGCCATTGTGAGCAGGCCCGTTGCTGATCAACATCGGGTATGTGCTGTGCCGTGGCAGTATGTGGCTGTACTGTGACAGTACCTGCGTGCTAACTGTCCTGCCCGGAGCACTGTACCATGGAGCAGAGCACTTCCAGTGATGAGCAAACATCTCCCCCCTCAGCCAGACCTGGGTCTGTCCTTTGGGGTCTGTCCCAGGCTCTGTCCCGACGATCCAGAGGCAAAATGAGATCTTTGGGCTGACCCTTACACCAAACCAGCACTGGACTTGTCTCATACCAGCCCAGGGTGGCAGCAGAGCCCATGGAGATGTTGGTTGCTCCCGCTGTGCCCTTCCCAACTCACAGCTCCGCTGGCATCGGCTGCGCAGTCCTCACAGGACCTGCCCATTTATTTATTTTATTTAATGTGTTGGCTAATTTCCACTTCAATTTTTTTTTTTTGGTTGTTTATTTTAATGCGATCGCCTCTAATGAGGCTAATGACATTTAGTCTCTGTGGCGGTGCATTTTAATTTGGTCACCGAAATGTCAGCGCACGGCAGCCTCCTCCTATCTCCCTGTGACAAAAGGCACCTCAGACAAAGGGGCTCTGTCCCCTGCCATCCCTCGCCCTCCTTATCTCCTTCCTCCCAGGGACGGGCCACGACTTTTGGCAGAGCCACCTCCTGCCATCCCCTCCTCTGCTGGCACCAGGGGAGCGGGTTTGGCCGCTTAGGGCTGCGAGGAGGAAAAGCGAGGGCTGCCGGAAACTCGGGATTTTCAGGCGAGCCAGAGCCATGTAATTAATCAGATGTCAAAAGCTCTCAGCAAAGTTAGCTTTGATCGGCAGGGAAATCTGTCAAATAGGACGTTCTGCTGCCCCGGGTGCTTTTCTGTCTCGCTCTGCCCATAAGTCTACCTTGGCACTTCTCCTTTCCACGGCAGAGGTGGGAACTTCCTGCAGCAAGGTAGGACCTTCCTGCTTGGGAAGCTGGACCAGCTTCTCCTTGCCTGCATCAGGACTGGGAATGGGAAAAGGGGAGAGGGCTGGGGTGGGAGTCATGGATATTTGGAGAGGTTGAGTTGCTCAGATGTTGTGTGTGGTTTTGGAGAGGGCTTTGGTCCAAGCTGGGGGGTCAGGAGCAGCCTAAACCCCAGGGGAGGTGGCACTGAGGTCACAGGTGGTGCACTGGAGAAGTGGAAACTTCTCTGCCTTGTGTTGTACTCAAGTCTCTCGAGGTGCTGAACCTCAGAAGCCTGAGCCATTTTGCTTAAGAATGAGTCCTTTTTTCTGCAATCTGGGTCCAAATGCAGCTGAATTTGATCTGTTCTCCTTTGATCTGTTCCTCCCTCGCTATTCTATGTACCAGGAATGGATGAAGATTAAAGTTTGCAGTTTCTGAGCAAACTAGGTTACTCATCACTGCACGATACCCAATTACCTGCTGATACCTCAGGAGTGAGAAGGTATTGATCTTGCTTGGATTTGAACTTGTTGAACCAAAGACTCTGGATATTTCAAATCCGTTGCTGAGGACGTGCCGTTTCCTTCAGGAATCAAAGTGGGATGCAGGCTGTGTTTCTGCACCACGTGGGCTGTGGGAGGTGGGTCTCTCCTCTCTGCCACAAGGGAGATGACCAATAAGTGATAAATAATATTATCTGTGCTCTCCACAGTACAGGAGGGATGTAGACGTAATGACTTCTGTGATGTGCGTGGGAATATCTCTATTTTACCAGGAAGGAGTCCTCAGAAGCTGATTTTTACCCCACATGGGTGGGTTTTCTGTGCCCTCTCTGCTCACTGCTTCTTTGTGAGCACTGCGGGCTGCAGAAGTGCCTTTGATGGCATCCCCTGTGCCTTCCTCCTGCCTGCCGTGTTCCCAACCAGAAATAGCCCATCAATTCAAAATAAACCCGAAAATTCTTCCAAAATTACCTGGTGAGACAAAGCCAGGGGGCCTGGATCAAAACGTTTATTACTGAAACTCAGTGATGCCAGGTCTCACTCTTACGCAGTGGTTGTTTCCAGTAGATCTTAAAATACCTCACGGAGAAGAGAAATTTCATTGTACCTGTTTTTGCAGACAGGGGAGCCAAGGAATAAAGAGGGAAAATGACTTGCCCAAGGCATGTGCAGAGACAAGTGTTAAGAGATGTGTCCTTGCTGTAGCTCCAAATCTGAAGTGCGTTTTTCCTTGTGAAACAGTGGAGTTCAGCTTCCTGCTTTGAGAAACACAGGAGAAAGAGTGCAGGATCAATACGCTGGGTGCTAAAATCCCTGTGCTGGGCTGGCGGGGAGCTGGAGCATCACCAGGCTCTTGGACCTGCTCTTGATGCCCCAGTTTGTGTCCTGGCAGCAGAGTCTGTACCACAGCTCAGGCAGCGATGTCTGGAAGCAGGAAAATGTGAATTCATGACCAGCCTGTCTTTGTGTGAGTCGAGGGGCAGCCTCTGCTCCTCTCCAGGCTGGCAGGAGGGCAGCATGTGATTGATCCCCCTGCCCTTTCACGTTGCATCTTTGCCTGTCTCTCCCTGGAGGTTTGAGAGTGATGATCCCGGAGCTGAAAGGAGGAGATGAACAGAGGAGAAATTCTCAAGCACGCTCTTCACTCAGCCCTCGGTCTCCAGATGGAAATGCTCTTTGGAATTTCAGGGGGAGCACACATTCGTCCTGTCAGTGCCTGCCCTGCCTCGGCTGCAGCATCCGCCGGCCGCTCCGGGGCCGAGAGCCACTGCCTTTGCCAGCCTCTCCACATGCTCGGGCCACTTTATCTTTATAAAGTCGCAATAAGTGGACAGTATAATATATTTCACTTTTAATAAGGTGTTGCCAGTTGCACACACTCCGCAGAGCAATTAGTGTCAAAGGCAGCTAAGCAATGGCGGGGCGCCGTAATTCCGCTGTTTACCGGGCTGCGGGATTTATGGGCAGTGCTGGAGGAGCCGCGGTCACAGCTTGGCTGGAGGCACAGGAGGGGCCGTGCACTGGTCAGAAACCACAGCTCCGAGCTGCTCTGAGCGTGGAACTCTTAGGAGAGAGGCGGGAATGAGCTGCTGCTTGGTTTTGGTGGCCCCCAGTTCTGGGATTCCAAAAGGAGATGTGCCAACGCCATGGGCAGTTGCTCAAAATTCAGGCCGAGAGGCACCCCTGGCTCTTTGTGTGTTGGCCTGGGAGGCAGAGATTTGCCATGGGAGGTTGTTCTCATTGAGGAAGGGAATCACAGAAATGGGTTGGCTTGGAAGGGACCTTAGAGATCATCTCATCCCACATCCCTGCCATGGGCAAGGATGTAATTCACTAGGCCAGGTTGCTTGGCTTTGAACATCTCCAGGGATGAGGAGAAGTCTGGAGAATTCTCCAGTGTCTGGATTAAAGGGAGCCCCTGGGCTTGGTTGGCACATGGGCATTGTGCTGATGGTCTGACCAGCTGGGTGGAGACAGGAGAGGGGAGTTTTCAGGTCTGGGGGAGGCTTTTTTGCATCCTTACGGCCCGTGAGGTACCTGGAAGTATCCAGAGATGGTGGGTGACCCTACTCAGAGGTTCTGGTTCCCATAAGAGTAACCCCATTTTCTCTCCTGGGCATCTAGGACTTCTTACTTCAGCTTTTTAATTTTATTTTTTTTTTTTAGCATCAGGGCATGTTGGGCAAAGAGCTTCAGTGGAGCTCAGCTCAGGGAAGTGCTTATCCCTGCCTCCTTCCCACGAACTGAACATTCCTGCTTTTGTCTGGGGACTCTCTGATCATCACAGTCTGTACTGTGCAGTTTTTGTAAAGTCAGTCCATGTGCAGATCTCACTGCTGAGGCTGTCAGGCAGCTCCACCATCCTGCCAGAGCCCTCCTACCCAGATCTGAGCAGGCTCATGCTGCCACTCGTGTCCCCAGAGCCTTGACCCACAGTCCTCGGCTTTGAGGGAGGACAGAAAGCGGCGTCACATCAAGAGTGGTGTGGAGGGAGGTGCTGCTGTGCCGCTTTTCTGGATTGTGCTGCAGGTGCTGCAGAGTCAGTCCAGCCAGGATCTGCTGCAGGACAGCAGCTCAGTTTGTGTCAGATGTGTGGGGTCTGATCCCGAGGGTCTGGAATCGCGGTGGGGAAGGAACAGGAGGGAGGTGCCGTGCCAGGGAGGCAGCTCTGGGCTCTGCGCCCGTCATCTCTGCACACCCAACCTGCACCTCTCCTGGCACTGCCACCCCAGCCCCTGGGGATGCCTTCACTCCTGGGGCCATCAGCCCCAGAGTTTGGTTTGTAGAGCGAGCACAGGTGATATTCCTGAGCCCCTGTCTGCTCCCCCTTTCCCACCCCCTGATTCTCAGTTCAATAAAGTCCCAGTTTCTTGGGTTTGTTCTCCGAATTGAAAGCCTTCCATTTTCACACCTCTGTAATTGGTGCTATCTGTTGAGAGAAACTCTGCAACTCCAGCCAGCCAGGGTCAGGAGGAGCTGAATTGAATTAAAAGGAGCAGAAATTGGTTCAAGGTGGGCAGAGGGCCGCAGGGAGAACTATGCAATTTCTCTCCTCAGGGCTCCTGATGAGCAGAGCAAGCAGCAGCTTCCCATCTCTGCCCATGGGGGGCTGACACTGGCCCACCCACACCTTAATCTGCACACCGAGGTGGGCACCTCTCAATTGAAAACAAGGAAATGAAACCCAGCAGCTCCTCCTTTTATCTGGCCAGCAGGCCAGGACTCTGCTGCCCTGGCTCCTGGGCCAGGACGCTGACAACTGTCACTGAAATGACCTTGCAGTGATTAAGTCCAGCATAAAGCGATGTTTTTAATAAAAAACTAAAGCTGTGATACAAGCTGATGGCTGGGAGATTGGAGGTGCCGTGTGTTAATCCTCCCTCTATCTCAACCCCAGGCTGCAAAGTTCTTGTGCCATTGGGCTGAGTTAAGGGCAAGCCCCCTGGCCTTTGGATCATGATTCCCCAGCCCAGTCTCTGCTGGTTTAGGCTGGTGTAAAACCCTGGCAGCTTCAGCCAAAGCCAGTGGATTTATAGCCCTGTGGTAAAGCTAGGGATGGAGAGTGTGCTGGGAAGTGCCAGGTGTGGAGTTGTCTTAGGGGAATAGATGTGATGCTTATAGCTCTTAAGGAGCTGTTTGGAAATTCTCCTACATTTCTTTTTTTCCCCATGAAAAATGGTTTTTTTTGTTATCTTCACTCACAGAGTGTAGGAGCGCTCTTTGCTTGGCTCTGGGAAGCTTGCTCATCTTGAGGATGCTGTTTCTAGGAGTCCATCTGAGGAAGGGAGTGCTGTGACTTCTGAGCCCTGTGCTGCCCTTTTCCCTCAGCCCACACAGTTCTTCCCCAGGCCAGGCTGGGCTGGCTTTCTCTTTTGCAGCTCTTCCAGTGGGTGTTTAATTAGTTTTGATAAGGGATTTGGCCCCAGGTTTTCTCCAGCCCAGCTAAATGCCCTTGGCTCTTCAGAACCAGAGCCGCTCTCGCCTTGGTGCTGGCGTGGTGAGCACTCAGAGCGGAGTGGCTCCAACAGGACAGTGCGGAAAGGGGGAGGTAATTCAAATGGTGAAATTTCAGGCAACAAGGGAGCGATTTTCCACCCACTTCTGAGCTGGAGCGAAGCCCTTCCAGTCTCCCTTTCTGTCGCTCCCCAGCTGGGCTGGCACCAGGGATGTGCCATTTATTCGAGGCAGTGAGAAGGCACGTGGCCAAGGTAGCCTGGGAGGATGCCAGGCGCGGTGCCCTGCCTGCCCAGCTGTTTGGAGGATATCCCCAGCCCCATTTTCCCCCCAGGGGACGCGGTGCTCGTGGTCTCGCTGTCCCCAGCTCCTGTCCCCGAGCAGGAGGAGGGGCAGTGGCACGGCTGGAGCTGGTGGAGCGCCCTGCGAGCGCCCCGGGCCCCTGCTCTGCCTCTCTCGTAATTTATACAAGCGCAAGCCGATGTTCCCTTTTAAATTGACAAAGGCAGAGACTGGAGCCCGCGAAGCCCTCTGACCTCAGAGCCCTGGTCCATGAAAATTACAGGCGCGGTACAGCGCGCTTCCTCTTGATGTACTTGCAGTGGGGAGATGCTGGTTAATTTGCCAGGACTCAGAGGTGACCCGGGTTTAATAAAGAGGATTAATGGATTTGAGCTAAAGGTCTCGGCTGTTTGGAGCTGATAGCCTTCTCCTTCGAAGACACTCCGGCAAGGCAGGGCTCAGCCTCCTGCCGGGAGAGCTGCGGGCAGCTCTGTCGCAGGAGCGCTGCCGTGTGGGCAGGGCATTGCCTCGGGGTTAATTAGCGAGCCCGAGGGTTAATTAGCGAGCTCAGGTACTCGGGCCGTGTCCCCGGGCTGGGCAGCGCCGCTGTGAGGCTGCCGGCCTGCCCTGTGTCCCGCCTGTCACTCGTGCAGCGGAGGAGGAGGCTGTGCTGCTCTGGGTGTCCCCTCCCCACCGCCCGGACACGTGTGCCAGCCCTTAGGGGGACACGACAGGGCGAAGGGCAGGACAGCTGGGACACAGAGCTTGTGCAATGCCTTCTGCTCCGCTTGTGGGATTTGATGCTGGATTTGGGCTCAGAGCCCTCGTTCCAGCAGCTTTCCCTGCGGCTGGTTTAGGATGGCAGTGCCCTCCAAACAGTGGGTCCCTGCGGCAGTGCTGGTCTCACTGAGAGGAGTTTGTGCTTTGTACCAAGTTCAGGGATTTCCGCTCTTCCCTGGAGAGGACAGGGAGGGTTTTGGGGATGGGCATGGTCACAGCAACAGTGCCTGCAGTGGTGGGCAGCTGGGGAGCAGCAGAGGTGGTTTGGCTCAGGGCTGGACCCTTGAGCAGTGTCACAGCTGGGTGCAGGGTCCGAGGGAGGATGGAGAGGGAGTTTCTCGCCTGGAGGACGCACATGTGAGGTGTGAGTGGTGACGGGGCTGTGGGGGACAGGAGCAGCCTGAGGGCAGCTTGTCTCAGCACACTCATGCTGCTCTGGCCCTGGAGCCCTCGTGTTCCCACAAGGGTTAACGACAGTGCTGTGGGAAGGATCCCACGGGGCTGGCAGGAGTGATTGCCTGCCAGGGGCTGTGCTGGGGAGGAGGCTGAGCGGAGCCGCTGCCATACCCCCCTGCTCTGCCTTCCCACTTAACGTTCCCAGCACGCAGAGAGCAATGAATTCCCTGTAGCGTCCCGCTCCCTGGCCCTGGAGTCCCTGGCGATATTCCCGTAATAAGTAAGTGGAGTACTTTGGACAGGAGCAGCCAGGGACCGGGCCAGTTTCCCTGCCGGGAAAATGCATGCACGATCAATGCAATCAACTTACCCTTCAGGTCCTTTTTGGGTTGGATGGAAGAGATGCTCTGACTGAAACCCATTTATTGAGTAGAGAAGGTGCAATGGAATTACAAGCTGTAGCTTTTATCAGCTCCTGGCTTCTGCCTTGTCTTTTCCTTATCCAACAGAATGCCAAGTGTTATGAAGCATTATTCTCTTAAAACCCCATTACTCCTCATTTCAGAGGGGTGGGTAAGCACTCAGTGATTCATCCTTTGCCAACTACAGCTGGAAGTGTTCAACAGGAGGTCCTGGCGTGGAGCTGGAGTATTATTTATCCCTCTAGGGCTGGGCACTGACCTCTCTTAGCTTTCTTGCTCATCAGGGAATTCCAGGTGAACAATTCCCTCGAAGAGCTGAGCATCAAGTCAGAGCCAAAACCATTTGTGTTCCTCCCAGTGCGTCCCACAGCTCTTTAGGACAGGAAGGGAAGGTATTTAATGTGTCATGGAGAAATTAAATGCAGGAGCTGGAATGGATGATTCAGCAAGTGCATTTAGGGGTGATGCCCTGTTTATAGTGGATCCCGATGTGCTGCTGGATCCCAGGTGGAAACCTGGAGGGAGTCTGTGGGGATGTCCATGGCTGCACAAACTGAACATCGATAGGAATAAGGTCAAATTTTGTCCATCTGTGCATGTGTTTTGGTCACTTCGGGCTGATGCTGGCTGTATTTTTTGGTCTGGATAGTGTGTGACTCATGGGGAATTTCTCCCTCTATAAACAAACCTATTTTCTAGTAGCTGCTGAAACGGAGAAAAAGAAAATAAAAACCCAGAAATGGTGAGATTGCTCTCGTTTAATCTCTTTAAACCAGCCACCATAGAGGTCAGGGCAAGAGCCTGTCAGGCAAATAATCTTTAATGCTCACAGGCGGCCAGGACTTGGGGTTTATTTCACTCCAGCTTCCTCCAGCAAGAAGCATCACCTGCGCTCCAACCTCTTCCTCGGGGGCCGTGCGAGCCGGCTCCCGGCACGGCGTGTGAAGGGTTCCCGATGTGACACGAGCGATCTGGATAATGGCCCCGTGCTGCCTCCCGGGCTCCGGGGGGGCCGGGCACCAAATTTAGCCGAGCGGTCGCTGGGCAAAGCGTCTATTTCGGGGACCGCCGGCGTGCGGAGAGCAGCGCTCCGCTCCCGCCGCCCCTTGCCGAGGCTGCATCCCAGGAACGCCCTGGCTCGGGATGCAAAGGCTCTGGATGAAAAGAGCCGCTTTGCAGTCAGGTCAGGCTCTTTCCGCGCTGCTCAGCCCTGCGCGGAGCCGAACTCGCCGAGGAGCCGGGGGTGCCGCAGCGGGGACCCCCCTCTGCATTCAGCCGGCATTGTCTCCGCCGGGAATCCATCCCTGGGATCGCCGTGCATTATTCAGCTCGGCGCTGGAGATGCGGGATGCTGTTCTGGGGAAGGAGCCGGGCAGAGCACCCCCAGCTCCGGGTGCTGCCTGCAAAGCGAGCAGAGCATCTCCACTCTCCGACCCTCCGGCCCTGCGCTGCTGCCGCGGCTTTTCCCGGGAGAGCTCTCATCCCGGGCAGCAGACCTAGCGCGAAATTGCTGTTCACCCCTGCAGCAGGAGATTTAATTATCATTAGCTGAGCTTGCACAGCTCCACGTGCTGCCGTGCAGCTGCAAGTTTAGCTGGGCATTTTAAAAATCCAGCTGCAATATATTTATTTTTTTCCCCTTCCTTTTTTTTTTGCCCTCCCCTGTGTTTTTTATTCTTTGCCTCGCACAAAAGCTTTGCTTTTATGTTTTGGGTCAATTTGGCAGCCTCTGAGCACAGTGCATGCTCAGAAAGGGTGGAAAATGAGTATTTCAAGGATTGCTGCCAGGCAGAGCAACCTGTGGGCATGTTTAAAATATGCAAGTCCCATTCCCAGGGACTGGGCAGTGTTTGCAGGACTTGGTGATTATTTTAAACCTTATCAATTTATACAAAAAAAAAAAAAAAAA
>VXBU01017117.1:20936-271548 GCA_013400315.1 Bombycilla garrulus | reverse complement strand
AAGGAAAAGTGCTAAAAAGTCCCCTTTTTGTTTTTTTCTTGAGGAGTCAGGGTCATGGTGAGTGTGGGAGGAAGGGTAAAGATCTCCAGGGAATTTCCCCCTGTGTGTTGGAAAAGTCAAACTCCTTGAATTGCCCAAGATTTCAATTTTTTTAAATTTTATTTTTAAGACTGGCTGTCTGTGTAATGAGCTGACAAAACCCAGCCCAATCTTCCAGGAAACTGCTGCTTTTTAGGAGAACTTTGTTTCCATCAGCATTTCCTGCAAAACTCTTTTTTGATGCCAAATTGTGGGGTTTTTTTACTAAAAGTCCTCCTTTTATAGGAAGTCCTGGGCAAATCCCCATTCTGTGGGGCCAAATTCCTGGCATGGTGACCTTTCCTCAAGACTTTTCCCAACCCTGCCCTACCCAGCCCTGGAAGCCACTTTCCCCCCCTCATTGCCAATAAAGGCAAACAAAAATTAAATCTATAATTATCATTACTAATTCCACTTAATTAGTCACAAGCCAGCAGCCAAATTGGCTTTCTCATAATTATCAGATAAGCAGTAAGCACATCTCATAGATTATAATTAACACTGCTTAATTAAAATCTAATATACATACACCCTTTCCTCAACATATGCCTAATTGGGTTCACAAACAGAGGGGGTGTGAAGCCCCCGTCCCTGTTGCTCCCCCAAAGATTTGTTGGATGCCACTTTTGTGTTAAGTTGGTGGCACGTGGGATGTTCCTGTGCTTTCCAACAGCGTGGCTCCAAAAAAAAAGTGAGTCCCTGCTGCACGGTGAACTCACACAAGATGCTCTCCCGACTTCACTATTTTTTCTTATTATTGTTATTGCTCCAGCTGTGACCTCTCCATAATCCCCCGTCAACGCTGGGCTCTGCAATAATAAAGCAGCTTGAATAAATTACGCTTTCAAAGGCGAAGGCCGGATTTTGGTGCAGAGCTCTGGAAATTGATGTCTCTGTTACTCCTTCTTTTCCTGAGCGGGGTCAGGAGATGCTCTGAGGCTGCAGGGAGGCTTTTGTATGGAAGGAAACTCTCAGACTTGTTTGCACCCTCGCTGCTCATTGATAGCTCACTGAAATCTCATTGATACCTCACTGAAATCTCATTTAATCCTCACTGAAATCTCAGTGATACCTCACTGAAATCTCACTGATACCTCACTGGAATCTCATTGATAGCTCAATGAAATCTCATTGATATCTCACTGGAATCTCATTTAATTCTCAGTGAAATCTCATTGATACCTCATTGATTCCTCCCTGAAATCTCACTGATATCTCACTGAAATCTCACTGATTCCTCACTGAAATCTCATTGATATTTCCCTGAAATCTCATTTAATCCTCAATGAAATCTCATTTAATCCTCACTGGAATCTCATTCATACCTCACTGAAATCTCATTTAATTCTCACTGAAATCCCATTGAATCCTCACTGAAATCTCACTGATTCCTCACTGAAATCTCATTGGTATCTCACCAAAATTTCATTGGTATCTCACTGAAATCTCATTGAATCCTCACTGAAATCTCACTGATTCCTCACTGAAGTCTCTCTGATTCCTCACTGGAATGCTCTGGGTGTCACAGCAGGGATGGCAGGGAGGCCCTTGGTCTCCTCCAGGGCCTGGTTGAGGCGTTGGTGCTCGCAGGTGAGAGCCCACACTATGGTTTGTGGATTTCAGCTCCTCTTTCCCTGGATTTGATGGAGGGGCCACTCCTGTGGATGAGGAACCCGGGTCTGAACCAGCCCAGGCATCCTAAGGGGCCACTAAAGCTTTGGTGTCCCCTTTGCAGGTGGCCTGACTTGAGAGCAGGGCACTGCCTGCCAGCACGGCTGCCGCAGCCTGACCTTGGGGCAGTAATTATTCTGTGTTCCAGGTAGCTGTGCTCCCATTCCCAGATAAATTCTCGCCTGTTTGGCTGCCTGAGAGAGGCAGAAACTCCTGATACTGCTGATTATTAACGAGATCATTTGCCTGCCAGATTTTGCTGAGCTCATATCTGACTGGGGAGTTGATTCACTGTGGGAGATTTACAAAATGTGATTTCTGCCTCAGAGATGCTGAGCTGAGCTGCTTTAGCCAGGATGGAGGGGGCTCCTTCTCTGGGATTTAGTCCTGGCAGGGCTCCTGGCCGCAGTGCCAGGGCTGGAGACCCTCCCTCTGGGCAGGGCAGGGATTTTTAACACCAATCCTTGGGGATCAGAGGCTCCCATGTCTGGAGGATCGTGGCTGTGGGTGATGCCAGGGCATCCCGTGATGTCAGCTCGCCTCCAAAGGCTTTTAATGCAGCGGCCGTGGAAAGGAAAGGGAAGGCTTGGCACGTGTTCCAGCGTCGGGGGAGGATTTGCGGATTAGAGATGTGTAATTGTATGTAGTGCATGACAAAACAAAATAAGTGGCAAAAAGAACTCAGTCGTATTAGGAATTCAAAGCGAGCATTAAGCTTTTCTACATTAAGGGAGGGGAAAAAAAAAAAAAAACTAGCCAGGAAAATGCGCGAGGCAAAATCCCCTTCGCTCGGCGCTCCCGCTGCACGCTGAGGCTGCGGGATGAGGGACGCTCGCCATCCACGGGAAACGGGGGCCAACCACTCCTGAAAACTTCTCCCTCCCAGCTGCCAGCCTTGGAGCTGCTGGACCCAGATCCAGATGGATGTGCTGGCCGGGGAGAGACACGCATTTGGAAAACGAAGGCGGAGCACGGCCGGGGCTTCCTGGCTGGCTTTGCCGGTGGTGCTGGAATGCCGTGCAGGGCCAGGTGCTTTGGGCTGGGGTGGTGGCTCAGCCCCCTCTCCTGCTGTCCCCATACCCTGCAGTCGAGCGTCCCCACGGCCTCTGCTCGCTGTGCAAGGCAGCCGGAAGCTTTTGTCCGTGGGGATTCCTCGCCATCATAAGATCTTCCCAGATTAAGTAAATAATTTCACATTAGCTTAATTAAGTCTAATAGACTCATTAGTTGAGTCTTTGCGTGTGCTCCCGAGGGAGGATGGCCGAGAACCGTGAAGAGTTGCTTCGGAGGAATCCTGTGGCATCCTAAAGGCAGGAGCCAGCAGTGCGAGCGCGGCTGCTGGGTCAGGGTTGGCTCCGTGAGGTTCAGGAATTAAAATTGTACATCCTCGTGGTGGCTTGAATCATGGGCAGGCCTCTCCTGTCCAAAGTGCTGCCGGGTTTTGGGCTGGCTGGAGCCTCAAGTGGGACTGTGTCAGCGGGTGCAGTGTCCCAAGCAGGAACATGGTCCAGGCCATCCCCTGGTGCCACAAACGCCTCCATGTGCTTGGGAATATCTTGTCCTGCTTGGAAAAGAGTGGCTCCACCAGACCAGTCTGGCAGTGCCTCAAGGGCACACTTGGGAATGAGTTTTTTGATGCTTTTGCAGCATTTTTCTTCCTTCTCCCACTACCAAGAGCCCACCATGGCTGCACGCTGAAGAAGAGCAAGGGCTCTTGCTGCGGTGGCAGGGTTGGGACGGTCCCTTTGGCTGCCACCTGGGATGGCAGGAGTGGCTCCTGGATGGTGACGTGGGACAGGGAGAGCCCGGTGGGGGACAGATGTTGAGCAGAGAAACAGATGTGTGGGAAAAAAGGCTGTGGCTGCTGGCTGCCCTGAAGGGGCAGGAGGTGCTGGGGAAGGGAAGAGCTGATGGAAGGTAAAACCTGTGCGTGTGCAGGTGCTGCCAGGGCGGGAACGTGTCTGTTTGCAGCAGGGGGAGATTCTGGCTGTTCTCTTACCTGCTGCTGTGCGGTACTGAATTATACTGCGGTGCACAGGGCATTTTTATGATGCATTTTAAAGTTACATCAAGGGCATTGAGAGCATATGGGTAGGTGACCTCTTTTTTGCATTTGCATAAATCTAAATAAATAAAACAAAATTGAGAGCGGGAGGCAGGGACCTGCAGATCTCTTCATTCCGGCGGCGTGTTCCCATCTCCCGCACACAATGCTGAGGAGCAGAAAGCACAGAAGCCCGAGGTAGACATCTGGTTTCCCTTTCACAAGTGTTGCCTGTTCTTTATTTATAAAGAAATTATTGTATTTAAAGCCAATACTCATCTCTTGTACCAGCAGAGAGCAGAGATAGATGGATAGATTAGAGGGAAGTGGGTTGTGCATATAAATGGGGGTTAATTTGCTGACTCTTTGGAGAAGCGAAACCTGGCTGAGAGCTCCGGCGTTTGGAGGTTCCTGGGGGTGTTTTTGATTTCAAAAGCAGCGTGAGAGGAGCCAGTCCTGGCCAGGGGGACGCTGAATCACAGCGGGCTGGGCACCGTCCTCATTCCTGCATGGCAGAGGGGCAGGATGGAGGGAGCAGGGAGAGCCGACAGCATCCCCCGGGCATCAGAGGGGACAACCTCTCCTCTCCCTGTGGCTTTGGGACTTGTCCCTGCACATCCCACCCACAGCATTTCCCTTTGCCTCACTCCATCTGGGCAGCAGGGTTTGGTGCTGGCCATGCAACCGCTCCAGCAGGGATGGGAATGGTAGGAGAATAGATTGAAACGCTAAATATACCCAGCAGGAACCAGCTGGAGCCGGTGGAAACCTCAAACGTGCGCACAGAGAGGAAGAACACAATGTTTCATTTGTTTTGTTTTATTTCACAAGAAAAATCTTCACAGCCCAAACTGTCACTTTGGAAGTAATTTGTGGCTGAGGATTTCAACACCCACTCCAATGATATTTTATTCTGACCCTAAACAAAATCAATAGCTTTTTTTTTTCCCTCCTCCTTTTTCTCCTTCCTTGAGAAAACAGTATTTTTCAGCTCAGTGGAAGAAGAAAATAGATTCTGCCCAGTGTTGTTAAAAAGATATTATAACCAGTGTCTCTGGAAGTGTAAAAAGTACATGATCTAATATGTCTGAAGCAATTTTGAAAGGCTGCTTTATTTAGGATAATGGAGAAGCAGCAGTAAACCTCATAATCTTCCCGGATAAGGAGTCCAGCAGGAGGGATCTGAGCTGCAGTGCTGTGCCCTGGCTGCTTTTTTTTTCACCTGTCAGCGCCAGGGCTGAACGCTGGATGAAGCCTGGTGAGGTGGGGGAACCCAGCAGCAGCCAGGGAGGGTAGGGAGCTCCTATTTGAAGTCTGTAAAGCCACTGAATGGGAGAGAGAGGCTCAGAGAGGCAGGGGCATCCCTGGGAGGGGTTAGGACAGCAGGGGTGCTGGTCAGGGGGGGTCTCTGGCATCGCTGCTCTCTCTTTTCATGTTCCCAACCTCTGAAAACAGAGAAGCCTTCAGCAATATTGTCCCTCCTGGCTGCCCTCCTCAGGAGTTGCAGAAATTCTTGTTTGTCAGAAGGGAGCAAAAAGGAAAAAAAAAAAAAAAAAAAAGAGAGGATTTTGATGAATTTTAAAATAAATTATAAATTATTTTTTAATAAATTATGAATACATTTTCTCTGTCAGGATTTGAGGCTCTCTGCTCTGATCAAAAAGTTTCTGAGTGTGTTCTCTCCCCACTTAGTCAAACGTAGATGTGTGCATTTCTGCTCCTGATTACTTTATTTTATTTTGATGAATTTTTTACTCCAACAACAACAAATACTTTGTTTGTTCATGACGGGCACTGGGGGAGAAAACCTTTGAAACGCTGCTCAAACACTTCACTCTCAATCAGGGTGAGTGCTCTGAGGATGCTCTGTGCCTCCAGAGCTCCTGCTGAGCTTGGCCAGGAGTGCAGAGGCAGCAGGAGAAGGGTGGGGAGGATCAGGGATGGAGCTGGAGCAAGGTGGGCTTGGTGTGCACCAGCAAGTGACACAGAGTCTGCTTGTGGTGTGAAAACAGTTCTTGAAGGGCTTTCCAATAGCCTAAATCCTTTGAAGGGATGAGAGGCAGTGAGTGATGCTCCTCCTGGGGTGGTTTGCATCCTCCTGTCTGCACATCCAAGCTTCCACACATCCAGGTTTTGTGTCCATGTCGGGTTCTGGTGCAGGTAAGGACCTGGCTCCTTACAGACACCTCTGCTGCCAGCCCAAACTTCTGCCCAGCATCACGTCCCTGGGCCACTTGTTGGACTGGATAAAAGGGCTGTGATTAGCCTTCCCTTCAGAGGATGACAGGGCAATCACTCTTGTAGGTTTTAATTAAAATGTTTAATTGCACACAGTTCCAGCAGGCAGAAGAGTTAACACCGATCCTGGCTGGTCCCCAGCCCTGGGGTCAGTGGGATCAGGGGAGAGGAGGAGATGGCACAGAGGAGATGGCTTGGGCTGCCCGGCAGTAACACGATGGACTCTCCTCAGTGCTCACAAGGGCAGGAGGTGAACCTGGTGAACCTGGTCACAGGGACAGAGTGACACAGTCACAGGGACACAGTCACAGGGACACAGTCACAGGGAACACGTCTGTGCTGCTTATTCATTTCCTGTTGGGGGGGATGGCAGCTTCCTTGGATCTCCTGCAGTTGGAGGCTGGCTCTTTCCTTTTTTCATAGCAGTGGCTCATCTTCCTCATCCTGCAACAACCCCCAAGTCCTCCTCAGCAGCTCTTCTGCTCAGCTCATCCCCTCCCAGCCTGTTCCAGAGTGTGGGATTATCCTGCTCCAGGTGCTCAGCTTGGCACTCTGCTTGATGTCATAGATACTCTTCAATATTTTGAAGAACACAGCTGCTCCTGTAAAAACAAATCCCTGAAGTCTGTTGAGGTGTTTAAAACTCATTTTCCATATGGAGGTCCCCGGGATAACAGTGCCTGAAGAGGCAGAAGAGCCAAGGCAATGGCTGGACTAATTGGCTCATGTTAATTGCACTAGGACGAGCAGAGCAGCAAAGCAAGACCTCTCTGAGCTGGGTTTGGAGCCCTTTTGTCCATTGCCTCGAAAGCACAGGTCTTCCATGCAGGTACACCCCGAAAAGCATCAGAAATCTCTTCCTGAGATAATCTGTGAGGAAAAGGAAAAGGAAAAGGAAAAGGAAAAGGAAAAGGAAAAGGAAAAGGAAAAGGAAAAGGAAAAGGAAAAGGAAAAGGAAAAAATTAAGAAAAAGAAAGAAAAGGAAAAGGAAAGAAAAGGGAAAAAAGGAGGAGAGGAAGAGGAGGAAGAGGAGGAAGGGAGGAAGGGAGGAAGGGAGGAAGGGAGGAAGGGTGGAAGGAAGGAAGGAAGGAAGGAAGGAGCGAGCAGAAATAATAAATCGGTGCAACATACAGCCTTTCTCCAGGGAGCAATTACCAGCCTGAGGAAGAGCTCTTGGTGCTGCACTCCCTGAAACTCCTTTCCATCTGTGTGCATCCTCCTCCTGCTGATCACAGCAGCAGGACAGGAGGAGCCACCAGCCTGGGAAAGGACCACCAGCGTGGGAAAGGGCCACCCAGCTCCTCCAGAACCACTCCTCCCGAGACTGTGGAGCTCCTCCCTAAAGCCTCATCCTGTTCTCCTTAGCCTGAAGGGGAAGCAAGGCCAGGAGATCTGCAGGAACACAGGGAGATCTCCAGCCTTGGCTTGCTCTGCTTTTGTCCCAGGATTCTGCTGAAGCTCTGCTGCTGCTCAGCCTGGGGTTATTCCAGTCCCCTTCATCCTTGTAGTGGTTTTCCTCCCCCTGCAAAATTCCATTTTGTCTGAATTGTGTGAGGGAGCAGAGATACCCCTGACTCCTGGCCCCTTTCTGTCCTGCTGCAGCTTGGGGCCATCCTCACCTCATTGCCGAGATATTTCCTCCACGATGTGTGTCCAGGAAGTCACACATGCCTTAACTTCACTAATGCCTGTTAGGATTCAAGCCATTTTCTTTATTTCTAAGTGTTTTCCCTTAACAGGCACTCTGTGTCCTGACATAACATCGAAGGTGCTGTGTTAGAGCTCCATTTGTCCAAGATTTGGAGAAAGGATGTTCGGGGAGGGCTGGGCTTTAGGTCTCCTGGCAGTGGGGTGAGTTCTTCACTTGAGGGTGATTGCTGTCACTTCAGAGCTGGTGGCCAGGTTTATTGAGAAGCTGAGGAGCTTTTCAGCAATGGCAATAAAGTCCCAACCCACGAGAAGCTGAGATTGCAGGGGAGTAGCAGCACTGAGAGGACTGGAGTTACCAGCTGGAGAGCGATGTGGTCTTGTTATCCAGTTAACACCCCGTGGAGCTGGGGAATATTTAGCTCTGGTTAGCAGGAGCCCCGGAGTCAGTGGCCAAGCGTTTCAGAGCTCGTGGTGAGTGTGAAAAGCCAGGGCTCACCCCAAGCTGAGGAGCAAACCCCATCCCCATCCCCGGCGAGCCCCGGCGCCGAGGTCGGCCTTCTCCATCTCCAAGGCAGGCTCCTCTGCTTCCCCTCTCCGTGGCGATCGCTGACGTGTTTATTTCTCTGATTAATGAACTCTGCAAATTAACCTCCTCGCTGCTCTATAATTGCCATTAAGGCTTCAAAAATCACTTAAGCGTTTCCGGCGCTGGCGAGCCCATTCCGTTCGGCTGGCCAGCGCCGTGCGCTGATTGCAGGGAGATAGAGCCCGGCTCCTGACCTCCACGTTTACAATTAATTATTGCATTCAGCACCCAAATTACCCCCGCTCTCCACGTGCTCAGCTTTATCTCTCTGCACACACAGGCTTGGCTTTTAATTAAAGGTCCTTCAAATTAAATGAAAACAAATTCAATTATTGCCTCTCGTTGGAACAGCTCACCGCAGACTCCTGACTATACTTCTTCTGTGGAGAACCTGGAGATTGCTGGTCTCCCATAATCCAGTCTGACTAAATTTGCCTGATCTGCTGTTTTCCTTATCATCACTTGAGCTGTTCTCTCACTGCCAGGTCAGACATGGGCTTGACTTGCAGAGAAAGCAGAGTTTTAAATGGGCTTGTTCTCCTTTTGTGTTGTTGCCCTTCAAGGAGAAGATGCTCTTGTACGGCGTGGACGGGTGGGACCATCATCATTAGTCTGCATTTTGGCAGCAGTGGAAGGGAAAGGACCCCAAAAATGAGGGTTTGGCCTCTCTGGTGTGGATACCTGAGTGCCAGGCAGTGGGATGGGCTCTCACCCAAGGGCACTGTGGTGTTTAGAGCTCTGTGTTCCAGCATGGAGCCCCCCAAGCCCCAGGGCTTCTCAAAAGAGGAAATACCTCGTGTGAACAGGGGCAGATTTCTTCCAGAAGTGTGACTTGCATTATTGTGGCTGTGAAAGCATCACAAATCAATGTTATTTCGGGTTTGGCAAAACCCAAGTGATTGAGAAGGTCTCACAGCAGGTGGATACACTGGGAGAACTTGGCTCAAATAGGAGCTCTTGGCTGGAGATGAGCTTCATTTCACCCAAACAGTGCCTTTGAATGCCCAGGTGCCCCTTCAGGTGATGTCTTTTCCTGCCTCCAAGGCAGGATTTCTTATCCAGAAAAGCATCTCCCTGTCCCACACACACGAGTGGTCTCCTGAAAGGTCTTTGTTCATCTCCCATGTGAAGGAGACAGACAGAACGAGGCCCTGGCACTGCTCTGCCGAGTGGTTTGGTCCTGGTTATTATTTTTCCTCTCTTTGTGCAGTTTGTGCCATCATCTGTGCTGGCACGAGCAGGCAGGAGGGACCAGCTCCAGCCTCGCTGATGCAGAGGGGGAAAGAGTCCAGTGTGCGGAGGAGGGGGAAGCAGAGCCAGCCAGCGTGCCCAAACCCCAGAATGATCATGAACGTCTGGGGTTGGACTCTCTGGCGGTGCAAATTACCAGAAGATCCACGGCGTTTTGCCAAGCAACATCAGCCGGCGATCGGCCTCATTAGCTTCACCTGTGGAAAGCCTGCCCTGGCTCTCCGGGCCGCGTGTGCCCGGGGAGGGCACCGGGCAGCGCTGCCAGGCGCGGGAGAGCCGGGAGGATGCTCTGCCAGCGCGGCTCGAAAAGCACCAGCCTGCGCTTTGCGGAGCAGCCAAACTCCTCATAAGTCTCCCGCTGCGCCGAGCTCTCTCCGTGCCGCTCTGTATGGTAATCACCCCAGATTATATTGCTCTTTAAAAGGCCGCAGCGATGGCTTTTATTTCGCTCGCAGCCAAGCGCGGCTGCCTGGCGGTGATTGAAGGTTAGGCTGCTGTGACCGCCCGCTCCCCCGGCGCGGGGCTCGCCTTCGCCCTTCAGCCGGCCCCTCCTGGGAGCTCTCCGCTCGCTTGTGGTGTGGCAGTTTTGTGACATCTCTTTCCCCAGCGCTGTGCGGGTGGCGATGGAGGCTGGCGGTGCGTTGGGAACCGGGATGGACGCTTCCCAGCACCAGCCTTAAACCCGGGGCACGGAGCATCCTGCAGCACCTCCCTACAGACATTTCCCCCTTGCTGCCGTGCCCAGCCTCTGAGCAGGGCAAGGACATGCTGGGGACACGAGCAGCCTTTCCAATCCCCGGTGGGCTCCGGCTGGCTTTGCTCCCTTGGAATTCTAAGGGAGAGGGAGAGGAAATCGTGTAAATAACCAGGATGCACACGCGGGCTCTGTGCCTCTGCGCCACTGCCGCAAGGGGACAGAGGAAGGCAGAGCCCCCGGGAAGGGCGAGATTCAAAACCCGGGGGAAGAGAGAGGCGGAGGCGGCAGGGACGAGAGGAGAGGCGGTGCGGATGGATGCACGGCGGGGACCGGAGAGGAGCGAGCACCGGAGAGCCGGAGCGAGCTCATCTCTGCTGCCCGCGGGGTGCGCGGGCTGAGCGAGGCGGCTCTGCTGGCATTTAATTTGTTGCTGGACACCGTGTCCCGCGGCTCACTCGCCCCCTCCGGGCGGCAGCAGAGCCGCTGCCTCCGGGTCGAGGAGCAGGGCTCGTTTCAAAGCCAGGCATCGCTTTGTGGGTTGTTGTTTTTTTTGCCACCACCCGGCGTTTGGGCAATTATTAGTCTAGAGCAGTCGTGGAGGATTTTCTGCTTCAGTTCACGAGTTCCCTCTTGCTGCACAAACACTCTGGTGGGGAACCGATTTTCTCTGTGATGTTCCTGCAGCCGCTGAGATGTCAGCTTGGTGTCTGGGGTATCGCAATGAATGTCTCTTCCCCATCAAAACCATCTGGAGTGCTTTAATAACACGGGGTGAGATCCCAGGGTAGTGCTCCTGCTGCAGCGGAGGATTAAGATAGGATGTCAGAGTTTGTGTCCGAGGGAATCGCGTTTTTCCCTTTACCTGCAGCATCTTTGTGTCAGTGGATCTCGCGATGTGTTAATCCTGCAAGGCACAGCAGGGTCGGCATCCTCGGGCTGGGCTGGGGGAAATCAGGCACAAGGGGAGACCTCACAGCAGCCTACAGCTTCCTCAGGATGAGCACTGGATGGGCAGGCACGGATCTCTTCTCTCTGGTGACCAGGGACAGGGCCCAGGGAATGGCTGCAGCTGGGACAGGGCAGGGTTAGGTTGGACATCAGGGAATTGTTCTTCTTCGAGAGAGTGCTGGCACTGCCCAGGCTCCCCAGGGAATGGGCACAGCCCCGAGGCTGCCAGAGCTCCAGGAGGGGTTGGACAGCGCTGCCAGGAATGCCCAGGGTGAGATTTTGGGGTGTCTGTGAGGGCCAGGAGTTGAATTGATGATTCCTGTGGGTCCCAGAGCTCCAGGAGGGGTTGGACACCCCAGGGATGCCCAGGGTGGGATTTTTGGGGTGTCTGCAGGGCCAGCAGTTGGACTCACTGATCCTTGTGGGTCCCTCCCCACTCTGGATATTCCATGGTTCTCTGAAATAATTTCTCTGAAGTGATGGGTGGCTGGAGAGGAGTCCTGACTCGCACCACCTCTGTGACAACCCTTTGCTTTTCCTTAAATAAATGCAGCATAGGAAGGAAAATTCTCTGTGCTGAGCATCAGAGGGCTGCGCTGTGAGCTGGTGCAGCCCAGGAACGCACTGAGGGTTTTTCAGGTTTGTTGCCTTTTTTCTGGAGGTTTGAAGCGTGTGGCAGAAACAGCGAGGTCGGAGTTCAGGTTTGACTGCAGTCAGGTGGAACAAAAAAGTTATGAGACATTTAGAGAAGTGTTTGTTTTGGGCCTGCATTTGCCTTGTGAGGCCCATTACTGCGTGCAGGCCGTTCTCTGCAGCATGGTGATGGCAAAGCGTGGTTTATAGGCCTAATGGAGCAGATTTGTCACTGGAGCAAGGAGGTGTGACTCTACTCAAGTCTGCAAATTGCCCCCCTGTTTCTGCAGACTGCTGTTTTTTCTTTCCTTTTCCCCCTTTTCCTCCTCCATCCATCACCATTCCGCGCTCGCCACAGTGATTTCCCCAAAGTCATCTATCCCCAGGCTGTGCCATTAACGCGCAGGCTTCGGCGTGATGGCTCTGTTTGTTCTTGGAACACTATAAATATTGCTGGAGTAATGGCTTAGAGGATGAAGCTGGGCCATTTTGGGGTGTCTGAGTTCCGCAGGGCTGAAATGTATTTTAAAAACTGAAAAAAAAAATAGCCGGTGCTGTGAAAGGAGGGAAGGAATTGGGTGGGGTTTTGCTTTGGTCTCCATCAGACCCTTTGTCCCTCCGGCTCCAAGTGTTTGGCACTGCTGCAACATCCAATCCTCTCCAGTATCCTCACCCTGACCCATGTCCTGAGCATTCCCTGCCCTCAGCAAAGCAGGGAAAGGCTAGAAGTATCCTAAGGAGAAGAATTTATTAGTTGTAATATGTAATTTGGCTGCCATTTGGAATTTTACCAGAAGAGAGCCTCTTTTTCTGGTGGGTTGTTTGGCTTTGTTGTTTTTTTTCTTGTCTGTGTGTATAAGTATATCCATAAAGTGCTATTTGGGATAAGGCAGAGCTTGTTTTAAGCCAGCTCAGCTTCTGTGCCTGCAATGTAGATGCAATTTCAGTAATTAGACTTGGTGCCTGTGTCTCCTGGCAGAGGGATGTTTACGTGGTGCAATGTTCCAGCTGTGGTGCTTCAGCAGCTTTCTGGACTTTACCAGCGATGGGTCAAAACAATAAACAGGGTTTTGTATTAAAAATGAGGAATTCCTGGTCTGTGGGTGCTGGGGCTCCCACAGAGAAGCTGTGGATGGGCGATGCTGGAGGGTACCCTGTCCTTAGGCTGGGTGTCCTTATCCAAAACATCCTCTTTATATTTAAGATGTCCTTACAGGAATTAGAAACGAAGATCACTTGACTTACCAACATTCCACTAGGGGCAGAGCAAGGTGTTTCCTGGGGTTTGTCAGTGTGGGATGGTTTGGCTGAGCTCAAAGGTTGGGATGGATGATCTTGGAGATCTTTCCCAACCTGAACAGTTCTATGATTCTGCCGTGAAAGCTGATAATGGATGTGTGGGAAATAGGAAATGAGGATTGGGTGATGACCTATTTTCAAATGGGAAAGAATCTGACTTCCCTGGATAATTTTCAGTTTGTTTGGGTTGGTTTTGTTGGCCGGGGTGTGGGTTTTCCCAGCCATTGAGGTCAGGAGAAGGTGAATGTCAGTGTTCTTGTGAAGTGCTGCTCTTCTCAGCCTCCCCAACACCTAACAGCTCTTTTTGCTGAGGGCAGAGCAGCTGGTAAGGAATGAGAAACACGAGAACCCAGAGGATGGCACTGCCACTGCTGCTGGGAAAGGAGAACACAGGGGGAAAAAGCCAGGATTTGGCTCCTCTTTGCTGATTTGTGACTTTTCCCTAGCGGAGAGCAGAGGTTAATTGTTATTTGCAGCCATCCCCATCCCTTCATTAGCAGCACGGAGCAGGTGGGCGCAGGATGGATGGGGCTGTGCTGACCTTGGCCTCCCTGGGAGGCTCCAAAGCCATTTTTGCCACGAGACATGAGATTACACACAGTGAGTTTGCCTTTTCCACCCTCCCAGAAGCTGCAGAGCCCACAGCTGTGTAGTGAAGATGGAACAAAGGGAGATAAGATGGAAGGAGAGGGGTGGCTGGGAATGAGCTGGACCTGTGATGGAGCATTTTCCTTGAGAGAGGCTGTTACTGAAAATTGTTGGGTGTCACAATGCAAGGAGAGGAGGAATGAGGCAGTGGGGATGGAATAGTTTTGCATGGGGAAACATCATGGAGCAAGGCTTTAAAAGGGGCTCCTCAGCGAGGCTGAGAAGGCAAAGAGCTGGGTTTTCCTGATGCTGGCAATTTTCCACATGTACCTTGAGCCCTGGTGATGCCTGGGAGTGTGGGCCCTCGTGGCAGGGATGCACACACAAGGATTTACATCCCACTAAATAAAAGCAGAGCCAGGAAAATCTTCCCACTGAGGCCAACACTGTTTTTCTGCCCAGCCTGAATTCTGCCCAAGGCATGGCTAAGGTTAAATCTTTCCTTTTCATCCCCATCTTCTGTGAAGACTGGACGACTTCGCTAAGTGTGATTGGAGCAGTTTGTTTTTAAGCTCCACATAAGCACTATGCTGGATTTATAGCGTTTTCATTCTTTTGGAATCGACCCACTGGGAGCCATTAAACTTTTATTGCTCTCTGCAGTTGCCTGGCCGGAGCGGGATAGAGCAGCCCTGCTGCTGGAAACGCTCCGTCTTCAGCTGCCAGGGCTGCGTTGGAGAGGAGGGACAGCAGGGAGAGGCCTCCCAGGGCCACCCAAGGATTTGCTCATCAGCTGGAAGATGCTCTGGATGTGATGATGGTTGTCACAATCCTCTGCAAGACAGAGGAAGATCTACTAATAAATCCTCCCCTGGGTCTTGCTGTTTCCCACTTCTCTTGACTGGCAATATCCCTGCTCATCCTTAAAAGCTTAGAGTGCAGGAGGCTTAAGACTCTTATTTTTGTTGCATCCTGGGACTATCCAGGTTTTTAAGTACTTGCTGTACACCTGGCCTGTGCAGATGAGGATCTGAAAGCGTGTCCTCCAAAGGGTTAATGTGGGAATGTTGGGTGGTGCTGTCTGTTTTTCCTGTTTCATCTAAATATTAACCAAAGGATCCAGCCTTTTTAGGGATGGGAAAAAATTACCACGTGTGATAATGTGAGGGAGACAGAACATGGGTGTTGCAGCCTGAGCTGCCTGACTTGACACTGAGAGAGCAGAGCTGCCTGCTGAGGGCATTGTTCACGGGACAGAATTTCAGGACAGGTGAGCTGAGTGCTGCGTCCAGGTGCTGCTCCCTCTCCAACCCTGCTGAGGCTAAAGCTGAGGGAGTTGTGTCCCACCCAGGAGAGAGGGACCAGGCTGGGAGCAAAGTTCAGTCACACCCAGAAGATGGGCCCTGGCCTGGGTTGGTGTGGCAGATGAACCTCAAATGCGGCAGCTGAAAGAATTTCTGGAGGGAAATTCTCTTGGCATTGCGACCTATGGCTCCTATCCCACTCGTCCCTTCACCACTGTGAGATTTCCCTTCTTCAAGACAAAACATCCTTATGGGTTTCATCTTTCCAGCTGAACTTCCTTCAACCCTTTCCTTGCATTCCTCCTCCAGTCAGGGCTCAACCACCCCCGAGGCTCCAATATTCAACCCAAAACGTTGGGCAACTGGAATTCTGCAAACAAAAACTGAACATCCCAGCATGGCCACTTTTCCCTCCTGAAGGGAGCTTTGCATTATCTCCTTGTAGCTCCAGAAGGCCAGGCTGGGCTACTTCTGTCGGCATGTTTTCTAATTTAATTACTTATCCTTGTCTCAAATTGTTTATGGTACACTAGGCTATTAAATGTGCCATAAGCAAATGGCTCTTGAAAGAGGAAGAGGATTTATTTGTTTTAGCAACCACTCCAACAAAAGTCTATTTCCTCAGCTAATTAAGATTCCATCCTCTAATTTAAATGTTATGCTAATTAAAGCATAATTCTGAAACTGTAAAAAGGAACTTAAAAAAAAAGGGGGGGGCAGAAAAAAAGAAGTAGCAAGTAAGAAAGAAAACTGGTTGGCCTTTAGAAATTACATTAAATTTATTGTGTTGTTGTAACAATGGTGAATTGAGTAATTATTTCATTTGCCTCTCATGTGCTATTCATGCTGTTGCTTTTATTCATTTTCCCCCCATTCTCACACTTCATCTCATTAACACCCCTTCTCTCCCCTCTAATGGGCATCATCTTGCGATGGTTTAAGATGAATTGTGAGCGTGATCCCTGTGCTTCCCAGAAAAAGGCCACACTGAGAGTATTTGAGCCTGTTTATCTTACAGCCTGAGCAGAGACAACGCTCAGCAGCCAAACTCATGGAGTTACATTGTGCGCACTTTAATTAAAATATAAATAACCTACTTTTGGGGAGGAATAAGGAAAAAGAACAAAAGGAGCAAAGTCTGTTTTGGTTTGTGTTTTCTTTTTTAAATGTTGCTGTACGTGCAGGGGACTGGTTCCTTTTCTCAGCTCACCCATCGGATTCTGGCCTCGTAACTTGGGAAATAGAATCACTGAGTATTTCAAAAGGAAATTAATTCACTGGAAATTTACTGAGATAAAGTCTGGTACTTTCAGGGGCAGGTTGAATGGGGCTCTGGTTTCGTGGAAGCTGTCCCCGCCCATGGCAGGGGGTGGAACTAAATGTTCTTTAAGGTCTCTTCCAACCCAGGCCATTCTGGGACTCTGTGGTTGTTGAGCTGAAACAAATATATCAGGAAAAAGCTTCACCAGAAGTAGGGAAACTGGACTTGCTGTTGTAGTTTTGGCTCTCAGCTGAATGCCAGGTCTTGGAGGTCCACTGCCCACCTTCCAGCTGGTTGATCCCACCAAGATTCCTCACCCACCGGGGCTGGCACGGCCTTGGGACAGCCTGGGAGGGGCCGTGCTGATGGGCATCAGAGCCCAGCTGAGCACAGCTCCTCGCTTTGATGTTTGCTTTGCCTGGGCCAGGGTGAGACTTTGAGCTTTGCTGGAGCCTCTGGAGGCCGGGATGAAAGGGCAGAGCCATCCACAACGTGGAGAGAAACCGAGTTCTTGAGAGCAACTGCCTGCCCTGGAGAGGAAATTAAAGGAGAGAGGGAGATGAAAGATGAGCACAGAGACCTGTCTGGAGGAGCAAGACACGAACCCCAACAACCAGGAGGTTGTGGCAGCCCCAGTCTTATCCCCCAGGATGTTATCCCAGCAGTCAGGATTCTCTCCTTTCTCCAAGTTCTCTCTGCCAAGATGGAGCAGCCGGGAGTGGGGAAGGCTCTGGCACCCCGGGGCAAAGGAAATTAAAGGAGAGAGGGAGATGAAAGATGAGCACAGAGACCTGTCTGGAGGAGCAAGACACGAACCCCAACAACCAGGAGGTTGTGGCAGCCCCAGTCTTATCCCCCAGGATGTTATCCCAGCAGTCAGGATCCTCTCCTTTCTCCAGGTCTCTCTTTGCCCTGAGGTGCCAGAGCCTTCCCCACTCCTGGCTGCTCCATCCTGGCAGAGAGAACTTGGAGAAAGTTTCTTTGCGGTGTTGTCTTGCTGTGTTCATATCATTAATAACGAGAAACAGTCAGGAGTTTATTATATTGCTTTAATTTATGCATTTGGAGTTTTTTAAGAGAAAACCAATTAAGATTCTCTGATGAGCCCTCCAGCTCCCAGCGGCTTTGGGGAACACTTGCCATGAGATGCATTCAATCTGCGGCCAATACCTTTGTGTGTGGTCCTGATAAACACTTTTGGGTGATGCTGAAAGAAATGCACTGTCTCCTCCCGCTCCTCTCCTGCCTCCCCAGCCCTAATCCTGCTCGCTGCCAGCACTTTGCCTGGCCGGCCGAGTCCCTGGGGGGTGGAGGTTCAAAGCAGGGTTTGTAGAAAAGCCAGCGTGACATTCAAGGCAGGGCTAGCTGACTTCCTGCCCTGCTCACGCTGTGCATTGTGAGTTTTTAGTTGTTTCGGAGCTGGGGAATGTTGTCTGCATCAGCTGCTCTGGATGTTCCAGCTGGATGAAGGAATTCTGGGGTGTTGTGCTCTACCTGTGGAGAGAGAGGGACTGAGGGATGTGCGTTCCTGTCTCAACCCCCTTCCCAAAGCCCAGTCTCTCTCTCCATCCCCAGTTTCTCCCTGCAGCTGTGCTCCAGCTGTGGCTCGCCCCCTCTCCAGCCCAGCTCAGCCCCTCACTCTGGACCCACAAGCAGCACCTGCCTTGCCCGTGCTGGTCCGCAGATATATTTAAACTTTGATCTTGATGGGAAGCGACTGGTGCTACATTAAAGCCATATGTTTGAGAGGGAACGGCGAGGACGTGTAAGCTCAGTGATATTCACATCTAGAGAGAGCTGGGAACTTGTAGTGCCACCCACGCTTGGTATTTCTGCCGTCTCTGCGAGGCTTACACAGCTGGGTAAGGCAGAGTGGGAGCGAGATCTTCTGCTTAAGGGATTTTGTGGAGAGAGATGGATTAGATAGATCTGATGGAAACTGATAGTTTATGAAAATGAATTCACCTGCATCTCAATTTGGCTCTTGATGCCAGGAGACAGAGAAGAAAAGGAATAAAAAAAGGCGAGAGGGGGAGAGGGAAAACAATCCCAAGTTAATTAAAGTGCAGTTTGATGTGCTGTGCTGGGCTGTTTTCTTTTTAACTGTTTGGCAAGTGGGATGGATCCCTTTGTGTCAGCTTCCCAGAGAGGAGTCAGCAGAGGGATGCTGCTTCTTGGGACTTCTCTTTGTCTCCTCTGACTGTCCCACTGGTGGCTTAGGGGAATGAAGTGGGGCTGTGTCAGAAGGAGTGAGGAGAACCATCTTGGCCATGGGTACTCGGCAGCAGGAAAGGAGCTGTTTACGATGGCTGTGTTCATCTCTGAATTTATCAGAAGTATCCTGGCAGGAGTGGAATCAGCCCTGCTCATTCAGCACCCAGCCGGAGCAGGCTGCCATTCCCACGCCACTCCCTCGTGTTCGGCCACTTGAAGCTTTGGGAGAAGCCAGATGTTGGGTGGGAATAAAAATAAAAAATTACAAATGCCTTTTTCAAGTTCCCTGTCACCAGGGAGGTGACAAACCATGACATGGTGTTTCTCCTGGAGGAGAGTCAGGGAGGATCTTTCCATCCCAGGTCATGGAGTTATGAAAAGCTGGGGAGGAGACAGGAGTGTCCTGGTTTTGCAGAGTGCAGGAAGAGTCCCAACCTGCTTTTTGGATACACAAAGGGGCCCCTGTCTTCAGCCAGATGGGCACAGGCAAGAATTTATAGAGACCCCAGTTGGAGTGGGGGTTGAGCTGGATCTTGGACCTTGAGTATTTCCAGGTGATGGAGCTGTTGGGACAACTGGCTCTGGGTCCCGTGGGAAATCTGGCCTTTTCTTTGGCCTGGGTGCTCGAACAGGGCTTTCCCTTTCTTCCCTGTGATGGAAAACTCTCTGAGCAGCCCCCCAGCCCAAGGAGCTTGTGTTCCTCTGTGCTGAAATCCTGCTGTCAGGACAGTGAAGGTCAGAGAGGCTCTTGGAGTACCATCAGAGCAGCAAGATCCAGGGTCTGAACCGTGCTCCTCTTGCTGATGTTGATACTCTGATTGCTAAATAATTATTGGCATTGGTGAGCACAGGCAGCTCCTCAACTCCCCGTGGCTGTAGGCAAATCTCTTCATCTCTGTGCTTTGATTCCTTCATCCAGACAACAGGGATAATAATCCTTATTTTCTCTCGGTTTATGTCACTCTTTCAATGTAAATATGAACTCCTTTGGGCAAGAAGTGTCTCTGGGAGCACGTGAGGTTTAACCAGTGTTTGGAGGTGGCATTACATGTACGAGCAGGACCTTTTTAACAGGGCTCTGTGCTGCTCCAAGGGAGCATTTTTCAAAAGAAGATGGGAAAAAAGCCAACACAGAAAGCGGAAAACAAAACGTGGGTAAATTAAGGCGTGTAAGGCTCGCTTTGGAGTGTGAGGGAAGCATCTCTGCCTGGTTAGTTTATCAAAGGGAGGTTAAGAGGTGATTTCGTTGTGGTCTACATATTTCTCTGTGGGGGAGAAGCTGCTGGCAATGGGCAGGTTTTTAATCTAGCAGCAAAGAGTGTGTCAGGATCCAGCGCTGGAAGGTGAAGCTGGGCTCATTTACAATAGGAGCAGTGTCCGATTTTTGAAGGGAGGGTAATTAATCATTGCAATGACTCACTCTGAGCCACAGCAGGGCTGCCAGGACCCTGAGCTCTGCACTCAAGGGAGACGTTTCTGAGGGGCTTCCAGGAGCCACGAGGAAATCTGGGAGCTTGTCCAGGACCCACTGGCAGAAATGTCCTGCCATCCAGGAGATGGGGACAGTCCCGTGCTGCCTCCTCTCACCTCCAGAAAGCTGGACAAGGATGTTTTTATCTCAGTCTGGATGTCTGCACAGTGCTGGGGTATCCCCAGGTGCAGGGAGCAACCGCAGATGCATTAAGCACTAATCACTACCAGGCCTCTGGGGATCAGCAGAGTCGTTGTGCCTTTTTTTCTTTCATTTTTTTTTTTTTTTCCTTTCAAAAGCATTTTTAAAAATCAATACAAATAAATAAAGAGGCCATAAATCTAGGAAGACACCGGCAGCTCCCTCCGGAGCCCTCTGTTTTGTGGGGATGGGTTGAAGGGTGACAGAGCATTGACCTGCCTGAGACAGATGGGAGGATGCTGGGGCCAATGCACCCTCTAAGGATTCAGGAGAGGGGCTCCAGGGCCTTGCAGGGGTGCAGGATTGATATTTTAAGGTGTAGGACATCCCCAGCTGCCCACTCACCCAGGGAAAAGCCTGGCTTTAGGAGCGTTTTGTGGACTGTGAGGCAGAGGCCAGGGATTGCTGGGAAAACAAGCCCAAGGCGAGGCAGCCCCAGCAGCAGCCCCTTGGCTTGGCTCCCCTGACCTCATCTGCTCAGGCTTGATCTCCCCGTGCCTGAGGTTCAGCTCTGGGGACAGGAGCCACTCTCAGCCTGAGTTATTTGTGCTGAGCAGCGTCCCCTGCCTCTGGCACAGATGGGGGAAGTGACGGGCTCATTTCTGCAGGGGAGCCCATCCAATCTCCCCCTCTTTTCATCTCAGCAGGAGAGGTGGGTTTTTTTTGAGAATGGTTTGTGAAACATTCTGTGTGACCCTGGGAACTTGGGGTGGGTAGTGAAGCTCCTTGTCTTCTGCAGAAAGCTGACCAGGAAATCTCAGGTGAATTGTGCATTTCCAGTGCTCATCCACACTTGGAGGTACAAACTGGTTAAAGCCCTTCCCAAGGGACTTTATATTCTAAAACACGAGATGCTGCGTGCACCCCGTCCCATGCAGGCCAAACAAATTGTGTCAAACAGAGCACAGCAGGGTGACAAAGGCACTGTCCTTTACCTGAACACTCTCACCATCCCTGTGGTGCGCAGCAGAGAAACAGCTCTGTCTTGGCAAGGATCCTGCTGAGGGGGAAAATTTATGCATGGCACCTCCAAATTTGTATTCGTGGGTGCAAGCTGAGAGCAGCAGCGGATCGGGGGATCCTCGCTGGGTCTCTGGGAGTAAAATTCATCTCTGCGTGCCTGGCGTGATCTCAGCAGGTTGTGGGGCTCTCTGGTCCCCCTTTCCCCCATTTCCCCTCGACGGGGGCTGGTTGTTTCTGGCACAGAGGGCATTCCTCAGGCAGGCTGTGCAGGAATTGCTGCGTTCCTTGGTAATCATGGACTGTCAGCAGCCTAAGGAGGGCAGTTCAGCTCAACACCAGCGCTGCAAGGAGAGATAATGGTAAATAACCAGCAGCTATTGGGGAAGGTTGAAGTAAAATAAATGGATCCAATTTTCAGTCTTTCTCCTGGGTTTTTAATTTTTATTTTTTTTTCTTTTTCTTGCTCCATCCTTTCTATCTGTTTGACTCTAGAGCAGCTCGGGCTGATGCAGTCCCTGCACCTAAAACTGAGGGGGCCCTGGTCTTTTGCTCTGGTCTGAACCCAGGTCCCAATTTTTTAGGTGTCGAGGGGGGAAGCAAAAAAGCAGTTTGACTTCTTGTCAAGGGATAAGCCAGGAAGGAAAACTCCTGGTCGCTGCTGAGTGGATGGAGGAGGGGAAAAGGGGCTCAAAACCCCTCCCAATGCCTTAAATAAATCTTTTCCCTAGTCTAGCTGCCCACACACAAACAAAATGCATTTTCAACCTGTTCTTTCTCTATCCTTGACAGCACAGTGGCAGTTTTTGCCAGAAGTCCTTGTGGGCTGTTGGTGGAAGTGTGGTGGTAGGAAGCGAAGGGTGCCCGTGCCCCGCGGGGGCTGCGGGAACCGCTCCAGTCGCTGCTCGCTGACCTCTCGAGGCTTGGAAATTCATGTGAGAAAACCGTAATAGCTCCCCACCTTCCACACCCTCCTTGTCAAAACAGAAACATTTCTTGCAGGACCTCATCCAGGACTTAAATACCTCCAGAAATTCCTCTGCAGCAACTCGCTTTTCTGTCCTGCATCCAGGAGCTCTGCTGTCAAGCTGCTTTTCTGCCTTCCCGGCGTCTCTTTCTCAATGCTGCCTGCTGGCTTTGGGGACTGGGAGGATGCAATCCTAATTATCCTCGTGGTGTTTTCTGTCAGTCCTTAGGATTACATCTTCCCACCAGGGAAGAGCAGGCGCAGTAACTGAACAGGGGAACACTGGGCCCTCCTTTGAAAAGTATTTTTGGGGCCGCACTGAGGTGCTGGAAACAATTTGGGTGCTTGAGCTGGGCGCACCTTCTGGGTGCCTGCAGGTCACGCCAGCCCCTTCCGGCTCCGCTGAGTTTTCTGGGGTTCAGGAATGACAAACATGCAAGGCATGGTGTAATTAATGAGTGCTGGCTCATTAAGTGGCTGCTGGGGGTAAAGTGAAAGCCTGAAAGCCTCGCAGACAGCCCGGCCTGGCAGGAGCAGGGGCCATGGAGAGGACTCAAGGCCAAGCACAGCTCGATGGCCAGCGTGTTTCCAGCCCTGTGCCACGAGCTGGGATTCAGAGCACCCGCAGCCTCTCCCCGGCCACCTCACGCTCAGCTGTCCGGTGCTGCTGCTGAGAAATAAAATAAACAGCAATTTCCCAGCCGTGCGGGCTCTTTGAGCCCTGACTGCAAGCAGCGCGCTGTCTGCTCTTTCAAGTTCTCCTGCAAAAGCATGTCAGGTTTCCTTGGAAACTTCTGAAACTTCCTGTCCTTGGCGTGAATCCTCGGTGGGTTGAGGACATCGCGTGCTGCAGAGTGGGTTGAGCTGTCGAGCCCTCCTGGGTGTTGCTCAGGGGGAACTTTCAGGGCTTTTTGGGATTCTGTGTGCGTGGTATCCCAGGGAGAGCTGCCTGTGGGGACATCATTCCCACTGCAGGAGCTTTACCTGGATTTACCTGCCAGGGCTGAGGAGTGGTGGCTGCTTTTGAACCCTCCAGAAAGACAAAGGGAATCGGTAAATCAAATATCATCGGGGAATCTTCTCAAACAGCAAGGTCACCTCTGAAAACAGGGAAGATGGAGAGGCTTTTGGGCACCTTTGTACAGATAAATTGTTCCTCAGCTCAGAGCAGGCAGCCTTGCCAACCTTCCCACCTTCCACTCCGAGGGAAAAGCCCAGGTGGTTCTCACGGCTGTGGTGAGTGATGCCCCAACCCTTTTCTTCTCCCCCTTTTGAAATCTGAATTTTCCGTAAAGCTAAGCCCAGACCTCTGGTGAAAGGTGTCTTCTGCTGCACAGTCATGGGGAGATGAGAAAAAAACGGGTCCTCTCTCTCTCTTCTTTAAGGCTCTTCTCTCGCCTTTTCATTTTTCTCGAGCCTTGGAGTGAAATTCCGTAAGGGCTCTGTGAAAGAGCGCTGACACAAGACTCTAATTTCAGGTGTGAATATGGAGACGTTTTTCATTAGGAAGCATATGGTGTTAAGGTTAAAAAAAAAAAAGAGATGAAGTTTGACAGCCAGGAACAAAGCAATGAAATAATAACTACAGGTGGGCAAAGCCTCCAGCAGCGTTTGCAAACAACAAAACCAAGCCAGGGGTGGTTCAGATCCAAGTGTTATTGTTACTTATTAGAGTTAGTGGAAATTTTTTCAGGGGAATCAGGGTTGTTTTTTGACAGAAACTTGGGTTTTTGTCAGAAGTGAAATTTTCATGGGAAGTGTTCACCTTCTGAGGGAAATTTAGGCGTGTGGTGGGAGACAAAGAAAGAGAAAAAAAAATGCAAAGAAAGATGTCAGAAAGCAGCTGAGGAGTTTTTAGGCTGAGTGATGGATGAAGTGTCCCCCCTTCCCAGTGCCAGGCAAATCCAGACTGGGAAGGTGCCTACAGGGTGACAGCTCAGGGGCTGCAGGCTCCTGCTCCATCCCTGCTATCAAACACCAGCCTCATCTCCCCATTAAAACAACCTCATAAATACACAGCAGCTTCCCTGCCCATAAGAAAATGTTTCCTTGATTCTTTCCTTTGGGAATTTGTGGATTTTTTCTGCCTCCTCATCTCCTGATTTATCCTTATCTCTTGGAAGTGTTGCCTAATGGCTGGAGATCCAGATGTGTGAGAGGCAGCTGTTCTCTAAAACATCTTCTGTTTCGCTTTCTGCCCAGTAAAATGGGGTTAAAGATATTAATACTCCTGATGAAATACTGAGGAGGTGCTGATTAAAAGCCCAGGATGGGAGCTGGATTTTTGCTGCTGGAGCGTCGTGTCCAGCCTCTCATCTCCCGTCAGGATTTTGGGAGAAAGTTGAGCTCGGGAGCCAAATGTCACTGCTGAGGCTTCACTTTCTTCTCTGCTCTTTGAATGCCGGGTCCCGAGCGGCCTCGCAGTTTATGGTGAATATTTTATACCTCTAAATGATGTTTTGTGGGATTCCGCTCATCTCGTCTGCTGCGCCTCCTCCAGTGGTGAAGGATGGAGCCTTTGTTGTACGTGCCAAGCATGATGAGGCGCCGTTTTTCCAAATGGATAATTCTGTTCCTCTGCCGTCGAGGAAATAATTTCCTTCCTGGAAAGGCTGATCTGTGGCCTAAAGGAGGCTTTGGCTGCCAGGGAGACGCCTGGGAGATGTGATGTGGCTGCAGGTGACCTTGGGATAAGGCATGGAGGGGGGTGTTCCTTGTGTTTTTTTCCTGGTCCCATTTTGAAGTTTGTTTGTACTGGGACAAGTGTCAGTGTAGGGGAAAGTGGGGATTCCTGAACCCCCTCCTCACTGATCACTTTGCTTTAACAGCCAGGGCAGTGCAGAGAATGGCGGTCTGAGGGGGGAAGGGGGAAGTGCCCTTTTCCTCTTCTCTACAGAAGAGAAAAGGGGCACTTAGAAAAACTGGAAAGTGGGAAGATAAACAGCATGAGGAACAAGCCACTGAAGAACCCAAGTCAGGAGATCAGACTGGAATATGTTGCTCGTTTTCCAGTTCCAGCCATTTCCTTCTGCTCCGAGCTGGCTCAGACAGGCTTGGTGCTGCGTGTCAGCCCGGGGATAACGGAGCCTGTCCCCCGGTGTGTCCCTGCAGAGCAGGAGCAGGATGGAGCCTGGCCAGCCTCTCTGGCTGTCTCGGAAGCTGGAAGCTGGAGCATCACCCTCCACAAGTGGCTGCATCTCAACAGCCTCGGTGAACGCGCTCCCGCCACGTCTGCACAGGGCTGTGACTTCAGGGACCTGTGGGAGGAAAGGTGCCACAGAACCACCGGTTTTATTAGCGCCGTGGAAGGTTGCCAGCCATAATTAAAGCCGTGAGAACCTCGGCGGTCTCACTTCACAGAGCCTGGTACAAATATTTCTGTTGGGTTTGATCCACTCTGCCTCGGAGCTTCTCGGTTTCACCTCGTGCTGCCGAGCTGCGTGAGGTCTCTGCAAGGAACGTGGCGAGCCCTTGCCGAGGTGAAGCAAGGCAAGGCTGACGTGATGTGAACGCTGATGAGGATACCAAGTTTCCTCTCAGCAGGCCACAGTTTGCCTGCAAAGTTTGGATAAATTGGATGGGAGCGAAGCAACTTGGAGAAGTCAGTTCAGTAGCGCCTTGTGTGGGATTCGCCGGCATGTTTCCCGCATCTTCTCTGTCTCGGGGAGGAGGAGTGTGGGGAAGGAGGTGGGGAAGAGCAGACTAAGAAGAGGAGGCAACCTTTCCTAAGTGCGTAGAGATGTCTCTCCTCCTTCCCCACTCTCGCAGGAGCCATCTGCTGCAGCTCAGCAGGCTTGAGCCCAGTCAAACTGTTTTCCCCCCTGCCTCATAAATTGCTTCTTGCAACTTCAGGCAGGTGTCGAAGTCTTGGTTATAAATGCACCCTTTGGAGAACCTCTTTGCAAACATGGTTTCTCTGGGGACACAGAGTTACCTCATGGCACCTGTTGTTAGCTCCATAAAAATCCAGCTGTAGAAGGTGCCCAAGTTTCTCTGTGGTCACTAAGGAGATATGAGGGCCCTAAGAGTTACTGCTCACCCTTTGCACCTCTCTGGTGGAGGAAACTTGGAGGATTTGCTTGGCTGGCCACTTTTTAAAAGGCAAGAACTTCCTGAGGTGATGCTTGCTGGGGTTTTAGGAGGAGATCTTCTCATTTGAGCAGAATCTGAACAGAGGGACCAACTTGGAGCTCTCTTCAGGCTCTTGCCCTGAAACTTTGAAGGTGACTTTAATCAGCCCCTGAAGGAATTGTCCCATCCTTGGCAAAGTTAAGGGGACTGAGATAATGATTTAACCACCGTACAACAGAAACATTTGGTACAGGACATAGTAACTATGATATCATCCTTGTGACAACAGATGACTCATCCCCAAGATGATGAGAATCTCCCCAGAATTCTTAAAAGTCCTCTCTCATCCACACTCTCGAGCCCAGGCTGTTGGATCCAGCCTACAGACACAGTCCCGCTCTCCTGTTCCATGAATTAAACACACCCCAGAGCGCCACAACCACGGTTTGAGGGTGGCTTTCTTGAAAGCACCGCGGTTTTCCTCAACAGCACCTCTCCAGCTGCGTGCAGCGGGGTTGGAAATGGAGAAAGGGCTGAAGAGCTCCTTCCATCTGCTGCCCAGCTCTCCCTGCAGACCCGAGGGGAGGGCGGTGGTGATGGCCTGCACTGCGGCACTCCCTGAGCCGGGGCACAGCCGAGCGTGCCCGTGGGAGGCGGCTCGGGGAGGCTGTGGGCACGCAGGATATTTTTAATGCCGCTCCCCGAACATGCAGTTGGCGCCGGCAGAAAGTGCCAGATTGCCAGCCCAGCCAGGAATTGCGGGCTTGCAAGCTGTCGGGGAGGGAGCGAGGCGTGAATTCAGCGTGCCGCGTGTTTTCCAGTGGGTGCACGGGGAGGGCTGGAGGGTCCCTCCATCAGTGAGGGCTCCTGCACCGTGCAGGGACATCTCTGCTCGCCCCAGGTGTGGAATCGAGTCATCCCCTCCAAAATGTCCCCTGTTCACCAATCCCCTCCTCGTGGCCATGCAGCGGGGTGGCCTCAGCCCATCTTGGGTCCCTGAGGGTGTTTCTGTGCTGAAGTGGTGCCAGCCCAGATCTGTTTGTCCCCCAGAAGGGGACAGCTGACATCTAGGGGCTGAGGCCAAGCTGGCTGCTTCCTCTGCTGCAGCAGAAACAGGTTTTGTGCTTGTTCCTGACCTAGAAACAGGGGCAGCCACCTCGAGGTGAAGAGCTCTACATCCTCTTACCCATCCCTGGAGCCTTTTAATCTTCTGAGCTGAAGATCTTTTGATGTGAGCAGCTCTGTAGTGCAGGCCAGGCTGGCCAGGAGGTGTTGAATGTTTAAAAACCCTGGGCTGCTCTCGCTACAGGGGAGTGATGCAGACTTAAAAACAGGTCTGGTTCCTCCTGTGCCTGGTCAGGGGATAGGGGGAGGACAAGGACACCTGGTAAACCCTGGGGTGCCAGGTAGCAGGGTAATATCCAAAGGTTTTTCCTGCGGTGTGATCCAGAGAGCTGCCTCAGGCTAGAGCAGCATCCCTGGGGCTTGGGGCTGTCTGCAGGAATGGGACAGGAATCAGGACTGAATTCATCCCTGCTAAACCTTTGATTTCCTTAGGAAACAACTGCTTCATTCTCAAACTGGTCAGCAGTGCCTGAGGATCCCTGAGGGTGGGATAAAAGCTTGGAAAGACCACCCAGGATCAGGAGCTGCTGGCAGTGCCCTCCCTGAATTGTGCTGGAGACTCTGGCAACTGATGCCACGACCTCACAGCCACCACAGAACACTTGATTCCAGCCTCCCAAGCTGCACATCAGAGTCACCTCTTCAGCAGCCAGGAGGACCCTTTGGAGAGCTGTTATCCTCCTGCTCCGGGTGCACCGGATTTGAGCAGCTGAGATGTTGTGTAATGCTTCTTCTGGCTGCAAACAGGCCCCATTTCCTGGCAATTGAGTGGTTTTAGGGGAGGCTGCTGTGGCTCGAGGAGGGAGCCGTGGTCTGGCAGGGCACAACCTTGGACTCTGACCTCACCGAGCCTTTGCACAGCATTTGCTGCCTAATGAGGCTTAGGCAGCAGCCTGAGAGCTGCGCGGCAGATCATTGCAGGGAGATCAGCTATTATTGGAGTCGGTGCAGATGATCTGAGCGATGATTTGCTCCTCTCTCAAAATACAATTAGTCACTTCCACCAGCTCAAAGGAGAGCAAGGGCCTGAACTATTTGTGGCTTTGTGCTGAGGGAGCAGAAGAGGGAGTGCTCCTGGTCTGGACAGCTCCAGATGAGCTTTGCCTCGTGGTGGCTTTTGTTAGCGATGCTCAAATCGAGCTCTCTGTTACGTGTCTACATTTTTAGCACCCTCAGATTTGCAGCTGTGCCTCGGGTGTGGGGTGAGGTGCTGGAGGCAGAGGATGAGCACTGATGGAGCCTACTGGGTCCGTCCACAACACGACAGCAGCGGGGAAGGGGGAGAAAAAACTAATTTGCCAGAATCCACCACGGCGAGGTTGTTATTTTGTTCACTGGAGTGGGAGAAAGGCTGTACACAGCTGTATTCCTTCCTTCTCTCTGGCTGGTGATGGTTTGGGCTCTGCCCCCAGGACTGTTTCTCTGCTCAGCAGGAGCTAAGGAGCAGGTTTGTCAGCTGGCAGGCTGCCTCCTGGCCTCGCAGAGGTGTGCTGGCTGCAGCCCTGCTCCTCTGCAGGTGAGCTCTGCCTCATCAGGAGCCGGTACCACGCTGGGAGGATGCTTGTGTGAGATTATTCCCAGTTTGGCACCCAACCCTGGGTGCCTTAAAGGAGATTGCCTCTCTCTGCACTGCACTTTGCTTTTAAACACTCCTGCTTGGTAGCTGCTGGAAGTGTGAAAGCACCTCAGATCAATGGGTGTTTCTGAACACCTTAATTAAGTGCTTTTTGCTTCTATTGAGCCCCTGCCCTTAAAGACCAGCCTTGAAATTGCAACATATAACACCTTAAGGTTGCTTTATCATCTTAACTTTCCGCTTACAGGTTCTTTATTGCTGGAGCAATCACTTCTCGCTGCTCTTCCCTCCTGCCAGCCACTGCTGGTATTGGGATCTTCCTGGGATCTCGCTGGGATCTCCCTGGAAGGGCTGCCCCACATCCATCCCCTCCCCGCTGAAACCTTTCTGCCCCTCCTTCCTGCCAGGCTGTCTGTAAAACCAGGATCTGGGGAGTGGTTTGAGACTAACGGGGTGTGCTGTGGGCTCTTGGTGTGGGCAGCATCGTTGGGCTGTGTTTGGTGCCGTGGTGAGATCTGGATCCGGGGAAGATTTGTAGGGTTCCTACTTTTGCCTGCCGTGGGCTGGACCCCATGCCAGTGCCACCATGCACAAGGCTGTCCCCAGCTCTCCTGCTGTGTTCCCTCTCCCTTCCTCTCTGCTGATCTGTGGTTTAGGCTGTAACCACCGTGCATTGTGAATTTCCATAAAGGACGTGTTGTGGAAGGGAATTGTATTGTATATGCCGGCTGCGTGCTTCCTTTTAAACTATACCCCTGTCACCAGGCAGCTTTCTACAGGTTGGTTGCAGAGTGAACAGCTGAGAACCTGTGGGAAGACCCAAATGGCACTTAAATTATATTTGCTCTTTGATTTCGAAGACATTTAGTACCATTTAATAGAATCAGAATGCAATTTAACTCTGCCAAGTGGGGGAGGCCGCCTCGGGAGAAGTGACACTGCCATAGCTGGGGAAACAAAAAAATTTAAGTGAGCAAAACAGCAGGGTCGCATTTACTATCCGGGTAATTATTATTAAATAAAGAGCAGAGTGGGACCGTGTCTATCAGGCTCCCCGAGCACTCCGAGTGGCATTAACCACTTCAGGGCCGTGGGATTCTCGGGGTTAGGAGCGCTCCGGGGGACACCCGAGGCTGAAGAGGCTGTTGATCGTCGGGCGGAATTAACCCGGGAGCGTTTCAGCGAGGCTGATTTCAGTGCTAATGGTCCCGGCTGGGCTCCCTCCCCCGAGCCGGCAGCAGCACTTCAGCGCCGATATTGTTTTCTCCACCAGGAGCTGGTTATTAAAAAAATAATGCAGGGAAAGGGACAGGAGCTGTGCTGAGCACATCTTGGAGACAGCTCCACGGGGAGGTCTGGTTTTCCTGCCTCCCTGTCTGGCTAAAAGGATGATGAAGACTTCTTGTTTGAGTTTAAGCATTTTTTTTTTTTTTTTCCTTTATTTATTTTTCCATCGTTTTCTCGTGTTGTTTGTTTACTTGATTTGTTGGGGTTTTTTTTCTCCCGTTGCTGTTGAGAGTTGTGCTGGCGGTTTTGATTTTATTTTTAACCTCAAAGCGTCCATTTCAGCCACCAGGATGCCGTAGCTTTGGCAGCACTAAGTTCTCTGCAGTGAGGAGCAGTTAAGCCCGGCCTGGCTGCCTGGCAGTGCCCTGCTTAATTTAAGGTTTTTGGGCAGGTCTCCAATGCAGAGAGACAACGCCGTGGGCGGCAGATTCCCAGCCGTTGTTCCCTGCCTGTTTAAAGGAGATAATAGCGCTTCCCAGCCTCACCGGGGGGTTGCAGAGGACGAGTCTATTAAAGATTGCGAGGTGCTAAAGATGCTTTGCTGATTGGGGCTATACAAGGAACTCAGGTATCTGGTTTAGGGGAAGCTTTGCAGTTGCGAAATCAGAAGATTGTCTTTTTTATTGCCTGGCACCTGGAAATCTGATTGAGTTGTTAGAATTTTATTTTTCCCTGGAAAAAAAAATTGCAGTAAACTAGGAGATAACTTATGTGTGGTGATGATACATCGCATTCCTCAAGCGCGTTTTGGCTGGAGTTTCTTACACAGCAGGGAAACACTCCCAAATTGCAGGTGTGGAAACTGAGACACTGAGGATCCAGGTGATGGGGATCACCTTGACCAAAAGGATCTTGGAGCAAGTCTTGTCCTCATTATCCTGCCATCCAGCTGGGGACCAGCAGGCCAACAGGACATGTTGGATGGTTGGGAGTTGGGGGGAGGAAAGGTCCCCCCAAAAATGGTCAGCAGTCATTTCTGCTTCATCGAAGCCATCCAAAATCCCTGCTTCCAGCAGCTCTGGGTGTCAGCAGGGATATGCAGGCAGAGGCTGCTGCTCCAAGAAGAGTTTCCCCTGGAAAACCTGGAGCCCTTGCAGAGCACGGTGACAGATGCAGGTCCCCATCCCTCCACCGGTATTAGGTGTGAATTTATGTCTGCATCTCTCAAACAGCTTGATATACCCAATCCTCCTGGATAAAGGCAAAGGATTGAATTATTTCCAAAGGACAATATTTCATTTCCTATAAGTGCCTTAATCTCGTGAGTAAATATTACAGCTTTGTGCTATAATCCCTAAGCTGGTATATCTCTTCCCTTCCCAGTTACCTTTTGTGTTGATTTACATTTAATATGTTGCCATTAAATCTCTTTCTCTCCCTGAGGCCTATTATAAGTGCAGTATTTATTCTGTTGAGTCTTTTTTAGTCACATTTCTATTGTATTCTAATGTGCTCACACAAAAGACTGCCGGGCACATTCCTGGGATATTTGCATCTTTTTCTTCCCTAATTTTGTCTGGGCCCCTGAAAACACATGCTGGTTTGGCCCTGCACCCGAGGATTCCTCATCCAGATGAGATTCCTTCAGGAAATCTCTACTAACTCCTGGGCTTTCCTGGTCTGCCAGTCCTGCTCCCAGGAGGAGCATTCTGCCTGGTAGAACTGAGCGTCCTGATCTGTGGACAAAAAAAAAAAAAACCAACATAACAACTGAATCAGCTAGAGAGATCTCCATCTCATTTCATCCTTGGGCTCAGGCTTTGCATCAACCCAGCTCATTCATTAGGCTTCTCAAGGAGAGATTTTCTAGAATTTGCAGGCAGGAGGGGGTGGTTCTGGAATTTGCTAGCTGAGGGTGTTTAAGGGCAGGACAGAGCAGGGGTGCAAAGACTGCAGTAAAGTTTTGGGAGGGATTTTGTGGAGATTTTTGGCTCCTTGATATAATGATGGGTCTTTCTAACCCTCTCCTGGGATATCTGAGGGTCTCTGCAGCCAACTGGCAGTTTGGGGACGAGTCACAAAAGTTTTCCTGAGCTGGGGAAGCTCCCTTGGGTGGTGTTTTGGCGGTGGGTGAGGGGTGGTGTGGGGATTGGCCTCCAGAAGAATCAGAGGCTGTGGGACGTGGGGAAGAGGGACAACTCCGTGCCCTCCTCGGGGTGGGGAAATGGGGGAGATCACCCCCTTTTCTCATGGCAAAGGGAGAGTTCTTCACCCCTGGAGCACCGTTCTCGGGCACAGGGGAAAGCAGAGAGCATTCCAGCTGGCAGGGAAACCCTTTCCCTCCCTCTGCTCTTGGTGGGCACTCCTGACCTGCTCATTCATTTTTCCTGCCTGATCCTGGGCGCTGTGTCTGTGTTTCCCAGGCTTTGGAGGGAGCTGTGGGAGGCTGGGGGTCTGTGCTGCCTGCGTTGCTGATTTCCGTGTGCAAATCCTTATATTTCCCCGTGTCCCTGTTCTTTTCTCTGCTGTCCCCTCCATATAATAGCTTTGCTCCTCTCTAAAGTGCCTGGATCTCTACAGATTAAGGGTGCTCAGCAGAAGCTATTATTATTGTGATGCTTTTATTGCATAGAGAGACTGAGACATTAAAGGACTCCTTCAGCTGAGGCTTTTAGAGGTAGAGAAGATTGGCCAGAGCAGATTTGGGTGCAAACATCCCCCCCAAGAGACAACCTGAAGCAGCAAAGAGCTGAGCTCATCTGCCTGGGCTGGAGGAGAGGCTCATGCTCTGACTGCAGATTTCCACTCTGAATGTCAGCTCTCCTCTGGAGCATCCTTGCCCACAGGAAGCAGGGAGAAGCTTCCCTTTCTCCCTGCCTTTGCACAGGGTTGGAAACAGGAGGTCCCACAGACTCTGCTCACAGGGCTGTAGGTAAAGCCAGTCCCACCTCGCTGGGAAAAAAACCTGCAATTATTGATGGTCTTAACAGGTTAAAAGTGTGCTCGAGCCTGGGTATCTCCTGTCACCTCCCCACCATCACCTCTACTAGGGACAGGTCTTGTGGCAGAGCCACTGCCAGGGCCTTTCTGGGACCATTAGCACAGATTAAACACCCCAGAGTAGCCAGCCTTTCCCCCCCAGACTCGAGTCTGGGATTAAGGTTCTGCAAGATGCAAAAGCAAAGGAGCACGTACAAATATCCAGGGGTAGTGACAAAATGGCTGCGTTTGAGCTGTGCCAATGAGGCGAACAGCAAAGGAAGGAAAAACAAATGTTGGCTGTTGGGGGACACGGGGAAACGATGCTTTTATCTCTTTTAAAATCACTCTGCTCTGTTTGGTTTTTAAATCTTCTTTCCACGCTGGAGTCATTCTGCTACTACGCGCAAAGCCACCAGGGGAGTTGGGGGAAGAGGGAAAAAAAATTAATTGAATCCTTAGGTTTGAGTGATGGCTACTCTGAGAGCTTGTCAACCTGATGGTAAATCTTGGGGGTGTTAATTGCTTTGAAATCCCTTTCCTCTCGTCAGCAGTTCCCCACCTTCCCCTCAGTCCCGTCTCGCTTGTTTGCAGCCCACGGTGAGCTGCCCGTGCACGGCTCTGAGCATCCAGGGCAGGCTCGGGGTGAGAGGGAGGGATGCCTTCTCCTTATTCCCTTTCCAATGGCTCCTGTTTGCTGATAAGGTTAATTGATTTCTTTTGCTTTAATTAACGAAATTCAATTTCCGCTTAATGAGAAAGATTTTGGTGCGACACGTGTAAATGGTGAAGTGAGGAGTGCCAGGCGAGAGGGGAGGGAGGGAGCAGCCCGTGAGTGCGCAGGGAGGTGGGATCCCTCCTCCTGGCCATCCTCCCGGTGTCCCCAGGGCGAGCTGCAGCCCATCGCTGCCTCCTCTGTGGTACCAGGAACATCACCAAACACCCTCTGCAGTTTGGTGCAGCTTTGACCTGTTTAGGGAGAATGGACCCTGGGATAAATCATGGAATGGTTTGGGATGGAAAAGACCTTAAAATTCCTGTCATTCCAACCCCTGCTGTGCACAGGGACACCTTCCACTGTCCCAGGTTGCTGCAAGCCCTGTCCAGCCAGGCCTTGGACACAGCAGCAGCCACAGCTTCTCTGGGCACCCTGTGCCAGGGCCTCCCCACCCTCCCAGGGAAGAATTTGTTCCATAAATCTGACCCAGCCAGCAGCACACGGGCTCCTTTTGGGGCCCCCTTGTTTGTGCTGAAATTGGGATCCACAGGAGAGGAGGGTGGGGGGAGGAGAACAGCAGAGAGAGAGAGTCACTTCTCATCAAGTTGATCAATCTTTCTGCTGTTGAAGCCTCTCAATGAGTTGAATGTGATTTTCTCTGCCTTACGCGCAAGGTAGAAGTCGATCGCTTTCAATTTTCAGCATGCAGAACTGGCACTCTGTCAAGCTCCTGCCTTGCATAACCATGATTGCTGCTGGCGAGGGCTTCCAGCACACCCAGAGCGGGGCTGGGATTGGGACTGGGAACGGGGCTGGGATTGGGACTGGGAACAGGGCTGGGTTTGGGTTGGGATTGGGGCTGGGTTTGGGTTGGGATTTGGGCTGGGTGTGGCGCTGGGTGTGGGTTTGGGATTGGGACTGGGAGAAGGGCTGGGATTGGGGCTGGGTGTGGCGCTGGGTGTGGGTTTGGGATTGGGGCTGGGAGCGGGGCTGGGATTGGGGCTGGGAATGGGGCAGCACTCCCTGGCTGGCAGCTCCGGCCAGGCTTTTCCCTCTGGTGACTGTGTGGGGCAGGCTGCTGCGAAGAGGAGGGTGAGATCTCTGCACGGGGCTGAAAAACCGCTGGGCTGGGCTGTGAGGAGACGGTTGTGACTGCACAATGGACTTGATCACCCCAGGATTCCAAACCCAGAGCCTTGAGACCCTTAAGCTCGTTGCACATCAACCAAGGGCTCTGCAGCTCCGTGGGCAGGGAATGGGGTAGTACTGAGTGGCATTAACAGGTCTGGGAATGTGGAGAAGCTCTTGCTGCCTTACAAATTCCCATTTCCCATGAATGAATCCCGAAGGAGGATGCAACAGGTGCTGGCAGGGAGTTTGGGATGTTGTGTGGGGACTGTTGTCAGAAGCTTGGGCCGTGAGCGTGGCCCCGGAGCCTCCTGCCTGCCGCAGGGGCCAGAGGCTGCAGATAAGAGAAAGTGATTTCTGGTTTTAATTAACTGAGCTTTCATTTCAGGATAAACAAAGGCCGTGTTTGTGTGCTGACAGCTGGCTGTCCTTCTGGGTCAGATAAGAAGGCAAGTTATTGCCTCCAAGCTCAGGGAGGGACCAGGAGAGAGTCCAAGGAGCGGGAAACGTGAACAAATGCTGGGTGAACCTACACGGGCAGCCGGGCTGGGCTATTGTGTGTGTTCAATAGGGATTCTTGTGCTTATTCATCCTCCTGCCCCTGGGTAGGAGCTGCTGTCCCGCCATTGTCCCCGCAAATCCCTAAAGCAGCGGCAAGCGTGTTGTGGCGGGAGTCCAAGGTTTTCCCTGCAAAGCTGGAGCGCTCCCGGGGGCTTTGCTGGCTTTGTGAAGGATGGCTGCCCATCCCTGCATGAGCTCCGTGGTTTCTGAGTCTTCTGAGGATGAAGCTGTCCCCGGGATGTGTTCCAGGGAGAGGAGGGAATCGCCCCGAGGCGGGCGCTGGTTTGCTTTGGCAGCCCCGGGCTTGGCTGGAGCAGAGGCTCCTTCGGGAGGATCAGGCAGTGCCAGGGTAAATGCCAGGCTCCCCCGCTCGGTGTCCCCTCCGAGGTGATTAAAGCGTTGAAAGACCTGAGAAATGCCGGCACATTCCATTGGGAAACCAGGGAATTCCATGGGTGCTCCCAGGCACCTGCTGCTGCAGGGAGGGAGGAGCACTTCAAGCGACGGAGGAGTGAAAACGCCTCCTCACGGCCAAGTATTTAAAAATTCAGCCAACCTGAGGGTGTTCCCAGCATGTGCTGCGGCTCGCTGCTGAGTTCTGGCTGGGCAGAGGCTGCGGGGAGCTGGATTTTGGCGAGGAGGGCACAGGGCAGTGCTCCCTGTGGTGCCAAAGCCACGTGTGGGTGGATCCGGGCACCGGGGCAGCACCTCCGGGTCTCTGGAGCTCTGCAGAGCAGAAAGCAAACAGCTGGTTTGGCAGGGTCAGCAGATGTGCTGCACATCTGGGTGGGGGACAGGGAGCTGCCTGAGAGCTCTGCAGGTGAGTCCAGCTCTTGTCTGAGATGCTGAAAGGAAGATGGTGCTGGATGTTTTCTCATTTAAAACACTGGCAGGAGGTCTTTTGGTAGGTCAGAGTTTTCCATTACCTTTGTGAAAAATCCCAAAGCATAACCTGAGGTTTTCAGGCTCTTGCTCATCATCCATTTAAAACTAACGTAGGAGAATGTTCATTTCTTAGCTAATTTTTTACTGAACTTTTTCCTTGTTCTTTTTCACTGGAGAGACAAAAGTAAAAAAAATCTTACATGACTTTGTGGGATGTGGAGGGAAAAAGTTTGGTTTTCCTTTAATCTTCAGCAATACAAGTTGGCAGTTTCAGTCCAGTTCCAATCTTGGCACATTTTCTTTTTGTGTTTAATTTGAGGTGACCGCTTTAAGATCTGCTCTGGTTTCACATTCCTCAGCCTTGTGTTTTTGCACTTCCAAGACTGTGTGATGTATCTTAAGGAGTCTGCATTATACAGCCCCGTATCCATCTGTTGTCCTTACAAGTTAAACAGCCTGAAAAAAAATATGGATTAGAGCCTCAGCTCCTATAATGAAGCAGCAATTTGTCTCCAGATCCTGATCCAGGTGTAGCAGAGCTAACGAGCCGGCTGGCCTTGAGCATCAGAGAATGTTAAATACACTTTTTTGGTGGAGGAAAAACTGGAGTGAGGAGGAGAAAGCAGCACTGGGAAGAAGGAGGGAGGGAAGGATGGCGAAGGTGGGAGAAATTGGGAGATGGGGTGGGGTTATCCCTGCTGAGCACTGCTCGTGGAGCCAAGGGGGTCTCTGGTCAGCTTGGACATGCAGATTGTGCCTGGTGCCATCTCCAAAGTGTCTTTGAAGCAGTTGTTGACCATCCAGCAGTGCCACAGGTTCCTGGAAACCTGGAGGGGAGGGGAAGTCCTGCTGAAGCCATCTGGCTGCTTTTCCTACCAGAGGATGCCAAGGCTTGCGTGGGCTGAGCCGCTCAGCGTCTCTCAGGGTGGGGATGAATGGGAGGGTCCCCCCAGCCCCTTCCTGCTGCTTTTCCAGGGCAGCTGCAGGATTGTTAAGGCAGGTAAAAAATGCGGTGAGAAAATGAGAGGAGAAGGTCTCTCTCCATTATGTGGGAGAAAATACTTCCCAATTAAGGAGAATAAGCTGAAAGTGGGATGTGTGGGGGGAGAGGGAAGGGGGGAAATCATGCAGCTCCTGGCAGAAACTGTCGCCTTCCGTGGGGCTGATTTCCTGGAGCAGCAAGAGGAGAGGATGAGGATGGATGGATGGATGGGTAATTTTTTTTTTTTTTTTCTTATGGTGAGGAAGGTTTGGTTCTGAAAGCGGGAGGAGAGGGAAGGGAGGCCAGGTTGATGGAGATCACGTTTCATTCAATTTGGAGAAAAGGAGAGGGAGAAAAGAAGATGAGCCTGAAATGAGGCTTAATTTTAATGAAGAAAAATTCTCAGCTAAGTAAGGAGAGTTGAAAGGGAGGGGAGAGGAGGGTTTGAAAATGATAGGAGCCTGACACGCTATTGTGGTAGAGAGATTTCCTTTTCTTCCTTTTCCCTTTGGTTGGTAAAGAGAAAAAAAAAAAAAGATAATAAAGACAGTGAAAGGTGGAGGAGAAAAGAGAGGAGAGATCTAATAAATGAGTTGCAACACCTGAGAAGAGGTGGCCTCGCTGCTGGGAGGTGGCTCAGGGGTCCTGCTCAGCCCTCCATGGATGCAGATGGCTTTTCTCCCTGTTTTACCCCCCACGGTGTGCCAGACCTGCAGGGGCAGAGCAGGGCTCAGCCCAAACCTTTTAATTGATTTTTAACTCAGAAATGACTCCTGTAATGGGTACCAGAGGGCCTTGAAGCACCACCTGATGGATGAGGCCACAAAGAATGATGAGCACGAGCCCTTTGCTGCTGTTCTGGGTGTTCTGTCACTCCTGGGGGGGATTTGGGGACTCGCTGCCAGCGCCGTGGTGGGAAGGGCAGATCCAGCCCTGGGCAGTCGTGTACTGTAGTGGCACAATAAATCAAATCCCTTCCTGGCACCCAGGGCCCTTGGGACTCGGCTGCACTTAGGATGTGCATCCCTGCTCATTCCCAGCTACTGATTTCCATTAGAAGAAGTTAAAAATACATGAATGGTGTCGTTTGCATTATTTTCTTTGCCTTCTAATTGCAGCACCTTGCACACAACTGAGGGGAAGTTCAAGAGGGGGCTGGTGCCAGCTGCTGCCTCAGTGGGGTGGTTGGCAGTGCTGACCCAGTGAAATCCCTTTTGCAGAGGTATTTTCTTGCTCTGGGCGCTGGTTTGAAGGCACCAGGAACCTCCGTGGTGGCACAAGCCCTTCAGATGCACTGGAAATATTTGGCTGAGCGTTTCTTGCTGTTGTCATTCTGGCTGCCCTTGGTTTGGTGGGAATTACTGGGTATTTCATAGATTCTTTTTTCCATCTGTTTCCCGGATTTCTGCTCATTCCCCAGATCTCCTGCCTGGCTTGTAGCTGGTGGGTACACAGGCTGAGAGCACCCAGGGAACCGCAGTTAAAAGCTCATCTCATCTTCTGCACGACTCACGCTGCAGAGCTCGCTTGGTTTAAGGCTTATTAAAAGAACAACGCATCCTCTGGGGACAAAGAAATCCATCTTGTTTCCAAATGCTTCTGCGGGGACAAATCCAAATGCTTGGCAATAGCAGGACCGGGTGAAGCTCACATTCACTCATTTATTTCTTGCTCAGGTGACTTTGGCTTCATGCAGACTTCTCGTTCTTGATGAATAACACTTAGGTCTTAAAGTAGTATTTGTGTAAAGCTGCTGGAGAAATAGGAGGCAAATTGCCTGCAATTGCTGGATCCTAATCAACAAGCAAACAAGAGAATTGCTCCCTCCCCTGTCCAAGCTGTCACCCTTCCTCTCCAGGAAAGTGTTTGATGGGGCCCCTGAAAGCGCTGAAATGGTGACAGTTCCATTTCCTGTACTCCATCATTTGTCCCCTTGCCAGGAGAAAGCTGAATGGAGAGTGCCAGCCTATTCTGGAGCAATTTCTGGAGGGGTGTGGGGAGGGTGGGACAGTCTGGAAATCTCTGTTTCTGTTCTGGGAAAATGTTCCCTCCTTCAGAGGGGGCCTGAAAAGGCGTTAGGAGAGGAACCGATCTGTAGCTTCCAGGAGGCACCTCTGAAATGGGCTCTGTAATCTCAGACTCTGGACCTTTTTTCTTCATAATCCAAGGCTTAGATCCTTGATTTGGTGTGGATGATTCCCTCCTGCTCCTGTCTTCCCCCCAAATCCCTTCCCTTTGAAATAACACCTGCTCATATCCTTGTGTCTGTCATGGGGAGGCAGAAAGATCTTCTCATCACAAGGAAATGTGGTTTGCTTCAATCCCCCCCACTGCCACACATCCTCTTCCAAAATACTGCATAATGTCAGACTAAATCCTTATCAGAAATTTTAATGAGCAAAATAAAACCTGAAACCTATGTGATTAAAATCAAATCTTCCCTCTTCTGCTCTGCTGGAGCTGGCTGCCAAAACAGAGGCACAACGCTGACAATGGGAGGCCCCTCGTATTTAATTACCTCCGGCTTCATCGGCGCTTTACAGAAACGTCCTCTGGTCCCTGCTGGGGCTCTGGAGAACCTGAAAGAGCAAACAGAGGGTGGTTAAAGTGATATCCACTAAAATGTGCCCAGAGAAGCCATGGCTGCCCCGTCCCTGGAGGTGTTCCTTCTAGTGGAAGGTGTCTCTGCTCGTGGCAGGGGGATTGGAACAAGGTGATCTTTGAGGTCCCTCCCAACCAAAACCATTCCGGGATTCTGTGTTTGGTTGCTGGTCTGTGCTGTGTGAGATGGCCCAGTTCTGGCTCCAGGTATCTCCAGAGATCTCAAGGGACAAAAGTTGGCCAGTGTTGATCCCAGGTGTTGCTGTTTCCTTCCCCTAGTGATGGTCTTAACACTTGGGCAGGACTTTTCCATGGGTGGTGGCTGCTCCTGGCTGCCCTGAGGACGCTCCATCTGTCCACTCACCTCTGCCAAATTCCTTTTGACTTCTCTGTCAGCCCTGCATCACCTGCGCTGCTCAGTGCCCAGCTGTCCTTTCCTACTCCTAGAGATCTGTTTCTCCTGCTTTGTCTGTCCTTGAAGTCTCATCGCAGTCCTCTGTGGTTGCTGTTAGACACACCGTGCTGCCAAATGCCATCATCCGAGGGATCTCCCTTCAGAGCCAAGGTGGGGCTTACCAAAGAGAGGAGCAAAGGTGAATCTGGTGCCTCTTGCTCTTGCCCACCTCCTTAGTGCTCTTCCTGCTCCACATCCTCTCTGTGTATGAAAAATCACTTTTCAGCCCCTTTTTAAAAAAAATACAGTGTCTGTAGTGCCTTACAGCCTCCCTGGGCACTCCCTTGCAGCTGACTTCCAGTCAGAGGTCCACGCAGTGCTGCAGTGAATTAATTGACTTCCTTCTCTGTTTCTTTCATTCCTGGATTAATTCCTTGAGTACCTTTCAGAATCACCATCCGACTTTCCCAAAGTCTCTTGAATTATGTCTTCACCCGTATCCTCTGTCGTTTGTCTCCTTCCAAGAGGCTGTTTCATTTCATTTGTCCTTCGAAGGAAGCGGGAGCATATTTCATGAGCCGGAGAATTGAATCAAATAGAAGAGAGCAGGGAGCACTCACCTGAGCTCAGACCTTTCCCCACCAGAAAGAGAAAGAGATAATTAAGAGATACTCAGGAGGTGCAGCCAGCTCGTGTTTCTGGCAGGAATCCTGACTGGGTATCTCTGTCTGCTTTGCCCAGAACGCAGGATGCTTAAATTATCATAATTTAATGGCAATAATATGAGTACCCAGATAGGAATAACTAGAGCAAATTCTGGGAAGTGAACGGGAGAACTTTGGTCGCAATGACCTTGCTGTGTCTTAAAACCTGATAAGCCAGGGTGACTTGAGCTGGAGAGACAGTAATGAGGGGAATATATGCAGATGGCCAGTGTCCTCCTCAGTTCCTGTGACATTGTTCCCAAGCAGGTGGACAGCGCTGCTGTCGTGACTTGTCTCGTGGACAGCTGGCTCTGAAGCGCCGGCGTGACAGTGGGACATCGACTCCTCAGCGCTCCTCCCCTTTCTCTTTCTTTTTTTGGTGTGGTTTGAGAGGCAGGAGTAATTATGCCAAGATTAGAGTGTTAATCATCATTTGCAAATGGGGGAGTTGTTCTGAGGAAGCAATAATGTATTGAGGGAAAGTTTGGATTGACTGACTTGGAGTCTGAGAGGAGCCATGCAAGTGCCATCCTTCAAGCATACGTCTCCTTGACCTCGTGAATGTGCTGTGCGATGCTGGGGCAGAAATCTGTAAAACTCATTCGAGAAATCCTGTTTTGATTAATGTCAGCGTGGCCAGACATTCCCCCCTCCTCCAGAACCAGCCATGCGTTTTGCTGAACGTGCTGGGAGGAAAAATACTCAGTAACTGGTGTGTGGCACAGGTTGCTGTGCGCTGCACTTGGTGCTCTCCAAGATGTATCCTAGGGGAGCTGGGCTGGAATAAAGCAGCTCCTCTCAGAAAAGCGTCATGAAACTGGGTAGGAGTGCACAGTTCCATGCCTGCAGTCCCCTTGGTTTTATGGGTTTTTGCAGAAAGCATTTTTTAATGAAAAAAAGAGCAGAAAAAGGGATGTCTTGTTGACATTTACTGTCTGTTCGCCCTCTTCCAGAAGATAAAGCTCTCTGGGACTGGAAATGCAAGTGCTGCCTTGAGGACCAGCATCTCCGTCCTCCTAATTTCATTTCACTTGACAATAATAAGATATAAACCCACAATTAAATCCATATTAATAGATACAGCTGCACAAAGTCATGGGGGCTGTTGAATTAAGGTCCAGCCCTGCCTGGTCCTGAGCGCCTTTCCCTTCTGCTCAGCTGCCGTGGGGGCTCAGGAGTGTGCAGGCTCTCACGTGGGATCCTCAGCATCTTGCAGAGTTGGGGCTTTTAATTTTGCAGATCATCAAAGGCAAACCAATCCATCAATTATCAACGCTCCAGCTTGCTGCTGAGTAAATGAGAGTATTACGGTGTATCAATTAGCAGCATCGGATGCCCTGAAATGATAACAAAGGAGCTTTCCAGACATGCCTGGCATCCCAGGCTGCAAATTGAGAAAGCAGGGTTTGGGGGTTTTTTTGCCAGGATGTGGCAAAAATTGGTGGGATTTTGGCTGTTGGGAAGGGAGGATGATGGATGTGGGAGCTGGATGTCATGGGGGAAAAAAGAAAGGGATGCTCCTGGGTTGATCCAAATCCCATCTCCTGTTCCAGGGTTGTAGCTCTTGTGTGTGGTAGTTGGTCGTAGGGGTTGACTGCTGAGAATCTAATTGTACTTGGAATGCAGAGAGATTTGGGATGTTTGGGGGGTTTTTAAGGCATTTACTTCAGTAATACCAGATCAGTAGAAAATCCAGCTAAAGGAGCAGCACTCCTGCTCTGCAGTCTGTGCCCTCTTCCCCCTCTTTTCCTCCTCGCTCAGGCTGTGACATGAACAGGCTCATTGGAAATGTTCCTCTGCATTGTCCACAGCTGCAGGAGCCATCCCTAATTCCTCAGCATCCGTTGGGGAGCGTGTGCATGGCACAACAATGAGTCCTGGTCCCTGCACAGTTCTCAGTGGTGGCTTGTCCTGCATCTCTCAAGTTCATCACCACCAGGCTCTCATTATCTGTTCAGATTGATGCACTTGTGCTCCTTTTATTTATTATTTTTTATTCAGCACATAAAGTAGAGCTCAGTGAATAACACATTTTTGTGCTCATCTGCTGGATGACAAAATTCCTTTAAAAAAAAAAAAAGGAGGAGTGGAATGCTCAGCCCCACTGCCTGCAAACAGCACTGTTTTGTTTAGATTTCATTTATTTAAATATATTCCCGAAGGGTTTGAATAAAACAGAAGGAAACCCTGTGATGGGCCTTTGAACCGAATGCTCTGCATGTTTTTGTGTTTCAGCATCTTTTGAAGTTGTTCAATTCTTCCCCTTTCTGAAACAATCCAGTGGATTCAACCCAAGAATTGTTTGAGGTCACCAAACTTTTGGTTTCTTGAGAAAGATTTTTGGTAGATTAGGTTTCTCTTCCTCTTAGTTAGCAAAATGAGTCTTGCAGCCATTCATGATGTGGGCATGGAAGGATTTTGCCATTTTCGGTTTGTGTTGCTGCTGAAGAAAATGTGGGATGGAACAAAAGTTAATAAGGAGAGGTCTGTGAGGAGCAGCTGAGGGAGCTGGGAAGGGGCTCAGCCTGGAGCAAAGGAGGCTCAGGGGGGACCTTGTGGCTCTGCACAGCTCCCTAACAGGAGGGGACAGCCGGGGAGTCGGGCTGTGCTCCAGGGAACAGGGACAGGAGGAGAGGGAACGGCCTCAGGCTGGGCCAGGGCAGCTCAGGGTGGGCACCAGCAGGAATTTCCTCATGGAGAGGGTTCTCAGGCACTGGAACTGCCCAGGGAGGTTTGGATCCCCATCCTTGGAAGCGTCCCAGGAATGCCTGGAGGTGGCACTGAGAGCTCTGGGCTGGGGACAAGGTGGGGATTGGGCACAGCCTGGACTCGATGGTCTTGGGGGGCTTTTCCAGTGATTCCAAGAGTGATGATGCAGATCTTAATTTAGCAGCTAATGACTTAATTCCTCAGCCATATTTTGCAAACAATTCCCCCTTGAATTCCTCTCGCCAGTGGCTTTCAGCATCTCCATTTCCATGGGGAAGCAGACTCACAGGGGTTGAGCTGCCCAGCCTCAGACCACGGCTTGCTGGGATGAGGTCGCTTTGGTTTGCATCCAGCTGTTTGCAGCTGCCCTCCTGTGGGGAGGGATGTGCTGAAGTCAGCCTGGGACGATGTTTTGGGACGTTTTCAGTGACCTGTGCTGGGGTGGCAGGAGCTGGTGCTCCCTCCTGTGTGTCCAAAGGCGGCTGGCAGCGTGTCCCAGACCTGCTGCCTTCTGCCTAATGCGTGCAGTAGCCTTAAATATTCCTGGCGTGTGGTATTTTTGAGGAGTATTCATATAGCACTTCTCTTAACAGCTACAGCAGTGCACCTGAGGGATTAGAGCTGATCTTTGTCACAAGTGTTTAGTGCTTGATACACATGTTTATTATATATTTCAACCAAATTGGAGTCAATAAACTCTCTGCATAAATATAATGTCTCTGAACAAAACACACATCCCCTCCCCAAATAGGCCATTTGCTATGCAGGAGCTCTAAAGGGTTGCAGGGATGTCTGATTCTTACTTCTGTTGTAATTGGCATTAAAATATAATACCCTTCCTTCAAAGACAGGCTCCCATACTGTGAAAATGCCTTTTCTGTCCAGGCAGGGGCCAAATAATAGCAAATTATAAGCATGGAAAATATTTAGGGAAAAAAAAAAAGAAAAAAAAAAAGAAAAAGGAAAAGAAGAGGAGAGAGGACTCTGAATTATCAGAGCTGATCCATAGCTTGCAGTCTCGTACAATTTGTCTTTTGAATACACCATACGAGCCAGCTATGAATAAAATCAGTCAATTTAACCCAAAATCAATGTTCTTTTGTAGAAGTGCTTAAAATCTAAGTGGAAGGGAAAGCTTTGAAGCTGCCTATCCCTTGGTAAACGTCGCACTTACTCCCCGTTTGATTTCAGCAGAAAATCCTTCTGTCTCCCAGAGCCCAGCACAGCACCTTCATTAGAAAATCTGATGAGTAATTAGCAAATGTGTGGAAAACGGCTAATTTGGTTTTTTTTTTTTTTTAAAGAACACAACGTATTTCCTTGCCATGGCTGGCACGGATGGCTTCCATGCAATGAGGTTGCGTCACAGCGAGTGGAGTCGTGTGGCCTGACAGGGAATTGTAAGGGACATGTGTCCCCTGGCAAGGGTCACAAATTGTTGGGGATATGTGTCCCCTGGCAAGGGCCACACAGGCCTTGTAGGAGGCCAGAGCTTCCTTTGTGTGCCCGGTGCCTCCAGGGAAAGCCCGTGGCCTCTCCACCTTGGGCCAGCTGCCAAGGCTGGGAGCGCTGGCAGCGTTTGCCTCTCGGCAGGTTGGCAGGCTGTGTCTCCGTGAGGGATCCGGGCGAGCCAGGCTGGCTCTGCCGCCCAGGATTAGGGGCTGTGGCGTGATAAAGACGTGCAAAGTGTTCCCTGCTCTCCCCTGGGGAGGGAAGTACCCGGTTTCTGGGATAACGGCGCCGTGGAGGTGCTGCCTGTGCTGCTGTCGCTCTCCTGGCTCCAGGCCCTTGTGCCCTTGGCTTCACTGCTTGGCTCCTGCCTGTTTCATCCAAGCCAAGTTTGCAGGCCAGGCTGGAGACGAGTCCCTGTGAAGTGCAGATGGTTGAAACCCCACTGAATGAGATGTTTAGAAATGGATGGGATGTCACAGCCAAGGAGTTGAGCCTGACACATCACCATGGAGGTGCCCAGTGACCCCAAATTCTCTCTTTTGAATCCCAGTCAAGAGTGCTGTGATTCAGCAGCTGTGATCTGCTGCTTGGAGGATTAAAAGGCTGCTTGGGTCTCACTGAAAGGATTTTGCCCATTTTGCTGTCATATCTTGCCACCCCACACTTGCAAATGTGTTTTCTTTCCCCTAAAAGAGACACCAACCCCGCTGGGGATGAGACCAGGGAGCCTGGGTGAGGTGTCAGGCCTCCCTGGGAGGCCGTGGCAGAGCAGAGAGTGACATCTCTTATCTAAAATCCCAGAGCCTGTTTCCATCAGTAACATCTCTGGTCTTCCAGCTGCTTCTTACACTGAGCTCATCAGGGGTTTTGCATGATTGAATTACAGGGTCAGAGGTGGGGCTTGAGATGTTTTTTTTTTCCTTCTGTGGTGTTTGGTCTCCTGAAGGTCCACATTTGGTGAGGTGCTTTAATGGAATGACATCTTGGGGGTCAGCTAAGCAATCTGCAGTCTTGAAGGGGAGGTGGTGGACCTGCTCTTGTCAGTCCTTAGGTATCAATTACTGAAGTGAAAGGTTTTGTTCTCCCTCTTGTTTTTGATCAATTGTTGATAAATAGCTCAGTGCTTGTGATGGATGTTGTGATCAGAAGTTTGAACTTGCCCCAGGCCTGTCAAATTTGATGTATCTCAGATGTCTGCACTAATTTATACAAATGCTTTGTAGTGCTGGAAGAAATCAAAACCTTGGAAGCACAAGAGTTTGCCCAAAAGAGGAGCAACTTTTCTTTCTTGTCCCCAAAGACCTTGTGTTATTTCAGGTAAATGTTAAGTTAATGCCTAGGGACCCCAGCCCCAGCTGGTGTCCTGCAGCCCAGCTGTTGTATCCAAGTCAGATTATTTCTTTCAGAAAGCTGATTTCAAAATAAACACAGGTCTTGAAGAGGAAAAAGGGAAGTATCACAGTGCCACGAATTGCAGAAGGATGTGCAGGTGGTTGATAGTGTGGCCATGAGTGTAACCTAGTCACCTGCGGCTTTGTCTTTGTTAATCTGCTGCTTTCATTTCCCAGGCTGGCATTTCAAGCAGGTTAAACACAGAAACCAAAAAAGCAGCTCTTGCTAAATTCCCTAAATAAAAACATTTTGTGGCTTAGCCTATTTATAGCTGGCTGAGTGAAGGCAGCACTCAGTGAGAGGGACATCAGGAGGTTAATATGCGTGCAGCTGGTTTGGCCAATTGATTTTTGTGACCATTAAATTCCACTTCTGAGAGCCTTGCACACACATTTCAGTTGATCCATCTTGGACAGCAGAGTGCTCCAAAGAGTGCTCAAAGCTTTGTTTTACCTGGTTTAGAGGAAATAAAGTGTTGCTGGTGAAAGGCGCTGCAGATAAACTCACAAGGGTTTGGTGTTTTGTTTCTTTTTCTCGTTATTTTTGTGTTTTAATTGGCTGGCAGCTCTCCCCATGTCTCCCCCCACCCAGTCCTGATTTAGTTCAGCGTGTAATTCCGCACACAATGCGCACACGCTGAGGTGTGGTTTCAAGGTCTTCGCGTGTTTAGCAAATATTTCAGCCGAAACGATCTGTTCAGCTGTTACATTGATTGCCAAGATTACAGCACGACAACAAACATTATTTGGGGGATCGGAGACGAAATTACAGCCCACTCTCAGCGGCGTCTGCAGCGAGGAGCAGATGCACCGTTAATTTGGTGCTGCAATGGCCATTACCCGGCACAGCAGTGTGGGATGCAGCAGAATCCAGCCAGCTGTGCCTGCCGGCGCTGCCGCGGGGCTGCAAACCCCGCAAGGATCCGCGCCACGCCACGGCCTTCCCTGCCGACCCAGGGCCGTGGTGCTGCAGGCCAAAGCAGAACAGGTGGTAGAGGCTGGCAGAGTTGTGTTGGATGGTTGGGAGGCAGAGAGTGGCTCTTGAAACGGTGACAGATCCGCAGCCGGTCTGTGGTGGTGCTGGCCGCGGTGCAGGCTGGGTTTTTCCATGAGAGTCTTGGACCGATGGAATGATGGCATGACCATAAACCTGTTTATTTTGGAAGGAGTAGTGATGGGCAAATGAGGTGTTTGCTCCAGAAGCTGGCACAGGGTCCCCTTTGGACAGGATGGGGCACAGTTGTGTTAGTTCGGGACTCAAACTTTTGCTGGAACCCAAATCCACTGACTTGCAGATTGCCTGTGACTCAAATTGGTGGAGGAATTGGGCTTTGTCTTGTGGGTTCCATCTCTGCATGTAGAAGAATTTCTTGTTTACCAGGGTCACAGTTTGCCCCTGGAGAGCCTGGACAACCCAGGCTTGACCTAAACAGAGGCCTGCAGAGGCCTGTGTCCTTGCAGTCACCTTGAAAGGATGGAGACATGAAGGTGGAAACGGCCTGAAACTTGCTCCTCTTTGTTTGTAATGATACCAATAGTATAATAGTTTAGACACAGGTCAAGAAAATGAAACCAATTAGACAGGGTGTTCTCCAGTAGTATATGTAAACAATGTTATCAGTATATAAGATAGAGTCGTGATGAAATAAACTGAGTCTGCCATGAAACTGTGTCAGTAAGACTGGTGTTCTCTGGCCAGCTCCTTGATCTGCTTCACCTGCAGGCTGTGTGAGTGCTGCTGGCACATGACCTTGGGTGATGAGCTGGGGCAGCATGAAAGGCAGCAGGAGCCCATCTGCTGTGACCCAGCCTGCCTCAGTTTCCCCATCTGTACAACTGGGAAGTGTCCTGCAGGTGTGCTCCATGGAATGGCAGCACATTGTGACACATGACATTAGGGCTTGGGGATGTGCTGGCACCTGCAGCACCAGGGAGGGACCGTCCGTGAGGGTGAGGAGGAGGCAGCAGGGTCCTGCCCCATGTCCTGCTCCCTGTGAGCACCCCCCATGCAGCTGAGCAGGCTGCGGAGAAGGAGGACGCTTCCTTCATGGGTAGAAAATATGACTTCTGTGCCGTCCTTCCCCACGGCTCTCACTGTGGTGCCTCCCCTCAACACACACTGTTCACCTCACATCTGCAAAGAGTAAAATATCTGCTCTAACGTGGGAAGCTGGTGCATGCAGAATGAGGTCACTGCGCTTGATCTCATCACGAACAGCTTTTTTATTATGGTTGAAAGGTGAATATCAACTGCGTAGTGGCCACCGAGGAGCTCAAAGGAAGGACATGCAGCCTGCTACATGGCACTGCCTTGAAGTTTGGGGCTGGGGCTCTGCAGTTCCACGAACAAGGCTGGTTGAGGACTCTCTGACCTTGAACGTGCTGCTCTGTCCTGCCTGATGCTCCCAGGAGACTTCGGGCAGAGGAAAACAGCCCAGCCAGAGAAGTTGATTGAATGACATTTTTATCCTGATGCTGGCTACGGGGTCACCCTTCTTATTAAAGTTAGGGTTATTGATAGCTCTTCAGGAGTCTGTATAGAGTTAATAAGTGGTTAGCAGATGTTAGAAGCATATTGCAGATATTAGTGGTAGATTGGGATAAATCCATCAGTGGATGAAGCTGCTGGTGGCTACGGACATGAGCTGAGCACTGCCTCATCGGCTGAATATTCAGCAATCCATTACCTGCTAACTATTTGCCCTTATTAAGCCTTGTTTAACTCCCTGTTAACCAGCCAGAGTATCCCTCTCTGGGAAACGTGGCCTGAAATAGCACTGAGTACACAAATCTCTCCACATCTCTGCCAAAATCTTGGCTAGCGAGTAATTTGTACATCTGATTTGTGCCTTTGCTTTGAATCCCTCTCGGATCAGCCTCCTCAGCCCATTTCTCCAATTTATTAAGCCACTTTGTCCTTGGAGTGGTAGAGTCACAAAAAGGTGATCAAAGAGGTGGTGGAAGATCAAATATCAAATTTCTGAATGTTTTCTGCTAAGTGACAGCGAGGGAGCCAGGAACTGAGTTTCCAATATTGCCGCTTTCAGTGGCTTTCTCTTCCAAATGTCACCACGTAAAAATAAAACTGAAGGGAAAGGGAAAAGCCAAACAGCAAGAGGGACACATCACAGCTAAATGACACACACCCCGAATGCTGGAGTGGTTTCAGTGGCTTTTATGGGAGCTGCTCCCATCTCGGCAAAGTTAATGAGTAGCCAGTTTTCACTGCCTGCTGGGTAATGTCAGGTCTAAAATACAGCAAAGCCTGTCTGAGGCAGCCACTCAAGGGAGCAACAAATACAGGTTGCAGGCAGAGACGACTCTGAATTACTCTCCATGGCCCTGGTCCTCTGCAGTGACCAAGGAGCTTGTCTGCTGAATGGGGACAGATGACAAAAGTGGTGTGGAGCTGTGTCCTTTGCTATCCAGGGAGATGTTTCTGCTTTTCCCTGGTTGTCTCTGGCCCTGTCCCTCCATCCTAGTGGAGATCAGTGTCCCTCACTGGATTTGCTCTGCGTTGTCAAAATCTTCAGGCATTTAACCGCCTCAGCTTAGCCTTGATTTGGGATTTGCACAGGGTAGGAAGCCAGGGAAAAATGCTGCTGTAAAATTATTATCTGAAATTGTTATGCAATTATTATAGACCTGCTACTGACATTTCTGATTTTCTTTGTCTCCTACCAAGCTGGCTTGTGTGACCTGGTCTGCTGCTCAAATTTCTGCTCTATTGTCAGTCTTATCTCTGATTAAGCCAATCATGTGCAGATGAACCAGCATGACCCACACGGTCCCATCATTTCCCAGGGCACTCCTGGATCCTGCACTGTGGCTCAGTGCTAACCCTCCTGAATCACTGGTGGCTGTGGGCTGTAATTACCTCTGGTGTGGCCAGTTGGGATGTGTCTGGGAAATTGATAGCTTGGCATGATGATGATGAATGATTCTTTCAGCTGGGTGAAGGTGGGATGAGTTACAGGTCAGCCCCTCTCCCTGCTTGGGGAGGAGATTGTAACAGATGGGATTGGGCTCAGCTTTCAGGAGAGGAGCATCTTTGTTCCACAGCCATTTTGGCAATCCTGCCTGGGGTTTTTAGCATCTCTGTGCAATGTGGGAGTCCTTTGCACCTTGGGGATGTGTCACCATTGAGTTAGGAATGGCTGGTATGGCGGCAGTAAAGACTCCAAATGTACAGAAGGTAAAGAAGCATTTATTAAGGAAAAAACTCGTCCTTTTATAGATGAGTTCGTTAGTTAGATTCATATTGGTTATAGAAAGTGATACCCCTCAGCCCATTGGTGCAAGAAGGACAACAACTTCTTCAAAACATCTTTCACAAACACCAGGTGCAAGATGTTGTTTTTAATTCTTTCTCTGCACTCTCCCACAGCCTTCCCAGCCTGTGAAAATTGTGAGTTTTTCTCTGTGTCCGGGCTGCCAGCCGCCATAGGGATGTGCTCCCTTACAGCTGCATGCAGAATTTTGGGTCCCAGCAGAGAAGAATATCTAGAGGAGAGCCTGCAGGTGGCATTCAGTGATGTGTCCTGGTGTGCTGGCATGGGCTGGGAAATGTTTCCAGGGCACAAAACCCAGACGGTGGCTGCTGACACCCCAGTGCTCATAAAACGGAGTTGGGAGCAGCGGTTTGCTGAACGTTGCCCATCCTTCACCCAGGAGGAAGAGGTTTCCTCTGGGCCAGCTGCTGGTCCATCTGCATTTCTGCTGAGGAGCAGAGCTGGCATGGGGGAGCGTGGGTGGTGGAATGCCGCCCGTTTCCATGGCACCTGAGTGCTTCTGCAATGCTCCAGCTCAGGAAACGGGTCTGTGTCATTATTCCCATTAGAGAGATGGGAAACTGAGGTGTGGGCAAGTCGGGAACCAAGTTGGGCTTAGTGATGCTGTCACTGTTTTGGGGACACACATCTCTAAATGAGGGACATGGTGCTTTGCAGTGGGGGGTCAGAAAAGCCAGGGATGTGCTTTTCCAATTCGAAACAGGCACTGAAGTTCAGATAGGAACTTTCAGAAGTGTTTTCAGGACTGCAGTTGTTTATAATAACTGCACTGGCCTTCTCTGGCTTTTTAAGCCATGTTGTGCCTCTTGTGTTTGCTTTCATTTGTTTATTTATTTATTTTGATAATCCCCACTTCACAGAAGGGATCTGCAGTGAAGGAATTAGTGGCCTGTCAAGGCAATTTCTCACCCTCTTCACCCAGGACATCTGGTTAGTTTACATTAGGGATACTTCAAAAAATAATTGTTTAGAGCCCACAATTCATTTATTATTCACTTCAAAACATTTGTGTATGACTTTGCCTCTTTTGAGTTTTCTCAAGTCTTAGGCAGTTGACATTTACTGGAATTATTTTGTCCCTAATTACCTCTGTTTTTGATGAAAGAGAATTAAAAGCATAATCAACATCCCCAAAGTATCTGAAGCCAGACAATTGCAGAATGGCTCATTCCTGCCAATCCTATATATCATAAAGACAGCTTTTTTTAATCTTCCTATTTCTTTATTGTTTATTTATACAAAGCTCGTTGTATATTTTACTTTAGCATCTTGTATACATATTTCATCTGTTTCTCTACCACATTCAGGATGTTTATATTGAATTTCATGCTCACTTATGCCCAAGCATAGTTTTTGCTTAACTGACTGACACAGCTTTAAGAACCATGGATGGTTACATATTGTGTTTCCAATTTCACTTGGTTTTTTTTATTATTATTTTGAGCCATTTCCAGTCATTGTAGCATGCCACCAGTGTATTGCACAGACGCTATTCAAAATACCCGTGTCTTGTTAAAAATAATAAAGGTTTAAAGTGTTATTCTTGCGGTATCTTTAGCTGGTAATGACCTTTCTATTGCCGAGCACTGAGGTAAAGGAAAGATACAGTGGTTCTTTATTACCAGAGGAGCCTAACTAAGCTGCAATTGCCAATGTCAAATTGCTTGCGAGCTGTTTGACCTCCTATTTACTTCTAATTTCTGCAAGCTGTTAGTAAGAGCTGCACTAAATCAACCTGTCATTTGATTTCGCCTTTTGCAACCATCACTGAAGGATTTTATACTTATGAGCATCGCAGACGAACTGCCTGAAATGGCTTAAGAGAGAGTGTTGGAGTTTACAATGAATGTGGGAATGTTTGAGGATATAAAGGGTAGAAATTATAGGGTAAGACCTATGGGAGGGGAGAGGAGCTGGTGCTTCTTTCACAGGAGAGGTGTGGGGAGCAGCAAGGGAAAGCATGGACACAAAGCAAGATGTCACCTGATGGGATTCCACATTTATTCTTACTCCGTGGTTCCGATTATGGATTTACACAATTTGTTCTTTCCCCCTAAGTGCTGGAGCTGCAAAATCAAGCTGCATTCACCCTGCTTCTTAGCTCATCACTAATAATAAAGATCCTTCACCGGGAGTGGAGTTGACAGTTGTGCTGAGGACAGTCATCGTGGGGGCCGCACCGCGAGCGAGGACACGTTATTGTTCGGTGTGAACCACTGTTCCCACACTGTACAGCTCCTTCAAAGGCTCTCAGAACGCTGCTCAGTTGTTCAGCTCCTCAATACCTCTGGTTGGGAGCCGGTGTTCAAGGTTTCCTGCAGCGGGGAAAATGGGAGGCAAAGGGAGGATGAAAAGGGAGATGGGAAACAAAGAGGTGATCGCGATTCCTGTCTCCCAGTGGGGTGTTGGGACTTGCTCCATAGGAGACTTAGTCCCGAGCTCTGTTCTTGAAAGTGTCTTGATTCCCCTCTTTTGCAGCAGAAATGTGAGTCTGAGGAGTGCTCATGTGTTCTGGTGTGTGGCTGCTGGGTAATGGCACCAGCAGCTTCTCCTGAGCGGCTTTTCCTGAGCATTTTTAAGAGCCTGATGCTGCACTGATATATCTGCACTTGCAAAATAGCAGCAAAAGGTGTTGTACAGAAAACTGCCTCTATTACAGTATTTACTGGTCTATGTATGTGTAAAACCACTGCAGAAGGCAAAACCCATAACAGGCCCCTTTAACAGGTATTTATGGCCAGGTCCTGCTGTAGTGTTGTTCCCATTCCTCTTCCTGTCTCCCAGGAGTGTTTTGCAGACACAGTTCTCCTTGGAAAAACAACCCAGGGAGCAGCGTGCTTCATCTTGGCTGGATTTTGGGTGCTGGGTTTGTTTGCTCCCATAGGAGGAAAATAAGTACTTTTGGGAAACCTCTGTGTGCAAGGTCTGCTTCTTTCACAGCATCAAAAGAAGGAGACCAACAAAAGGCAGAGCTGAATAGCAGATAAAGCTGGGAAGGATAATTCCTGACCTGTTCCATTGTGAAGATAAGCGACGTATAAAAGTGGGTCCATATTTAAGTCTGAGGGAGAATTGGTTTCCAGGGATAAGGCCGTGCTCTGGCCAGCACCTACTGAAGTGCTGCTGTCTCCCCTAATTGGGCTGTTAAACCTTAGGGGAGCAAAAACGTGGTAATGACCTTCGTGGGAACAAAGCTGGAGAGAGGAGAAAAGATGGGGAAATGTCTCGGCAATCTGTGACCGAGTGCTTAGCACCAGGTGCTTGGATGTGGGGAAGCTGAGGGTGAGATCTGTCTCCAAAGAGATGGCAGCGTTGTGAAAACACACCGGAGTAAATCACTGCTCCCTAAGCAGAGCCAGCCCCCATAAATCAACAATAATATCTCAGCCCTCGCTGAGTGCACGTCTGAGACATTGCACTCAGCTCCAGTCACCGCGTTACGAAGGAGGAAATTACAGAATAAGAGAAGGTGAGAATTAGGGCAATAGGACCAGAGCTCTGTGAATATCAGATTTTTTTTTTCATAGTACTTCTGGACAATTGGGGTCAGATTGGTTTTGATTTTTTTCTATCAAATCAAAGTAACACCCAAAATGAAATATCAGACAGTAGGGGGAAAAAAAACCAAAATTGTTTGAAAAAAAAAATCTCGCCCTTCTCCAGGCATCCTTTATATTTTTCTGAAAGTCAAAACCCATTCAGTGGGCTTGGCATAATTTCACTCAGAGTTTCAGCAGAGCCAGAGTCAGATTTCTGGTGATGCCAGTTCTCCCTGGCTTGGACTCCAAAATACAGTGGAAAAAGGGCAATGGACGGAGGATCAGACAAACCTGAACCTTCTCTGTGTAAGATGAAAGGGAGAGAACAGCTGCTGGCTGCTGTGGCAGAGGAGAGCAGGGCTGGCTGCTGCTTTGGTGGGAGCGTCTTCACAGGAAGAGCTGGTTTGGACTGCAAGGGGGTCACACAAGGCAAGGGGGAAGGAGAACATTTAAAGTTGATTTGATGCACGTAGCTGGTCATGACTTTCAAGTAAGAGACAAAGACATTAAGTAAAACATGAACTGCTGGAGCTTGTCCAAAGAGGAACAACAGAGCCGGGGAAGGGTCTGGAACACAAATCCTGTGAGGAGTGGCTGAGGGAGCTGGGAAGGCTCAGGGGAAACTTCCTCAATCTCAATAACTACCCAAGGGAGGCTGGAGCCAGGTGGGGATTGATTTATTTTCCCAACTGACAGAGCAAGAGAAGATGGCCTTGAGAGGAAGTTTAGATTTGGTATCAGGGAAGATGGCTTCACCAAAAGGGCTGTCAAGCATTGAAGAGTCTGCCCAGGGGTGATGGAGCCACATCCCTGGAGGGATTTAAGAGACGTGGATGTGGCACTTGGGATGTGATGGATATGATTTGGACGTGGCCCTTGCAGTGCTGGGGCAACAGTTGTACTCTGTGACCTCAGAGGTCTTTTCCAAAGCTAAATGGTTCTATGATGAGCATTCCAGGGGTTTTCCAGGGGGCAGCTCGACTCCCCTGGCCATATTTAGCCTGGGTAAGTGGCAGCCAAACCCACACCCTGCTGCTCCGGGGTGCTGTGGCTTTCTTAGCAGCGAAGGTGGGCAAGGCTCTACCACTGAGTGATCTGCTCATAATAAGGTTCTGTTATTAATGCTCAGTAATGACCTTGCTGGGGCACAGTTGAGTGCCTTGTCATCTGTCCTGATCTTATTAGAGGCGTCGGCGGGATTGGGAGTGTGCTGGGCTCCTCTTTATCTCACTGCTATCAATACCATGCACAGCCACGAGAGCCCCGTTCCCAAGGGCCTCCAATATGTCTAAAACCCTCTTCGTGACTTGCTATTTTAAGTGGCACATTTATAAGAAAAAAACAGACAGTTACAGTAGACCAACAATGTCTTTCCTATCACCAGCAGATATATCAGAGATAAAGTACCCTGGCTCCTTCCTTCTGCTGGTGCCACGGAAGGGAAGAAATCCTGGTGATTCATGGGCTGGTGGTGGCTGTTGGCTCCAAGGCCTACTAATCACAGGTATTAATGGAGCCAGCTGGAGAAGTGGGTCAGTGCTTGGCCTGAGTTAGGAGCAGAGCGTATCACCAGGAAGAAAAACGAGGGGAAAGCTCAGAGATGATGTTAGCAGAAGGATTTCTGTAGTCAGAGCTTGGGAGAGAACCGCGAGGAGAAAAGACTCTGGTATCTTCAGGACAGATATGAGCAAACATCTTGTGCTGTTGTAAATGGGGGAGAGTGAATTGCTTGCTTGATTGTAAATTTAAAAAGATAGTGTGTTTCTATCAATAACCAGAGCCTTAAATAATAGACTTTGGTCTGACTACCAATCTCCTTTCCCCATTTAGGGAGAAAGTCTCTTAGAGCAGCGGGGAGAGTCTCCACGCAACGTCTTGTAGCTCTATCTATCACCTACCTTATCAGTGGGTGTACTACAACTTCTTGTTCCAAGTCAGCTTTTTCTTTGTCTCTTCAACCTCTTCTTGACTTCTATTTGTGGTTTTTAAAATGTTATTTCCAGGCAGGCAACATGATGGCTCAGCCCAGAGCGTTTTTCAGATCAAGCCATTGCAAAGGAGCTGGAAGCAATGCCTGGGTGTTTCTGTGTGTGTGGTGAGGAGGATCCACACCTGTGTCCATCCCAGCGTGGCTTTGGGAGGTTATGGGGGTCTAAAAAAGCTGAGTCTTTCTCCTTTTAGCCCCTCCTTTGTCTCAAAGGGCTTGGTAGCACTCCCAGCATTTTACCTGCGGAACGTTTTGTGTCCAATCACCGGGTTTCCGCTGGATTTGTTGAAGTGAGGGAAACCCATATGGTGGGGCCTTGCTGCACACTTGGAAAATGGGATTCCAACCAGGAGCCCTCCCGTTGCTGCCTCAGCCGAGCCATTTTGTGCCCTGCTGCCACACTATTAAAACAAGCACGAATTGAGAATTAGTGCAGCACAGTGGAAGGGACAGGCAAAACAAGTCCGAGGCTCCAAACAACAAATTATTCTTGAATCAAACATCTCATTAATGGCTGCAGTGTCGCCACTCTGCTTTGCATAATTAAGTTTCATGGGGCGTTACAATTAACAGTTGTGCCGCAATGTAGGTAGGAACAATCTCCCGTTTATTTACCCTGGCTGTATCTGAAAGTGCTGTGTGGTGAATAAGACGCATTTACAAGTAGATTAGGGTGCATTCTGGGTCATAAATTGAGTAAGGCTGTAATTGCTTTCCAACAAAGGAAAGCTGCAAATAAGACAGGCCGCCTCTCTTTTTTTTTTTTCCCCTCCTGAAACCCCTTTTTTCCTGTTGATGTGTCTGAAAATTCCCATCCCCAGCTAAATAACACAGTTATGGCATTGAAAACCTTGTAGAAGCTTTTTCAACTTGACAGCTCCTACTCTGTAATATTTCAAGGCATATTTTCCCCCTTCCTCTTCTCCCTCCTTGAGTCTCTGCTGCAGAGACTTGTTTTAAAAACCACACATTCTGGCTTTGTATATTATCAGTCAAATATCCGCATGTGCATCCACGATGGGGAGGGAGAGAGGGGAGATGCTTTGGGTTTCAGGCACTTGGAATTAACTGGGAAAGAAGCCAAAATGTCATTAGAAGCACTCGGATACGGCAGAATGCGAAGCACCTCCAGTCTATATTCAGATACGAAGGCAGGCCCAGGAATTAAACATTTATCAAGGCTGGGGGATTAAAGCCTGACCACAAATACTCTTCTTGGTGAAGGGCTTTCCCTGCGAGGAAGGAAGGATCCGGAGTGTTAGCAATGCCGATTGCAGGCTGTTGAGGAGCAGGAGAAGCTCCCGCCGCCCAGAAACTCTCTAGGCCAAATGAGCTTTTCTTGCTTCAAATATTTCTTAATCGTACTTTCTTATAGGATTATGAAGAGGCTGGTGGAGAATGTTTAAAAAAAAAAAAAAATTGGGTTTTTTTTCAGCCTCACGAGTCTTTCTCGGGTGGTTGGTAAGACTTGGAGCTGGAGTAGCTCAAAAAAAGGGAGAGAAAGATTCAGCTCCCAACCAGATCTGTTCATCGTTATACACTTAAGGAAAAGCTGCCATTTCCTGCTAAAAACCCATTTGTCTTGCAAATTTCTATAATGAGCAGATTTTGGAATAAATACCATGTAATCTGCAGTGACAGTTCTCTCATTTCTTTTTTATTAGTTCAATCTTCTCAGCATCTGAAACACGTAGCAGAGGAGTCTCAGAAGAGGTTTAGGCAGCTCTGTGGGAGTTTTTCTAACACCTTGGCACACAACTCTGCCACTCGCTCTCCCATGGCATCGCTCCCCTCTCCGTTACCTTCCATTTATTTATTCAATTGTGTGTTTTAGCAGCATCTGTCCATAGCCCCAGGCACCCTTTAAGTCATTTAGAGTACACACAGCCGTGCATTAGCCACACATGCCCCGTCCCATCATCCTCAATTCCTACAACAGCCCATGGAGCAACAGCTGGATGGGCACAGCCATCCTTGCTTGGTTTTCCGTGCTTCCAGATGCCTGTGGATAAAAGGGAGGGGCTTCTCATTTATCTCAAATTAATATTTATCGTATCCATGAGGCAGATTTTTTTTATTGGAGTTGGCAAAGTTGGAATTTCTTTGTCCTAGAGAAGGTCAAACTCGTTTTTCTGGAAGGGAAGGATGAATAGTTGTGTTTGTCTCATGTCTGTGGTCTTACAAGGTGGGCTGGAGATCAGGTAGGACATCCCCACCTGGAAGGATGAATTGCTGCAGCTAGAGCTTGGGAAGGATGGATCCTTAGCAGGTTTTTTTTCCCCATGGAGCATGGAATGAGGGCTAATGTTGGAAATACTTGCTGGCATTGCCTCTTTGGGATTGCAGAGATGAAAAGGTTGGTGTCAGACCTTGACCAAGGATGGGTAATTTTACTGTTGGAAAAAAAAAAAAAGGACAATGTAAAAAAGAACAGGAAGCACCTCTCTGTAGGGATTTAAATTCTGGGCTGCGAAGAGGCAGCTCTTGCCTCTGGAACTGTTCTACAGGCTTGGGTAAAGGGGCTGGAAAAAGCTGAGACTGTGAGAAGCAAATAAGAAAACAAACAGCTCATAGGATGGCCTTGTGACCCTGTGCCATTCAAGCTGACCTTTATAAAAGTGCATTAAAACCTGGAGTTTTCCCCTTTGTGTTTCCTCCAGCCTACAAGGGAATTACAAATTCCATCACTTTTAAAATGCGCTGCGTTAAAATACTTGGTGAACTTTAACTTTTTTCTTCTTTTTCCTCCTAGGTAAGTGGCATTTACTTAATGTTGAAGTACTTGAAGGTCCAGAGTGGGAATGTAAAACATCCTTGCCCAGCTGAAGGTGACTTGTCAGGTAAACCCAAATCTTTTCCTTCCTTTTTTCACCCGTGTCCAAGCCAAGCTGTTTCGTCTCTCTTCTGATGTTACTGAGGCAGGCTGATAAGCAGGGGAAGGGTGTGAAGGTGTGTGAGCTTCATTTCCAGTTCACTGCTTTGAGGAGCTGAGCTGCAGTTTGGATTGGCAGCTCTGCCTGTCTCCCTCGGGGTTGAGCATCGCAGTGCAGCAAGGTGTGAGGTTCGAAATCCCCCGAAAGGTGATGCTGAGCCACGCTCCATCCAGCCAAGTATTTCAGCAGCGCTGGGAACTGTCACGGAGCCTGTTGCCGTCACACAGTTCTGGAAAGCTTCAGAGCCGTGTTTCCAGGAAAATGATGCTTGTGTTTGCTCTCACCTCTCTCTGACCTTTCCAAGCGTGGTGCCTGCCTCTGTAAAAAAACTGTCACGTGCCTGACTTTGAAATATTTCTCTCGTGTGATGATTTTCACACTCAATACCAATTCAGAGCGATTTTCTCCCTCAAACCCTTTCAGCCCCAAGCCCTCTGCGAGCTGGTATTTTCTTTGCTCCAAGCATACCCCTTGCTTCCTACAGAGCTCCAAAAAGCCTGGGTGAGCCACAGCAAGAGCCACCCAGGGCTGGAAGCGATGTGCTGAGCCAGGTCTCATGGTGTCGTATAACTCCTGGCAGCTCATTCCCGGTGTGTCACTTTTCCTGAGGTCGCTGTATTATCTCACCCTGGCAGATGCAGCGAGGTAGAAATACAAGGCTATTTGCAAAGCAGTTTATTAAGACATGTTTTAGAGGTGGTTTGAGGGAGCACCGGCTGGAAATGTTAATCATCATCTCTGACAATGTATTGACCTGCCTTCTGCCTTACCCCGCTGCCTCGGGAGCCGGGGGGAGTGCGGGCTGGGATATCGGTGCGCTCCAGCCGTGCCTCCCCACCCCCTACTGCACCGCCTCTCCCGTGCCGAGCAGGGAACATCACTGCTGGCGCACGGAGGAGAAACTTTCTGCCTGTTGAAAAGCAGCTCGTGGGTGGGGAAGGTAAAGGAAAACAAGCACTTATTTTATTTTTTTATATTTTTCTCTTTTATTGTTTGTTTTTCTTTTTTTTTTTCTTTTTTAATTTTTTTTTTTTTTGAGCTGGTAGTTTTCTTGCTGGGAAGAGGGAGTAATCTGGCTTCTGTGGAAACAAATGATATTGCACGACTGCCTTGCTGCCTTCTCCTGCTCTGCCAGAAAAGGTGTCATTATTTTTTCCCCTTTTGTTTTAGACTTCTGTGAACCAAAAGGGCTTGAGGATTTTAATGGTCTATCTTAAAGATTGAGAGGCCCTTTATATGTCAAGCCACAATCCCATCCTAGGCTGTACTGGCCTCTGTTTGATTTTATGAAGCTTATTTTGGATAGATGGTATTTTTATAGCTCCTGCCTTGCTTCACCGATGGCCATATTGATGTAGCGCTACAGGACAGGGCTAATAAATAGTTTATAAAACTGTAGGTTCATTCTCCCAAGTGATGTAGGGCTGTGTCTGAGCAGACTGCAAATCACCATCCCGGCCATGCCGAGCCTCTGTGTGGCGCTGGGCACACCATGGGGAGGGAAGGTTTAAAGCAAAGCACAGCTTGCTCCAGCTGGAACTGCTCCAAACTTCCCCTCACAGAGCTGCTCTGCCCCAGCAGTGGATGCTGGAGCAGCCAGCTCGGTGCTGAGTTCAGCAGCAGGAGCATCCCTGCCTTCCTCCTGCCCGTGGGCCCTGTGAGGATGCCATCACTTTGGCAAACTTTTCCTTGGGCTCCCTAGTCGCACGATGTGACATTCCTATTAATAAAATTTGGCTGGCAGAGCCTTCCCTCCTGTAAGGACCTTCCTGAGTCTTGGGGTGAAATGCTCAGAGTGATGCCAGTCTGAAGTGCAAGGTCACATCAATGACCTGTGTGTGACCACAGGGTCAGTGAGATTCCTGTGGGCTTGCTAGGAGCCGCCTCAGACCCAAGTGGAGCCCTTGGGAAGCTCCTACCCCGTTGTTTTACTCCTAAATGCTCATTTAAAGTTTCCTTTGAGTCTCTTCTAAGTGCTGAGGTCTGGTGTCTGCTTGGCCTGTTCTTCCTTCTCCAGAGCTGTCTTTTCCCTTGTCCCTGGAAGCAATGTGTGTGTGAAAACCCTCATCTGGCTGCTGGCATCAAAGGCTTTCTCCTGTTGCTTCCTTTTGGTATTAGAAATATCAGCTTCCCTCATTTCTCCCACTTTTCCAGTCTTACAATGCTTAGGATGAAAAGTTGGTGAGGTTTACTCTGCTTGGATGTTGGCATACCCAATAATGGGATCCTAAAAGGGACATGAGGCATTGTTTTTAGTCCATGTGGAAGCTGGATTTGGTTTTTAGAAACACAGGAATTGGTTCAAAAAAGGGAAAGGATGCAGTGAGGGTGTGAGATTTACCTACACACTTATACATTGATTTTTGCCATGCATCCCCTTCACTGTCTGGGTTTGCTTTGGAGGGGTCTCTGGGCAGTAACTATCCAAAAGAGCTGTCCTGCCACCACTAAGGACTTTATTCACTTGCACATATAGCTCAGAAGGAGGAAAAAAGCAAACCCAACCTTCCCCGCACCCACTGTCCACACCCTGCCAGCATTTGGCAAATGAGAAAATATTAAAGCCATATATTTTCCTGCTGTGCTCAGTTACCACGTTGTCCTTTTCTTTGGAAGGGAAATGCAGTTGGGGAGACATATGGAGGTGCTTGTTCTTCTTGTTGCCATGGGTATGTCTGTGGTGTCTTCAGACACGCGGCTCTGGGTGCCCGGTTTTGGCTTGGTCCCCTCAGCTCCACCACTGCCAGATGCTTGTCAGGGGCTTTAGGTCCCCATTGCCAATTCCCTCCTTCTCGAAGATACCTCCTGTGCTATTTTAGGGTAATTTTCCCTGTCAGCTCTGTAATTTGAAGGTTAATTTGGATATTACTATTTTATTACTACTGTGCTGAGGCTCCTGTGTGGGGTACTACGATCACTCCAGCAACTGGCGCCACAAGCCTGGCTTAGGGACACTCAAGCTGCTTTATCCAGGGTGACCTTAAAGCACCCATAATCTCCAAAAATGTGAGGGAATAGCTAGGCAAGAACCAGAGCAACTCCGCAGAGGCCATGCATCCAAAATTGAGATCTCCTGAAGGACCTCTTGGAGTGAGTTTTGAGTTTTTGGGGAATGACTGGGTGAGTGGGTGACATACAGCCACATGCAAGGATGTATCGTGTTTGATGCCAGCTTGCACAAGGAAAGGTGGAAAAAGACCCATGGGGCTGTCGTGTCTTTTAATTTGTTCCTTGAACCAGTCTAGGACAAATTGTCATGTTGGTGTAGGAAACCTGAGGCTGTCCCTGCTTGTTTTGTTCCTCATTATAAGTACCTTACAGTTAACTTTAAAAGACTTCATTCTCCAGATAGCTCAGCTGAATGGCTTTTTTTCCTTTAGTACTGAGCATAAAAGAGAAGTGCAGCCCTTCAAGCTCCACAGTGGAGTTCAATGAGAGAGAGAGATTGGGAGTCGATGCATTTATTAGAACCATTAGGGCAGGGGAATGTGCACGGATATGTCGCCAGCTCCACGCTTGGAACTGGCATTTTTTTCCCTGGATTTAGATTGTTCTCAGCCTTCCTGTGCTGATACAGGAAAGTCCCAGCATGGGATGATGAGATCAAGTGCGCACTGGTAGCAAATGCAATTTGTAAAGCGTTGGTTGGATAAATGACATTGTGTATAAAAGAAATGTTGCAACACAGCCGTACTAATGCAGCCATGTGACACCAATTTAATGCATTTTCCCTATTAAGCTGCTTGTTCAAGACATCTTTTGACCATTTTGAGTGCAGCAGTGGTGTGTAAGGCCTCTATTTTCTGAGTATTACTCATTTTGCAGCTAACAGATGTCAGTGTCTATTTGTCCCTTATGGAAAAGTCCCTTTAAAGTTCAATAGGGATTAAATTTGTCAGGCTCTATAGAAACATAACAGGATTCTATGGAAATTACTCTGCAATCCTATAGAATGTAATAGATAATCTCCTCGTCTCTGGAGGTATTTTAACTCTTGCATAATTGCAGACCAGAATAGAAAATCTCCATTAAATTCAACGAGATGGTTCACAAAAATCCTATAGGAAAATGATAATTTTCTATTAAAATCAGTAGGACTTTTTCATCAGCACGTTGGTATTCATAGGGAGGTTTTATTCATTTGCCAATCCTACTAAAAAGTGTTTTGTCAGGAGGCTGATACTTGCTTTGTTCTAGGGAACAGTGATTTGTGCATAAACGATGCTTATGTCCAATGCTCGTATAATTTATGGCAAGGCACTAAATTCCCTTTCAGAATAACTGGAGCAGGATGAGGCTTTAAGCCCTGCAGGGAGGGGAAAAAAAGAGATATTTCTGGGGATTTGGAGAAGGGGTCTGCCTGTGAGGACCATCCTGCTATTGTGTTACACGGGTCTCCAAAACCCACGGCGGGCCCAGGCAGGGTGTTGTGATCACGCACGCATGTGCCACAGTCACAAGCTTGTCCCTGTCATCTCCCTGGCTCCGGCGCTCCTTATCTAAAGTGTTCAGCCCAGGATGCTGCAAATTAATGTTGGATTGAAGCTGTGTTTCTGTGAAACTGCCCGTGGCTGGTTTGAATGGCTCTGCTGCCTCCCGCATCCGCAGGCTGGCTGTTCACGGCGTGGCCAGGGTGGTGGGGAGCAGCGGCTCCGCCAAAATCCAGGGCTTTGCTCCTGGAGGTCACTGCCTGTGCCGTGTGGCTGGTGGAGCTCAGCCAAGACACGGCTGGAGCAGTTAATTACGGAGAGAAAGCTCTGCTTGGCTGCGGGGGGTGCGAAAAGCCACCCCTTGAAAGGATCAGCCTCCTTTTCTCCAGCCTTGGAAGGTGCTGCTGTGCATGCTGATGAAGGCGAAGCACCCAGGTCAGCAGCAAAATGCTGCCTGCAGATGGATCATCCTCTCTGTCAGGTGGCACTGCTCGAGACACACACAGAGGCCACCCCGTGAGGGAGTTTGCTCGGAGGAGGGGACGCGGGGGTGGCGATGCAGTGGGGAGCAGGTGGGGCTGTGCCCATAACCCCTCTGCGGGCCGGTGCAGGCGGGCGAGCGCCGGCTCTGCAGCGCTGACACGGCAGCGTGATTGCTCTTCTCGCCGTCCCTTGTGTAGGAGGATGAGTCATCTTGGAGAAGGGAAGTGCTAACTCCTTGGGGGGGTATTTACAGAGGATAATTCTTCGAGGAAGGTTGCTTTGTTTTGGGAAGACGTGCTTAGAAGGACTTTCTTACAAGGATGGTGAATTAACTCCTCAGCTGAGCATCAGCTTCCTTGGTGGCATTGCAGGGGGGGACAGTGTCCTGTCCTATCACTGTGGTAGCCTCAGCAAAGCACAGCTAGCCCTGGGCTAAGGGTTAGTGCAGGTCTGAGTTTCATTCTGAGGGCTTGCACTCAATATGCACCTAGCAAAACTTTGGGGCAGATCCCGAGGTTTTGGTCCACGGGTGAAACACGTACAGATGCTTCCCTCCCTGCTGTGGAGAACAGCTCAGGGAGGTCTGCATCGCAGGGATGGGATCAGCTGATAGAGCTGAGAAGGTACATGGGCAGGGGAAGTTTAATGTCACAGGGTAAAGGTCAGGATGTGCCTCAGAATGGGGCGATGCCAGGAGAAACCAAGAGCCAGCTCCAACTTCCAGTGCCTGGGTTCCTTTGCACTTCCCTGGTGCCAACGCTCACAGCTCAGACTATAAAAATCAATTGACACAACATATGTAATGGTCTCATTTACTGGCGAATAGAAATGTGTGTAAATCTGGCATTAAACATGAGTTTACACAGTTCCCCTTCTTGGGAGAGCAGTGATTGACGGCGCTGTGTAAATGACAGGAATATGCCGGTAGAAGCTGGGAAACATTTACCCTTCAGAGAGCCATGTGTACATTGGAGGATTGCCTCGCCTCGCCGGGCGTTAAACACATCTGGAGGGATCTCTTCTTGCACGCTTCCTTGCTGTTGCTCACAGTTAATACCTTTTGTGGTAAGAAGCAGTGTGTGGAGAAGCGGCCCTGTCTTCCATAAATTATTCCCGGTGTTTCTGTCCCTCCTGAGCCGTGCTGTTCCCTCCCAGAAGGTGCTGAAGCAAAAGCTCTTGCAAAGCCCTCGTGTGACAGCAGGTATTCCAGCTCCAGAGGCTGGGAGGCTGCCCGGGTGAGTAGGGGCGAGCTTCTCTTGCTGTGCCCGTCAGCCAGCTAGTCCGAGAGAAAATTCAATAACAGCCATTTGAGATTAAATTCTGAGCACTTGAGCAATCTAAAGCCAGCAAGGAGTCGGTGTCTCAGCAGTCAGTCAAATGGTCTGGGCTGTCATCTTATTAGAGGGAAAGAGAAACTTTGATTTAACCCCAGACCCTTAATTTTCAATAATGTTTCCTGATTCCCCCTAGCTGTTACCGTTTCATGAAATCTTCGGGTTCTAAAATTTGTGACTCGTCTTCAGGGTGTGGACTTCCCAGGGAATTTTCTTTGACAGGAGGATCCGTTCAAATCAATTAATGGAAGTAGGGGTAGAGAGCAGTGGGTTGTGTGGGCGTTGGAAGGGGATACTGGAGCAAACTCGCTGGGATGAAAGACAAAGGAGTTGCCATTTGCAGTGTCTGTGGATAGTGGTGTAAAAAGGGGGAAAAAAACAAACAACCTAAACCTCAGAACTTGATAAAAAACCTGACTAAAGTTCTTCCCAGCTCCGTGGGTTTTACTGCTTTAAGTCCTGGTTTGGATTCAACTTCCTGGGTGTCCCCGTCCCTTTCTGCTCCTCCTGTGCTGTGTTCAACTGCTGCCATCTGATCACAGCCTTCCAAAATGCTTGGAAATTAATTACAAGCTTAAATACTACCTTGGCCTTTAACTCTGCTCAAGACTGAGTGAAGTAAAGGTTTTATCTCATCAGAGGGACATCTTCCTGAAGAAGGGGAAGTTGTTCTTTTTCCGCTGGAATCCATTTTCCTTTTAATTGCGCAAAGCCCCGGCCCTTTGCCAAACCTGAGAATCAGCCACGAGCCTTTTATTTATGTAACTATGCATTTATTTATATTATTGCAACTTCCCACCTTCTGGCTGAGGATGGTTTTTACCCTTGGAGGCGAGCTAGAAAAGTAATCCTGGGTGCTCTCCCCACGTTTCTCCCGCGCTCAGGAGCCGCACAGGCAGGCAGCGCAGAGGTGTGAATTAGATTTCAGTGTCGTGGCGCAGGAGCTCTGGTTGTGCCACCTTCCCCCTTCAATCCAATCCTTCCCCAGCTCCTCTCACCTCCTTCCCTGCTATTCTTCCTGCATTTATTGCCTTCATTTCCATCGCTCGTCAGGGGCTGCATTCTCCCAGCCCGCTCCCCTGTAATGTGTGACCCAGATAACGCTTTCTTTTCGGACAAAGCCATAAACAACGGCTTCCCTGACAATGTGCTGGGCTGCTGCTCCACGCTGAGTGGGGCTTGGACTCAGCATTAGGGAAATACTCTCTCAAAACCAGATTATCTCAGGTACTCCATGCCCCCTATTACCACGGGATCTGAGCGCCTGGCTTGCTTATTTTGCTGTTAACACTGTGGCATTATCCTTTTTTATAAAAGGCCAGGGGCTGAATCATCAGGAACATAAGGAAAGCTCTGGGCTCAGGTCTGGAGAGGCTTTTTTTGGTAGGATTTCATTGATTTTTGGCTACTTAAGCTGGGATGAATTACAGAAGTGTCTGGGCTGAGCGAGGTGCTGTGGAGTGCTAACATCAGGACTACTTCGTGCTGTGCCCCTGCCATCATTTTCCCTTCACTAAGAAAAGCTGATATTCCCTCCCCAGCTGGTGGAAATCAATGGAGCTCAGCTCCATGCAATTGCCCCATGTCTGTGAAAATCTGAGACCTTTCAGAAGCTCCAGAGTCCTTTAAAACACGTTCTCCTTCCTGATGGGCAGTGACCATCTCCTTGTTGGTCCCATGCACTGGAGATGTGCTTCCCCCAAAATTGCAGGGACAATAATTTACAGTACCATGCTGCTTTCTTTATCTCCATTTATACTCTCTTAATGTGGTTGGGAATCCACAAATTCCCTTTTACACTGTTCTGAACGTAACCTACTAAACCTTAATCATGGTTTGGGGAGTAGTAATTCTTTCTTTTATATGGCTCTCTTTTATTTTCTCATATAGTTTTTTCCTTTAAGAAAAGATCATTAATCCATGTTTCTGAGCCTTCCCATCAATCTATAATTGAATCGTATAAAAAAGACTTGATTTTACATCCGTATAAGAAAGAATTCAATTCTCCCTAATGCCTACAGATTTATAGGTCTAAATTTCCAGATTTCTCTTAATTTTATTTTACTTTTAATAACCCAGCTTGTCAGGACTTATCTAAATTATTAGCGAACCTGAATATGCTGTGATCTGAGGAGATCAGTTATCTTTTCTGCAGAGGAAGAGCCAAAAGCTGAACAGGCCCATTTCTCCGGGAAAACAAAACCACTTCTGAGAGCTGCCTAACCTTGGTGCATCGGGAAGCCCCTCTCACCGGCGCCTTCAAAAGGTGCTCGTTTAATTGTTGTATTTTTAACACCGTATTGCCCTGCAGGGCTTTCCTCTCTCGAGTCTCGTCTCTGCTGTCACCTCTCCCTTTAAAGCACAAAGGGAGCCGCACAAAGGGAGCACGATGTGCCTTGCTTGTGGGGCTGGGAGGAGAAACTGCCTTTCCAGACCCATCTGTGCCACCAGTGGCTTTTAAACCTGGCCTGAGTTGTTGCTGTTGCCTCGTTCAAGGCGTCTTCCCTGTTTAATGCACCTTGGATGGGTTATACCTGCTAGGAGTGCTGCTCCCAGTCCAGATTTTGGATGAATGCAGCTTTCAGGTTTTAGCACATTCAGAGGGATTTGTTTTGTGCCTGCGCTGATGGGAAAGAGTGACCAGCTAACTTCACTTTAAGTCTTGGGGTCCTGTGCCAGACTCCTCTGAGCTGCAAAACACCACTGGGTTTTTTATTGTGATGTCGAGGTCCAGCTGGGCTTTTTATTGTGATGTTGGGGTCTAGCTGGAGTGTCTGGGAGTGTAAAGCCTGCAGGGAGGCAATGGGCCTTGCTAATTTCATAATGCTCCTAAAAAATAAGGGGCCTGGATTGATGGAAAACCTCCAGCGCTGTCGGGCTTGTACCCTGATAGCTCAGGTGGCCCTGCTTTTAAAGCTGAATGGTATCAGCTAAAATGTGCTGGTTTTTGATGGCACTTGTGGGTGCCTTCCAGCTCATGACACTGTGATTCCGAAGCAGCTTTGCCGTCACTGAGATCCCATCTCAGAGTTGCTCAGGCATCCTGCAGATCTGACTGCTTCACCTTCTCCTTCCTCCTCCTCTCTGCAGCAGAGGAGAAGACAAAGGCAGGTAATTGTGCTGTCTCTGCACACAGCAAATTCCAGCTGGGGTGTCCATTTTAAGCACTGCTTGGAGCCTTGACAGTGACATGTGTGTGGGAAATTGCTCTGAATTCTTCCAGCCTCCACCGTGTTTAACTCCTGGAAAAGGTGTTTGGAAAAGCAACACATCTGATATTTGCTCTGAGTTTCTTGTGCTGGGAAGAGAAGCAAATCCCAGGTTTTGCTGTCCGTGCATTTTCCAGCCTCCATCCCTGCCTTTCCTTGCAGCCTCCCAGTCCCATCTGTTGGAGCTTTCTTGCACTGATGTGCTTTTTCTCTATTTTCCTGCCATGCCTGTGCTGCAGATTTCCCCTCTTTAAATGAGACTCAGGATCTGTTCTCTGCTCTCCTGCTGCATCTCCTTGCCGTCCGTCCCTCCTCCCAGACATCCCCACTCCCTTTTCCTCCCTCTGTGCATTCCCTCCCTTCCCTCCTTGGCCGGTGAGGGAGGGCTGGTGTTGAAAGAAGGGATTTTGGGGTGTTCAAGAGATGGGAGGATCACAGGTCATTGTTGGGGTAGGTCAGCCCTCTGGAACCTCCTTAAAATGGGGCTCCATTAAAATCCTGGGTGAATTTCCCCTCAGCCTGACCCCTCCTGGTGCTGGTGTGCTGGTTATGTGATTTCCAAAATGTCCTAAGGATCCCCTGGCTCCCAGTATTGTGTTACTAGGAAATCTCCTGGGTCTGTTGAAGCACTCAGAGGTAAAACTGCTGCTTGGAATGGCTGCAGACAGATTTGTGCTCCTTTTCATTTTATTCATTGCTTTTCCTTCCTCCATTCTCCTCGTTGCTTTCTGAGTTTCAGATGGATTATCCAGATTGCAGAGCCCAAACCTTGCCTGCCTGCCAGGTCCTTCTGTTCCCTTCCAGTTCATTTCTCACAGCCAATGCTGCAACCCCTTCTTTTGGGGGTTTGAAGGTGCAGGAGCAGCTCTGTACACCCAGGTGCTGCTGTCTCAGGGCTGTGATCACCTCCAGGACACCACTTTGTCCCTCTGAGGCCTCTGCTGGTGGGGAGGGATTTGTTTGGCTGCAGAAAGAGGCCAAGGCTTTGCAGGAGGGGTGTCTCGTGCAGGGATGTCTGTGCTGCTTCCCCCAGCACGGCCTCAGGGTTTCTCCCTCCTGGTGAGCCCTTCCAGGGTTGTCCTTGGAATGTTCCTGCCTGCAGCCATTCCTGAGCTTGATTTCCACATGCTCACGTTCCCTTTGGAGAGCTCTGGGAAACAAGGTGGCTTTGCGTGGTGTTTGTAAAAGCACAAAAGGAAGGGAATAAAGGGGTAAATCTGTCCCAAAGTAACTTTATATCCTCTTGTCCATCCAGACGGCAAACTGCTCCTGCCAGAGGCTGTCAGGACACCCCTGGGACATGAGAGTCTCATCAGGGCTGGGGGCAGGCTCTCCCATGAGTAATTTCTCCTGGATGTCACTTGGAAAATTACAGGCTGGGAGACACTGAGTGATGTGTCAGTGAGGGGAAAAGGAAAAAAAAAAAGAGTATTTTTCCCTCCCTTCATTCTGGAGGTAGGCTCAGTAGTCTGGGAATGTGATTCCTCCCTTGAGGAGTTCACTCTCCATCTCTCTCCTTTGACTTTTAGCACACAGGAGATGTTTTCTTTCCTTGGAAGGGAACAGACATAACCATTTTCTTTCTGTATTGATTAAAACCAACAAACATCCTTGAGTGATTTTGTGCTTCCTTAGGTGGAGGGAGAGAACCCAGGTCTTTGTTTGCTCATCAGCATCGTGAGGCTTTGCTCTGGCTGCCTGCAGTGCTGGGAGGGAAGAGCATTTCATCCCTGCTGCCACTGGGGCCCACCGAAAAAGACCAAAGAGGTCTGTGTTATAAAAAAATAAAATTACTTTCCTGGCTGGGATCAGAGGGGTCAAAAAGGCAATGCCTGTGCTCAGTCTGGGGATATAAGATCTGGTTTTCAGTCCCAGAACATTGGGCAGGTTTCTTTACTCTTGGCCTGCCTCGGTTTCCCCCTCAGCAAACCTTGGTGTGCTCATCCCAGCACTTAACCTTGTTCTTTGTACCTGGGCATGAATCTGTGCATAAAATGCACCTGAAATGAATAGCAGGCAGAATGGACATGAATTAGAGAACAGCAGCTCTTCACTCTCTGCATCTCCAACTCAAGGTGATGTCCCTGGGGACTTTTCCACAGCTCTGAGCCGGGTTTGGTGTCCCAGCCCACGAGATGCCCTTTGGGGCCCCATGGACATGAACGCAGGTGTTAAAGGCTTCCTGTGATCCCACAGCCCTGGCTCGCTGGTGTTCCTGGGATGATGGATGACTCCTGGACAGCTGAGATCCTTTGAAATGTTCTGCTGGCTGTCAGGCCCTGTCTCTTTCCCTGTCTATCCATCTCCTCAGAATAACTGTGTTCTGCAGCTCTGCGCACACGTGTTCTGCTGCTCCGTGGGGAGATCCTGGAGTGGGATAACTGCAGAACTGCAAGGATTAAGTTATTAAAATCGGCGTTTGTGATGTTTTTTTTCCTCCTGAGGGTCTCAGAGCAATTTGCTGAGGTCTCTTTTACACATGGGGAAAGTGAGGCAGAGCCCGAAATTGTGCAGCGAGTCAGGAGCAATTTGGAAATGGAAGCCAACCATTCTGCTGGCCAGGGTTGTGCTTCTTTCTAGGGCTCAGAAGAGCAAAATGTGCTTCAGAGTTCAGTAAAGAGGCATGTGGTGGGCCCTGGGGGGAGGCTGGAAGCTGCAAGATGACAGAATCAGTCATCATGTCTAAGCACTGATTCTGGCTCCATCCTCCTCCTCTTGCTGCATTTCTCTCGTTTGTGCTACCCCTTTGGGAGTCCAGCTAAGGATGGAAGAAATTGCCTGGAAAAGCCATCAGCCCACGTCTAATTCCCTTCTGAATTGATGTTTCAGGCTCTGAGAGTTTATATTAAGCCTGCAACTTTTGAATAACAATTTTGTTTTCCATCAGGAGTTGGTTCTCCCAGCTCGCAAAGCTCTTGTGGCACACCTAGGAACATATCCCAGATTTCTGCTTGGTTTCTGTGCTCTGCTTGTCTGGAGAAACTTTTCTAGGTGTTGAGACCTGGGGTTGTCCTCTCCTGCCAGACTTTGCTTTCCTGGTGGGCTCTCTCAGGAGCAGTTCCTGGTGGGCAGCAGCTTTATCTGCTGCTGAGGTGAAAGCACAAAAAGGACCAGAGCTCCTCTTCCCTGCTCCACACAAGTCCCTCAAGATATTAATCTTCCCCAAAAATATAACAAATCAGCTGGAAGTGTTAATATTAAATATGATGAGAAAGTACCAGCCTGGGTTTCACAAATGACTGGGTACTTTTATTTTAATTATAGGCTGGGTGCTTTGGTTTGTGCCTTATTTGGGCAACTTTACATGAGCAAAGTTGGGCAGGAGAGTTTCTCTGTGCTGTGGTTTATTTTCCAACAATCTTGAATATGTGGAGCTTGTAGAAATCATTATTCTCCATTGGAAATTCTGTTTTTTTAATGGTTGGGAATAGCTGGGGTTACAGCCAGGACAGAGCTGGGGATCTGCAGCATTCCCCATCACCTTTTCTTGCTCTTTCAGCCGGAGGTGTTGAGCCTCCCCTTCTTCACTCAGGGTGACGTCTGCACTTTAATTAGCAACTGCCACTTTCCTTGCAGGAAAGTCCTGGAGAGTTTCATGGCAATGATACTAATGAACGTCTGTGGAAGTTGTTCCCGAAACATATGGCAATGAATATTTCTGTTGGGTTTGTGTGGCTGTCCCACTGAATGCTGTGCCGGGGAGATGCTTCCCTGGTTTGCTTTGAAAGTCAAACACTTGTGCAGTCTGTAATGTCTGCGGGATTTTTCCATAAAGATCAAAGGTGTGAAGAAAAAGAAAAATTATTATCGATGCTTAATTGTTGTTTGTTTTTAATGACAGAAGTCTTGGGCACCAAAGAACAAAGTTTTTGCCTTCTGCTCCCTCCCTACCCGTTCATACAAGAATTCAAGGTCCTGTCATTTTCAGAGCTCCCATGAGCCCCATGGATTATCCAAACCCAGGGATAACCCAGACCCGATTGTGGTGTCACTTTTGGGGTGAATCATTCCTTTGCCATCTGCCCTTTCCTTTTCCCAGACCCCAGTGCAGAGCGGAGCCCCCGGTGCAGCAGGGTTGTCCCTGAAGAGCTCTTCCCATGCAAACTGCCGCCGTCCCCTGGCATTGCTGTTGTGGTGTTTGTCCAGGAGTTAAACTGCAGGGTTTTGCTGCATCACAGGGTCTGACCAAAAGCTTGGGGACACCAAGGGGTCCTGCAGAGGCAGTGCCTGGGAGAGCGTGTGGGAGGGATAGCTGGGAGCCATGTCCCACAAGTTTGCACAATCCCAGGTCTCTCTGTGGGTAGAGCCACAGCCCTGGTGATCTTGTGTTGCAAATCCAAAGGAAATGGATTTTCTGTGCCTTCTTGGGCTGGTGAGCAGTGGAGAGCCTCATCTGGGTTTCCAAATGTGATGGGAAGCTTGTTCCAGAGGCTTGAGTTTCTCCTGAGCTGCAGTGAAACACTTGTGTCCCAGGAGCACGAGCATGAGTCTGTGTGACACCAACCAGGCTGCTGGCCTCTAGATCCCGAATATTTAACTTTCCTGCAGCCCCACAGCACTTTCCTGTGAGTGAAAAACTCCTTTACCCATGGCTTGAGGTCCATCATCTGTTGGCTGATGAGTCCTGTGTGCATCACAGGATGCAGGGGGCATATTCAGACCCATAATTGCAGCCTCTGGTGGGATCCTCTCACGCCTCCTTCCTTTATTTGGGATCTCTCTGTGCTGACGTCCCCAGCCTGCATAAAAATTTAGAAGGGAAAAAGCTGTTCCCTGTGCACCAAGCCCACTTCTGAAAGATGTTGTGTAAGTGACTTGGCGAGCAAGTAACTTTTGCATTTAGACTGTAATTGGCTTTAAATTCCAAAGGTCCATTGCTAATGATATTCAGAGCACTTTAATTAAAGGGACACTGTCAAGTACTTCTTTTATAGTTTTCCTTTCGCGCGTGATCTCGGTTGTAATACCAATTTTTTTTTTTTTTTTCTGTAAGCTTGAAGGTAATAATTAAAGTAATTCTCTGCTGATTTTATCCTTTCCTATTTGGCAAACTTTGATCCATTATTATTTTTCAATGGAGATGAGATTAACACGGCCACTTTTGTTCCGCGATCGTTACGGTTCAATACGGCCCCGGATTGTGCTGGGATCTCGCCGCCCTCGCGCCGGTGGCATCGCTTGGTGGTGACATTGATGCTGCTTTGGGGAGGGCAGTGACATTGATGCAGCTTTGAGGGAGCTGCTGAGGCAGCTGCAGGAGCTCGTGCTCCACCTTAAAGAGTCTCTGAGCTGTCTGATCCACTGTCGGGAAGAACCCGAATCTTTGGTGAAAGGTGGGGTTTAGAATTGCTCAAAGTGAAATGAAGATAACCCTCTCCCTTGCTAGGAAAGCCCATCTTTTATATATGTAACAGTATTTTCTGATGGAAAGAAAATGTATTTGCAAGGTGTCGGCTCATAAAAGAAGTCATCTCATGATCTAAGTTACAAAGACACTCAGCTCTAAGCTGTCTCTTCAGTTTTCAACTCCAGACTTAAATTGGGGATGAATAATTTGTCTAGGACTTCAAACTCCCTGGCTTCCCTGCTTGTTAAAGGGGAATAAACAGGGCTGGGGGATGGCAGCTGCCTGGCCTACACTCAGGGGCTGCTGCAGCAGCTCCTCCTGCTCCCTGCTCTTCCCTCTCCACGCATCTCCTCTGTCACAGAGCGGGGGATGCTCGTCCTGCCCGTGGCCTTTTCCACGAAAGTGCTGCCTCGAGCAAAACTGTGCTGGTGGTGTGAAAATGAGCCCCCTCATGTGGGTGGGATGGAGCAGGAATGTTTTGCCTGTTCCAGGCAGTGGTGTGCCTCTATTAGCCTTGGAACCCTGCGAGATGGGTCAGGAGGGAAACTCTGACCGACCAAAAATCCTCTGCATTCACCGGCCGCTCTTTAGTCTTCCCTGGAGCAGCCAAGTGTGGAGAGGGCTATTTAGATGTGAGAGGATAAGGCAATAACCATTTTAAGAAAGATATTCGCAGTGGGTCAAATTTTAAACAATGAAAGTGTTTCCACATGGTAGCCTCTGCCAATTATTGCTTGTAATTGCTTTCCCTCCGGTGCTGCCTTTGCCCTTTCTCTTTTACAGGAGCTGCCATCCCCTGTCCACTCCACGTAGCTTTCTCCCACCTCCTGCTGGGCTGGAGCACGTTTGCAAGTTTTTCCAGACACTGTATGTTGCTCCCAGATTCCAAGCAACACAGTTATGACTCCAATAATTCAGGCTTGTGCATCAAGGAAGAGAGTTTATTATATTATAACATCAAAAGAAAGAGCTGTGCTCTTTTTTATAGAACACATCGTTAGGTACAACTGCATTGGTCCATTAAAGACAAACAGGGACTGACTGGTAAAGGAAAGGAAACAATCCTCTGAGAGTGAAACATCACGTAGCTCACACAGAGCTGAACACAAACCACAGGTGCAGATCTTTGTTTTCATTCCTGACATTCATTCCTCCTAGAATAGCATGAGAGCCAATTTCTTCTCCTGAGCCCTCTGCAACTTCCTGGGCTGGGCCTGGGAAGAATTGCAGGTTTCTCAGGCTGTGTGCAACCACAACTGTAAACGGCTTGATTGCATCTAGAGGGATAAAGGGTTCCTGCTTTTCCTGCATCCTCGGTTGTTTTTCAGCTGGTTACTGCAGCAGCAGTGAATTCACTCAAGGTTCATGTTGAGGAGTAGCTGAGGTCTGGGTTGAGGGAACCAGCAGCTGGTGTTCTCCAGGCAGGGACTGAAGGTGCCAGCTGATGTATCTGAGGGGTTCAGGGCTTTCTGGAGAGCCCTGTGGCACCATGGGAAGGAAGAGTGCTGGGTGTTGTGTGGGTGAGCACACAGATCCTCGCTGTGGTCATGCCAGACAAGGAGAGTACAGGAATCTACACCAGCACAAGCCAGCTGGGCTTTGGACTGGGCTGGAAACACCCAGGGCACCCTCTCTGAATCCAGCACTGCGAGGTTTGGGAATGCTTCCCTTGCTGGGTGAAGTGACAACCTGCCTCTGTCCTCTGCTGAGCCACCAGCCCTCGAGGCCACGGTCCCATTTAGCCTATTAAAACTGGCTCTCGTTTTCCCTGCTGAATCAATTTCTAAGTCTTTAACTGGTACCTTCCTTGTGCTAATCATACAATAGGACTACTAATGAATGTCTCAATTATTTAATGTTTGAATCGAGCAATTATTTTCTTGAGGTAGCAAATTGAAGTTTTCAGGAGGAAAAATACCATCTCGCTCCCCCCCCCTATTTTTTTACTGCTACATAATTAAGTAATTGTATAGCCAGTGATTTAATAGCTACAAGATCAAGAGTGACATATTTTATTCATTTTAAGCAGGACTGTTTCTCATTTCTCCTCTTTCTGCCTGGGAGCAGCCCTTACCAGCCTCTGGGAAGGCTGGGGAAAAGCTGCAAAGCTTTACCCTTGCCTCTGTCGCATTTCTTTCTGTGTTTAAAGATTTTTCTTTTCTGTGCTGAGCTGCCTCTGCCATTGGCTGCCCGTGGGTGCTTTCCTGGGAGTCCACAGAGGGTTCTTTTGGAGGAAGGATTTGCTGCCTGTCACCACCATCCTCTCGCGTCCCACCCTCCCCATGTGCCGTGTCCGATGCACTCGGGTGCACCCGTGTTTTTGGGGGCATATTTGGAGGGAGGAGAAGAGCTGAGGCACTGACTGTAGTTTAACTGGGAGCTGTTGCTGCACCAGTGATGGCAGGAGGTCCCCAGGGAGTGCCCGGGTCGGGGGATTTGTCTCCCTTTGGAGCACACACCCAGCCCTGGCGCAGAGCGGTTGTCACACATCATCCCCGTCGCGCTGTCGGAGAGACACGCGGAGTGACAGTCGCGCTGGTGGAAACCTCTCTGCTTGTTTTAAATAAATAAAGAAGTTAATCACTAGGGAATTACCGTGCTCAGATGTTGAGACATCCTGGGGATGAAAAGAAGTGTCTAAGGAACAGGAATATTTAGTGTCGATTGAGCGTCTACCTGAATTCCCCTTATTTGTGTGCGTGTCAGCTGTACAGGGATATCAGTGCTGGAGAGCAGAGGGGCTGGGTGGTTGTCTGGACAAATAATTCTCCTTCCCTGCTTGTTTTTCATCCAGTGGTGGACAGACTGTGATTCCTTCAGAGCCAGTTGCTGTAGGTGGGTAATTTCTGCTAGTGGGACTCATCTGTAGCTCGTTTGTAGGTACCTGCTTGGGAGTAGAGACTTTTGTAGCCGTAAAATGCCCTGATAAAAAATGGATGATGTGTGATATCCTTGTTCTCCTGCCAGAGCCGGCATCACGGGCAGGCTGTGATTGCTCCCTCCTTGGACGGATGCAGCGTTAAGCTGTGCTCCTGGCGTGAGCCTTCATGACCATGAAGCCGAAATGGGCCTTCCTTGGCAGAATCCCCCGGATTTCAGACAAGTTCCCAACAGCACGGGCTGCTGAGAGCGCTGGCAGGGAGGGAGCACAAATGTGCTGTGAATAGGCATCCGCGGGAATTCATTAGCAGGACCTAATTAGCAAATTCTAAGTGGCAGCGCTCGGCTGCGGAGCGGGGCTGGACCGATCCCGTTTCGGTGAGCATCCCATCAGCCGGGAAGGGTGAGGGAGGGACGTGCGGCCAGGAACGGGCAGCGAGCCCTCTGGAAAAAGCCACTTTGGGAGGAATGAGGTGTGACCTGCGGCGCCACATCCCCCGCCCGGCCGCGCCGCTGCCGGCAGTGACAGAGCCGCTGTCTCCCGTGGCAGGGTTAAACTCCTGTGACGGTGAGTGATTACTCGCCAGATGACAAACGAGCCGAGGGCTGCCGTGGCATTGCAAGTAGTTTTTCAAGGGCTCGGTCTTTTGTAAAAGAAATAGTGACTTGTAATTATTTAGTTAAAACTTTGTGTCAGGGGCTGCTGCTTCTGCAGCATCACGCGTCTCTGTCCAGCGTCACTTTTCCCACTCTGCTTGAAGCTCCCTAAGATCAGCCTTGGTAGCCTCACCCCCAAGCCCTGGGGGTGACACAGCCCTGAGAGGTGGTGGCCACCCTTAAACCCCAGCAGGAGTGGTGGTGATATCTTCACAGGTAGTTTCAACTGCTGCTTTCTGGTGTCCTTATTTAACACGCACACTGTAATTAAGAATTTCCTGTACTCCTCTGGGGCTCGCGAGAAATTTGAGAGCTGGAGGGGTTCGTGTGTTATGTTAACATGCTTGTTAAAAAGGAGAGGTCTCCTCAGTGCAGCTGAATGGAGCCCAGATATCAGCTGGGACAGCTGTAATGTTGGAGAACCTTTGGGAAACACAAATGTGGGATGGATTTGTGTGTGCAGGAGTGACTGCAGGTGGAAAAGGAGGCAGGGAGGTCAGGATCCTTCACTTGGGAGAGAGCTCAGGTGGCCACAACCAGCATGTGGGTTCCCTTTACCCTGTGTCAGCCAGGAGGGTGGGTCACCTCCATGGCTGGCACTGAATTTGGGGAGCTAAATGGGTGCTGAATGTCCTGGCTCTCCACTCCTGGTTATCCTGGGCCACTGAGTGAGCCGCATGCAGAGCAAACCTTCCCATAGAAACCACTGAAATCATTCTGCAGCCTGGGCATGGCTCTGTGCTCCCCTGCCTGAAGGAGTTTATCTGGTCAGTTTGGTGGCTGTGGGCATGGCCATAGCCCCACAGTGACAGCCTTGGCCACCCAAAGCCTCCTGAGAGGTTTGTGCCTGGGGATTCACCCAGCCAGGTGTTTGTTGTGAGCTCTCTGGCCCTGGGCACTCCTGAGCTGTGGGGTTTTGGAGCCTGTCCAGGTGGGTGCAAATGTCCTGCTGGGCCAGGCACTGTGCTGGTGGCCTGGGGTCTTCCTTTAGCTGGAAACTTTCAGGGTCAGTCACCACAGGCAGATGTGGAATCACAGAATTGTCAGATTGGAACAGACTTGGAGTCCGTCAAGTCCAACCACCACCAAATTTGCCATTAAACTCAAGTGCCACATCCTACTTTTTTAAACACTTCCAGGGACGTTGACTCCACCACCTCCCTGGGCAAACTATTCCAATTTTACAACCCCTTCTGTCAAGAAATTTTCCTAACATCCAATGTAAACCTCCCTTGATGCCACTTGAGGCCCTTCCTCTTGTTTGTCACTTGTTACCTGGGAGCAGAGCCCCACACCCCCCTGGCTCCACCCTCCTTTCGGGAAGATGTAGAGAGCAATAAAATCTCCCCTGATCCTCCTTTTCTCCCGGCTAAATTTCAGCTGAAATCTCAGCACAATGCTGATGTTTGGGCAGAGGAAGGGGCTGGTTTTTTCCCTGAAGTATCGGCTTGCTTAGGTTTTTTTTCTCCTTTCTTTTTAGTTCAGCTTCCCACAGCAGTTATTGACGGTGTTAGGAGCTCCCAGGGATCAGGTAGGAAAGAGAACTGTGGTGAGGCTCCACCTGGGAGAGGTCTGCCCTTCCCCTGGTGGTTCTGCTGCTGCAGCTGTGTACAGCTGTGTACAGCTGTGCTTCTGCACCACAGCCCCACGACCCTGTTGTGCTCCCAGCAGGGTTTCTCCCACAGCCGCGCTGTGACGGTGACAAAGCCTGGATTTATGTGTTGTGACTTCCCCTGACCTCTTCTGCAACTGGTTCTTGCCTCCTGGCTGTGAGTGACCCTGTCCCCGACACCTCCCTGAGCGCCTCCGCTGCCGCCAGCGCCGGGCGAGTTCCAGAGTGTCCCCGGCCATAACCGTTCCCAGATGTTTACACGTCTGGAGGTGCCCTCGCCAGGGCTCCATCTCTCCTGCCTCATTTCATAAGGAACAGGCGTGTTTTGCAAAGTTCACTCCACTCCCTGCTCCTCTCTGTGGCCTCACTGTTCTGTGCACTCGTGTATTCCTGTGGTGGGATGCTGGAGATGCACTGGGACATCCAGCTGGGCTGGTGTTAGCGTTCAGGAATGAAATAAAATCACAGAATGATGATGCAGGTGCTTTTATTGAGAGCTCTGGGTGTCAGGGGTACAGCTACCCAAATCTGACCCAACAAGAATTTGAAAAGAACATGCTTTCATCCCTCACCGTTACATAACTATATGTTAATTATTAACTTAGGGGCCCAATTCTGTCCCCTAAATATCTCATGATTTTTAGAAACTATGTAGCCCTATCCCTGGGAGTGCCCAGCTGTGCTCATTGCCTCTGTTTTGGTGGGTTGGTGCTGGGGCTGTGCTCACTGCCTCTGTTTTGGTGGGTTGGTGCTGGGGCTGTGCTCACTGCCTCTGTTTTGGTGGGTTGGTGCTGGGGCTGTGCTCACTGCCTCTGTTTTGGTGGGTTGGTGCTGGGGCTGTGCTCACTGCCTCTGTTTTGGTGGGTTGGTGCTGGGGCTGTGCTCACTGCCTCTGTTTTGGTGGGTTGGTGCTGGGGCTGTGCTCACTGCCTCTGTTTTGGGTAGTTTAGTGCTGGGGCTGTGCTCATTGCCTCTGTTTGGGTGGGTTAGTGCTGGGGACTGTCAGAGGGAGGCTGTTTTATAAACCCTCAGCCCCTGCTGTGACTTTGCCCCCTGCTCCATGGGGAGGTGTCTGTGGTGACAGCAGCGGGCACAAAGGGCAGTGTCCGGCTGGACAGAGGTGACCAGTGTGCAGGGAAGGGACAGCCTGGAAATCCACTCTGGTGCCAAAGGAAAAAGCAACACGTTTTTAAACATTCCCCACATGCAAGGCTTTTGCTTGCCTGTGTCGCAGTGATCTCAATTTAAACCCTAAATAGATGTGAGTTAAATAACTTCTTGGAGTTGTCATTAAAGGCTCCTTCTCAGGTTTGTTTCTGTTTCTCCCTGAAGGTGAAAGCTGTAGGAGTCCCCAGTTGTCTTAATTTCACCTTGAGTGTTTTTGGCTGCAAACTTGTGGTGTTTGGCTTCTCAGGGATGATAAAATCTAAGATTTCACTTGTGAAGGCTTCACTCTGCTGAAAATCCCTGTTGAATGAGGAGTGTGGGATCAGACCCCTCATTTAGATCAATGGTTCAGGAAGGAAAAAAAGAGAGATGAACTTGAAGCCTGTGAAGAAAACCTGGTTGGGGGAGAAGGGAGGAGGGAGAGAGCTGAGTTAATGGAAGAGAGATATTTCCAGCCTGGAAATGGATGAAGGGAAAGGGAACGTATCTCGCTTCGTCCTCCTGGGATTAATTTTGAATATCAAACGCTTGATCTCGAGCCGTTCCTTAGGCAGCCGGTCATGTTTCTGTGAAAGCTGTATTTTGAAAAGAATTTTTCTGATGCTTTAAAACAGAGGAAAGCAAAGCAAATGACCTTATCCTGCTTTGCATTATGTCACACTCGATGATATTCTTTTGCAGTACTTGCAGATAGCTTGACACATCGAGGCAGACAGCCCCTTATTATTAAATCTGTTTGCAAATGTGCTCAGATTGCCCTTCACATCCACCCCTGGTTATGAGCGGTGGCAGCCCGTGGCTGCAAATCCCAGGTCCCCAGAAACACCCACCTTCTCCCCGCCTCCCCACCGGGCGTGTCAGCACTTTGGGGAATTAATAAAGTGTCCTACGAGAAAAGGAAAGGGCTTTCTTCTCCCGCCTGGCTGGGATGAAAGGTAATGCCTCCTTCCTGTGGGTTCTCCTCCTCCCCGGCTCTCTGGGCTCCACGCCGAGCTGCTGACCTTAGGAATGTTGCTGTGCGTGGCAAGGAGGGACCCAGTCCCTGTTCAGCTGTGTCATGCCTCCCCCCGGGTCACATCAGGCCAGCGCCGCTGCTCTGTGCGCCCGGTGAAAGCTGAATCAATAGTGCCTCACGCTGCTGAGCCGGGCTATTGCTGCAGCCCATCCTCTCCGCTTGCTGCAGGGACCCTGCTTCCCGCGCAGGGCCGCGCTCTGCCTTCTGATTTCCAGCCTTTCCCCACCAAACCCTCGCTGCAAAGCGCCCCCGGGGTCAGCATCGCCTGATTTGCCTCCAGCAGCAGCCGTGGCAGGGATACAGGGATGGGTGAGCTCGGGAGCTCACGGGAAAAGTTATCCCAAGAGAAAACTGAGGGAAAATTTTCTTCTCTGAATACAAGCCCTTGGTAATTGGCCTCAAACGTCTACAGGGACCTGTCATTACATAAAAACCAGGCTGGCCAAAGCCACAAATGGGTCGGAGTCCCAGAGGGTTTTGTTTAGCTCCATTCGGATCCTAATGGATTTTTATCCTACAAAGAGGTCCTTGGGATTCAACATCTGTGTTCACATCTGACGCTATTGCAATGCACCTGATAATCTCTGTGATCTGTGGAATTGCTCCCTGCACCTCTGGGAGCTCTCAGGACAGTTTGGGCATTTCTGCTGAGGCACTCGCTGTCTGTCTCTTCCAGATTTGTTGGTTTTCAGTGTCAGTGAATTTGTGCTTGTCACGGGAGGATGAATAAAAGGCACCACATAATGTTTTTTTTTTTTTGTTTTGAAATTTGTTTCTTCTTTCTCATCCTGCTCTTGAATGATCCACCCACAACTTTTTCATTAAGTATGCAAATGTGTTTAGACCGCATTTTTTTCATTGTTATTTTCCCATTCTCCTTACACACCCCTGTCTTTCCAATGCTGAAGGTGATATTGCAAGATGAGAATGCTGTTTTCTTCCATGAAACCACCACAATATTTTCATTTACTGTTCTCTCTCCCTTTCTCTCCATGTCTTGCTTTCTTGGCCACCATTGTCTGTTGATCAGATGTTTTTGTTAAGTTGTCCAGAGTGATGTGTGGGTTTTTTCTTTCCCCTGAGTGGTTACAATTAAGTTAGAATCCATCAATGTGTATGAGTTGTTGGCAATGTTGCTTTTGATAGGCATTACCTTGTACTTGTCTGTATTAAATTTCAGCTGTCATTGTTTTCTTAATTGCCTGTGTTAGATAATGTTGAATTTCCCACAGTCCTCTTCTGCTGACTAGAATGAATAGCATTTGTATCACAAATGCTTCAAACTTGACACCTTTTTTCCCCCATGCCATTTAAAACTTCACCTTGGCTTGGCTGATTTAATTTGCTATCAATTTCTCATATTTTGAGGCATTCCTTTCTTTCCTTTCCCTCTCTCTGTCCCTCTGCTGCCCTGTCAGCTCTGAGGGAGTTTCCTCCATGGTAGGGGGTGCACACCTTGGATTTATCTGGGGTGGGGAAGGAAAGCTCCATTTTCCTGAAGGTGAAAGGGTGAAGATGCAGCACAGGTGACACAAACCCTTCAGGAGCTCTGGGATATGGGTTGGGGTTGTTAAACCAGGATTTTCTCGGCCATGGTGACTCAAATCCAGCTAATCTGTGTGGGGTCTTGTGTCCTCCAGGCCATATCAGTGTCAGTTTTGGGATCTGCCTGATACAGGAGCGGGAGAGCCATGGTTCAGGAGATCTGGCTTTTATTTTTCACTCTCCCACATCCCTGCTTTGTATGGATCTTGACAGGCTGCTGTTCTTCTCCAGCTGCTGTTCAGTTTGTGTACTTCCCTTGTTCAAATGACATCCCTTCACAGGCATCTGCAGGAAGATGGTTTTCATCTTCGGAGCCTGCTGCTTCTTCAGGGGTACCAGTTATTATTAATTAAGACATTTTTGAAGGTCTAATAAATAATAACAGCTTTTCTTGAAAGTATTGTTGCCTCCCTCAAAGGACTCTGATAGATGAGAGAGGGGACACTTTATTTTCTAAGAGCCACACTGTGCCGCATCGCGTTCATCTAGATAGTTTATTATAACTTTCAAACTCCTAATTTAATAAGTTTACTTACTGCTGAAGTAAGCCTTTGAAGTCTGGAATTATCTGTTCACTTCGAAAGCATGGAATGATCATTTCCATGCCAGCAAAAATTACTGAGTGAAATTGGGTGATAATTTTAGTCTTAATTTGGTTTTCAATCTATGAAAGTTTCTCGATATTTTTAAATGATGTGAAAGGATCTCCTCTATTCAGTGTTGCCCAAAATAGTGTACTGCAGCAAATTAAAGCATTTGGTAATTTGGCCTTTATGAGAACCCTGTATGGCTTTTCTCCCTTTGTAACACCTCTTTCGGGAAGAACTGGATGCCACATTAACAGGTTGGCAGAGCAGACCTTCAGAAGGGGCTGGAGGACCAAAAGAGGTGGAGAGACCTCTGGCATTGCTCCCGAGGCAGATGAAAGGCACGGGGAGAGTTTATGAACCCATCTGCAGGGGGAAGGCAGCAAACTTGCCAGTTCAGCGAGCTCAGTTGAATCCTTCCCAGTCAGGGTAGATCCAAAGTTAATCGCTCGGAGGTCTGTTGGTATTTTTATCCCTGCATTTATATTTTATGGAACCATCTGGTCCCATTAAAGCTTTCAAAGTCAGCTTAGATTGAATTGAGTTTCCCGGGAACTGAGAAGAGGAGGAGTGAGAGTAGGTGAGGTGTGGGGAGGAAGGAGGAGGTCTCATTGCAGAGTGAGCACTGACAGACAGACGGTCTGGGGGAGAGGATGGGAGCAATTTGGCATTTAACCCCTGAGTGGTGACGGGGCTCCCTGCTGTGCCTGTACCTGGTTTTCCAGCTGGCACCTTCCTGTCCACTGAAACACCATCAGCATCTTTTGCTCTGGGGTTACTGGGAGAGAAAGAGACCTTGTAACTCTTCTCTTGTGACTCTTTGTGGAATCAGTGGTGACAACTTGAAAAATGGCTTCGCCAGCAGCGAGCGCCCTTCTCGGGCAGGAGCTGTGGAGAGTTGCTCCAGGACATTAAAGTCTCCAGCTGGGTCCATCGACCGTGTCAGCCTGGTGCTGTGCACAAAGTGGTCCAGGCCCTGTTCCCACATTTCCACCCCTCTCTCGACAGCTCTGCAGAGGTGGGGAGTGAAGTGCCCTCAGCAGAGGAGCTGCAGGCCTGGCAGGGACTGCTCCACGCTCGGGCCATTGCTCCTGTGCTCCAGGGGTGCCAGTCCTGACAGCAGAGCAGCTGCTGAGCCATCCACACTTGGAGCTTTCCCCTCCTCGTTTCGGTGCTTGTTCTCCTGGAGCCTGCCTGTCCCTTCCCCATCCTGCACGCTGCCTTTCCAGGGCTATGGCCTGGAAAAACAGGAGCAGAGGGGCGTGCAGGAAATCATTTGCCTTCTGTTCACCAGCACTGGTGGCTCTCCCAGCTCACACTGAGGCACCCCTGGAGGGTTTGGCTGGGACACAGTTCTGCTGTGCCCACTTGGGATGGGAATGGTTACCATGCAAATCATCTGCTTTTCAGCGTGTTCCCAACCTGTTTGGAGATGGGAAAGGAATTTGTGGGTGTTCTGGTTTTTAGGAGCACCTCATGTGTCACAGCAATTTGGGAGTAGAGACTTTTTCCTTTCAGCTGCAAACAAAACTGGCTCTCGTTAGCTGAAGCTTATGGTTCTCTACACATCTGAAAGGCACAAGCTGCCACTTTTATTGATTTCCTCCAGAGAATAACTTGCATTTTGCTCTGTAAATGCTCCTGAAACCCCTTGTGATTTTTTTCAAGCACCCCTAACCTGAATCCATCTCCTGCTGCTGCCCGAGCATCTCACAGCCCCATGGGATGACAACTCCTTGCTCTGCAAAGGATTGGAATGAGTGCCTGAAAAGCTCCTTAGGATGCAGAAGAAGGTGCTTGCAAAGGCACCTGCTGTTTCTTGGGCAGAGGGAGACTTTTGCAAACCCAGGGCACCTCTTGTTTGCAGTAAGGGATATCTCACGGTGATAACTTGGCCCAGCTTATCGTGGTCACGATTCTTCCTCTTTCCCCTGAGTACCTCAGAGCTGCTGATAATGCAGTGGCTTTGGGACAGCTGCTCTTGAGCGTGTTAGATTTGAGTGAAATATTCATGGAAGCAATTTATTCATTGAATTCACCAGTCTCAGGCTTGGGGTATGTCTGCTGGGCAAGTTGTTATTTCCTTCAATTTATTAGTTGTGGAGTAATACGCCAATATACGTTGAAGCTTCTGTGTCAGAAAACATTTGTAATTCAGAAATCAGGGCTGGCTGGTGAGCTCAGAGGGGCAGATGAGGGATGAGGACCTCCCCTGGGTCCTCCCCTGTTTTTTGGGGAAAAACCTCCTTCAGAAAACTCTTTGTTAATCCACCCTGCTCTCGCAGCCCTGCTCTGTTGGGTGTGAGGGGCTCTGGGTTTGGGAGGCAGAGGGGCTGAAGCTGTTAATAGCCTTAAACCAGCGTGGGCACAGGGCTTTCCATCCTCCCTCTGCTCCTCAAGGGCTGGGGGAATTGAAGCTCCTGTTATTATTTAAGTGGCTCTCCAGCTGCTCCTTCTCATCCCGTCGTCTCCCTGCCTGTCTTTGATTAATGACTGGACCATCCATTCCAGTGCTTCCCTATCTCCTTCACTTAATTCCCTATTTTTTCCCCTCCTTTCCCCTCTACTTCTATTTTTTTCCTCACACAAACTGCTGATCTAAATGTTCAAAATAAATTATGCTGAATAATGGATGAAGGCAGCTGCATAATTTATGGTGCCACAGGGTGAGGCGAAGCCCTGTGTGCTCTTCCTCTGCTGCTTGCCCCCCGTGCCATCCCATGCCCTTTCTCCGGGCAAGCTGAGGCTGTGGTGGCACCAGGTTTGCTGGTGGCTGCTCTTTAGATCCCCCTTTCAGTCAGAGAGGGGATTTAATGTGCAGGATTACGCACCCAGGGGTGTTGTGACCATGGGAGACGAGAGGTGCTGATGTTCAGCCCATCAAAGGTCATCCCTGCCTGCTGGGGCAGAGATAATGGGTTTAATTAGTCACCCCATGACGTTCCCCTCCTGCATTTCTGCAGCAGGATGGTGCTGCTGGAAAAGGCTTTAAAATCAGGTGGAAAGGGTGGGTTTCTTCATTTTGGGGTCTTGCTTTGCCCCAAGTGTTAGCAAATGAGAAAGTCTGGTTTGGTTAGCGTGATTCATTCTGGCAGGCTGAGGCAATTTCTTCTGACTTTTATATTATATTCAGAATTTCTCTCCATAAGGATATCAGATATAATTATAATATGTTGAAATGAAGTACTTCAACCTTATCAAAAATAACATTTTGATAATTTTTCGCTGAAAATGTCAACACAATCAATAGGTTCTTGCAAATGTTTTCATTTCATTAAACTCAGCAGATTGTTCTGCTGGCATGTTTTAACCCACACTAAATATCCTTTTTTCCATATTGGGATGAACTTAGATAATAAGGTTACCTTTACAAAGCCACATGGTGATGAAGTAGAGCTTTTTAGCAGCAGCCCTCCATGTTCCTTATAAAAGGATGAAAGAGTGGCAGAGATGACTGAGACAGTGGGCGAAAGAAAAAAGGAGAGACAGAGAGACATCATTTTTCCCTCTCCAAGTTTATTATCCCATCCATTTGCTTCTGTCTTTCTCTGATATCTTGTCCGTCAGCCGCTAAAACCTAATTCTGTAAGAAATAAATACAACTTGAGTAAATTAAGTGAAAAGGCTGCACAGAACGCAATTACTCTCTGTCCCCTGGATGCTTGGGAGCAGAGTTCATTTCCCTGTAATGAACAATGTGCTGAGTGACAGCCTGGCAAAATGAGCTGTGGCTTCATCCAGGGGCAAATGTGGGGACATGGAGCAGTTAGCAAGGGTTCTGTCCATGGGGGTACAGATGTGGGGATGCAGGAGCCTTCCCCTGGGAAACTCCAACTCCTCTGCCTGGCTTCCCAAGAGAGATCACCTTTGTGGAAATCATTTGTTGCTAAAACTGGGGGCAGCAGAGGTGGTTAAAGGCGCCCCAGTGTTTCCTTTCAGTCTCCTGGTTTCATTTGCTTGAAGGTCTCAGTGTTGTGCAGGCAGAGCCATCCCCTGCCAGGAGAGAAGTTCAGGAGGACCACAGCAGGCACAGAGCAGTGCCTGGCGGTCTCTGGAAGGAGTTCAAAAAGAGCTAAACCCAAATGTATGTGGGATCTGTAAAGTGGTGAGGCTGAGGAATTAACCTGGGGCTCAGGACTCAGCCCTGCTCTGCCGCAGCCCTGACTGCGTGACCTTCAGCAAATGGCTTTACAGTCTGCCTCTCTCTTCCCCAGCAGCACATCATTTTGTTCACTCCTCTCGTCTGATTGCAGGCAGCTTTGGTAAAAGATTTTGTTCCTCTGTGTGTGTATTGAACTTGGCACAAAAGCTGCTCGTTCCAGCTGTTGCTGTAATACGTGTGGGGAGCTTTGTGAGGAGTGCTGGAGTAGGGCAGGAGGGAGTCTGGGCTGCAACGTCCGCTTGGTTTTTCTTCTCTGCTTGTAGGACTAAAGCCAAGAGCTTAAGTGAACAGAGGTGAGAGTGTGCATTGGCATTGAGATTTTATGGGGCAGTGGACGGGGTGCCAGTCTCGTGTGACACAGGGATCAGGGTGGTTGCTGTGACACTGCTGGTGCAGAGTTGTCTGTTGTTACCATAAATGAAAATGAGTGAATTTTACCCATTCCCTTTGCTTCTTTGCATGCACAGACTCCTTCACACAGCTTCCTGGATGTTCCTGTGGCTGACAGGGATTACCCAGGATACTGGACTGGGAGGGCCATTGCTCTGCACAGCCCTGCTGAGTGCTTGTTTTAAGTTGGGGCTGCCTGTGGCGAGGCTGAGCCAGCACAGCTCGTTTGCAGGAGCTGCTGTGGTGCAGTGGCAACGACTGCTAGGGAGAAGGAACTTGCAGTGCTCTATTATGCTCAATATCCAGGCGGTGAAGGACAGCTGCTGCTGCTCTGAGCAGTGTTCTACCCCCATAATCAATATCAGGGGGGAGGAACGGCTGGGCAACCTGTTCCCTATTATGGGCACTTAAGCAATGCTTGGGTTGACAGAGAGCCGTGTACCAACTGCAGGCAGCACATGTTCAACATGCTCCTCATATATCAGGGAGCGATCCAGCCAAAAGCCCAGATGCTCTTGACAGCTAACTTTGGAGAGGAGCTGGTGACAAAGCAGCCTTTCAGCCACGGGAACCTCCTTTTCCTTTGGATACTTGGGGATCAGCTTTGCCTGAGCCTCGAAACCCGGAGCAGGGAGGCTGATGGTGGTGGTGTGCAATTAAATCCCTAAATATCACCCAAAGCAGGCGGCTGGAGCACTGAGATCTGGTGTCAGGTGTGAAGGACCTGGAGCCAGGACCGCTAGGCTGTTTCTCTGGTGCTGCCACTGATTCATTTTGACTTTGAGCAAGTCATTTAATCGCTCAGTAATTAATGCTATTCATACAGCTAAATTGAGTACTGCTAGGTACGTGAGCTCTCGCTGCAGGCACACTGTGGCCATTCAAAAAAATCACAGCAACACCTCGAATAGAAGAGAAGGTGTTTGATTTCAAAGCGTCCTGGGCTGCCACTTGAATCCTTCTCATCATGTACCTAAAAAGGGCCTGTGGCAGATCTCTGAAAGGCTCCACTTCCTTACTGCAGGAAGGAGTGATACCCATGGGCCAGAGCTGGGAAATCCATCACCCACCTCGGCAAATAAGTGTTAATGAAGTTCACAGGGAGTCTGGGAGGGATGGTGGCAGGAAACAGCAGAGGATTCCTGCTGTTTTAGCGCTGATCTCCTCCCTGACCTGTTGGTTTGAAGCTGGCACAGCAGCCCCATGACCTTGGAGCCCCTCTGACGTGACCTCCTGCTCTCCCGGTCCGTGCCCTTTAACCGAGGAGCTGCTGGAGTCAATCAGAGCCAAGTGTTGGCAAGCAGGGCCGGTGCCTGGTGCTGAGTGTTTTTATTAGCTCAGTACAAACTGCAGCAGAGCACTTATTGATTCCTGTGATCCACTGCCCTCAGCAGCATCATTTGTAAACTTTTGGGGAAGCGGGAGTGGTAGCAAAGGCTGCTGTGTGTTCCCAGTCACTGGGGCATTCAAATTCCCTTTACTGAGGGGAGTATTTGCTGTTTAAGACTTGACTCCAGGCTTGGCCGGTGGGTCAGGAAGGGCTTGGAAAGCAGTGAGAGAGTACAAAGAGCTGCAAAGTCTGTCTTTGCCCACAACCTAAGACACGTGGCTCTGCCCAGGGGCTGGAGGCCATGTGCACGCTGCTTAACCTCCGTGTTACAAGGCAAAATGAGAGACCTCTTGTGTTTTCATCTGCCCTGCCTTGAACTAACGCTGCCTGGAGAGGCCTTCTTGTGCTCACAATAAGTAAAATGAAAGATCTTTGGACCTTTAGCTGCAGGGCTTTGCTCAAATTCCCCTGTACTTATTCTTGCTCCTGGCAGACCCCTGTAATTGCACTGCGTCTCTCTGTATTTATGCAGATATATAATATATCAATCTGCTACCAAGTGCATCAATTTCTTGACTAAACCTGCTGTTTGGGAGTCCATTAAGGACATTTTGTTGACCAGATGTGGCCCTGAAAGGGAAGAATTCCTCCTTTTCAGCTGTTGTGGGTGTGGGTGAGGGATGTGAGCGAGCGGGGATGGAAATATCTGCGGTTCTGCATGCACACAAAATGACTTCTGGGAAGCTGGGATAAGCATCTTGTTCCTTCAGCTTTTGAAAATGACAGATCTCTATCACTCAGAGGAGTTTTTCACCTAAATAGTGGCAGTAGATCCATGGGGTCCTCTGGGGGAGGAATGGACTTACTGCAAAGTCAGGACAGTTTAACTGGAATTTACAAACCCATCCGGGGTTTTGGGTCCATGCTTCGTTTGAATGGGAATTTAATATCCCACGTTCCCCAGATGGCTTGGAAAGTTTTGCTGTGTATTTTCCAAAATGAGGTTTTACAAAAACGTGGAAAACTACCAGTAAAATGTGTTTTGCCACAAAAAAACCCAGAGAATTTTGGACGGCTGGCTTTTAACTTATTAGCAGCTGTGGGATGTTGTGGCCCAACAGAGGAAATAAAGCTCCAGTTATCCCCTTCGGTGCCACTTTTACCTCTTAAAGAGGTGTCAAATTGTCCAATACAATTTAAGAACACATAAATCCATGTGTATTTTTTTTTCCTTGCTACATCTATAGTAAAACTGTTTAGATTGTGGGACAAAATGCACTTTTAGAGATGCTAAATTGCATTTAGAGGGAGGAGTTAGGGAAAGGAAGTAGGGGAAAGGTGGTAGCAGAGATAGAGATAGTGAAATAGCCAGGCTGGAGGGAATGATCCGGGCTACTGACATCCTTATTGCCCACAGATCAACTTTCTGTCCCTAAGGCCACCCTGCCAAACCATTTCCATAGTGTTTTCTTCCAATATACCTTCCTGTGCCTCCAATCTCCCCCTGGCTGGAGGTGTTGATGTCTGGAGCTGTAATTACTCCGGGGATAGCGCCGGACTCCGAGATGGACTGGGAGCCACCTGACACTGTCTTGCCCCTGGTCCTGCCCTCCACAGGGAAATTTTAAGCGTGTTGGAGCGATGGCTTTGCACAAATTCCCAGCTGATGGGACGCGTGTTTGGGCTGCCTGGCTGGTCAGGAATTCATTAGGAACTTTTGTGTTTGCAGCTGTCTCTTGGATTATATCTTTATTGATCCTGCCTGCCCATGGCCAATGGGAAATATGTGGAAATGATGAAGCTCTTCTGAAGGGGAGTTCATAATCTTGCTCAAACAAAGCCAGGCCCCCAGAGAGAGGGATGAATGGCCTGTGTGTAGCCTATTTTGAGATGATACGGCTATCACATCTTGTTCCCCTTGTTTTACTGGGATAACATTCAATTACCCCTGCCAACAGCAGCTTCCCATAAGGGTAGTTGAGACAGCTAATTGCTTGCCCCACTTACTCCAGATGAGAAACACAAGGCAGCTCTGAGGCTGTGTGGGGCCAAGAGGATCACTGGGAATGGCACCGGATTTAGGGCTGCACAGGTGCCCTAAAGACCTGGGCTCCTGAGGAGGCTGTGGAGCTGGAGATCAGCCTTGAGCCCAGCTCTGCCACGGCTTTGCTACTTGACCACAGGAAATTCACCCTTTGTGGATTTTGAAATGTTGTGGCAGGGTGTGAGAGAAGGGCCGTGGCTGCAGTCTGGGAGATCAGGGGGACACCAAGTTAAGCTGGAGTTTGTGCTTCCTGAGCAATGGGTGGCTCTTCCTGGGCCTTGCTCTGGGGACACCTGGGAGGGTGGGACGGTGGCTCTGTGGAGTGCAGAGGATTGTCTGGGTTCTGCTGCCCTCCCTGCCAGGGCTGCACAGCCCGTGCCAGTGTCAGCACCTTCAGCAGGGAAGCTTCTCCTCAGCCCCGCTGTTGTGAGCGAGCCTGGGCAGCGCTGTCAGCAGGTAACAGCTTTCACTCACTGTTCTGTGCTGCACCCCAGAGAGGCAGAGCCCGAGCAGCCCGGTATCGATGCCTGACAGCACCTTCCTGCTTGCACACCCGAGCAAGGAGACAACTTGTGAGACAACCGCACTTAGCCCCTGCCAAAGCCAAGCACTGGAGAAGTCCCTGATGTATTTAGAGAAACACACTGTCTTGCTGTGTCTGCTTTGGAGAAACCTTGCTAATCCTTCCTGAAAAGCCCAAAGGGGGATCCAAAGCAGCTTTTCATTAGCCAGACAAGCCCTACAAGTTCCCCAGCAAAATACGTACAAGGGAGGGATGCTGCTGCAGGTGGAGTGATGGAGGGGAGGGGAGGGATGAGCTGGGCAGGGAGAGGGATGCGAGTGCCACATCACATTGGGAAAGGACTGACAGGTTTAGAAGAAGCCTGGAGGCTTTGGGAAGGACAGAGAGCTTTGCTTTGCATTTTTGGGTAGAGAAAAAGTGGGGTTCCTCCCTGGGATTGCACCATCTTTTGGGTATCCCCCGGGGCTGCAAACCTCAGCCAGAGGACCTTGCTCTTTTCCCACTGGAGGAAGGCTCATTCCAAGGCTCCCTATTAATGGATAGCCCTCGCTGCTGCCTGCCTGCCTGGCGTGTTTCTCTGTGCCTGTGCAAACAAGCTATCCCTGACACAGCGCCTTCATGGCAGAATGACTCCATCCCTCGCGCTGGGCTCTGCTGTTTCTTGCTGAGCCAGTACAGCTCGTACAGGAACTGCGTGTAAACAAGCCCAGAATGTGTGGAAAGCACTTATTGAGACTTCCTGCTGCATTAGAGAAGGGATGGGAGTTCATTTCTCAGTGGGGCTGGCTGATCCAGCAGGGATGGGGGTCTACAGGCAGGACCTGGGATGAGTGCAAACTGCAAGGTCATTAATGCTGCTGTGCACATGTAAATATTCTGCTGCTGCTTTGCCTCATTCCTGCTGAGCATCCATCCCTGAGCTGCTGCCTCTGCCTTCCCCTGTCTCTCCCAGCTCGGAGCCCTGAGCTGCAGTGGGTTGGATCCCACCCGGGATCAGGCTAATGCGTGGTGCTAACAGGTTGTCAGCTCTGGGGCTCTAAGGGGAAGCGTTTCCCAGGCTCTGGGAGCTAAATCCGGGTGGACGTGACTTGCATGTCCACAATTCCCCTCTTGAGTTGCAAGACTTGCAGGAGCTGAGAGTGCTCCGGTGATATCTGCAGGCATGGCAGAAAATCGTTTGCGGTGGTGGAAAGTGACTTTGCTGTATGGATAAAAATCTTGTGAAATTACTCTGGGCTAAGAACAATTTGTTTCAGTCTCCATCTCCCAAGATACTGATGTTGGAAATGTCCAGATTTGCCAGACGTTCTGTCTGTGCACCCATTTTGAATGCTGGGTTTGGGTGTTTTTCTGTTGTTTTGCTTGGGTGTGCTCGTGGCCTTGGGGACAGGAGTTCCAGTAAAGCAGATAAAGGACTTTAAATAATAAACACCTGCTAAGGTGTCAGGAGAATACCTGGGTGAAATTAAACTCCTGCTGAAGAGCTGGGTGCATAAATGTATGCATGAGATCATATAGATATGTAGGTGTCATTTTGGTGACATGTGCAAGTGTTCAGACCTGCCCTTCGTATGCAGAGGGGTTTGCTGAGAGTCCCCACTGACACCGGCAGAGGAACTCAGGAGCAATATTAATTTAGATGGCTCTCCTTCCCATTCCAGGCCTGTTGTTATGGTGCTGTTGGTGTGTAATAAAAGACCTTTCAGTGCTGGGGGAAATCAAATAATCCTACACAAATGTGAAAGCATTTGGACGGTGATTGTCCTAATGAAATTGGTGATTCAGCTCTGGCTCTGTGTCCCGCCTTTCCTCCTCTTAAGGTGCTCTTTGCCAGCCTGGAGATTGATAGATTGATGCCTGAGTGCCTTTGTTATCAGGAGCTTGTCATTAAGGGTTTGTGCTTTGCTTAGAATTGAGGCTAACCTGGGCTTTTCTGGCTGGGGGATATTTTGGGAAAGATTTATGAATTTTGTGAGATGGACTTAAGTAGTAGATAGTGAAGGCTTTGGGATGGTAAAAGAGTATTTATCTTGAAAAATAGGAAAATATTATGAACCTTGACATCTCTTTCACTCCAGAGGCAGCCTGTGAACTCTTAGAGCTGGAAAATTATTTGGAGAATGTGCCACAGGGCAGTGTTTTCTACACTCTGTCGTGCCTCCTCCTGTCTTACACCCTCTCCTGGCTTGACAGGGCAGAAAAGCCTGTGAAAGGAGAGCAAAATTAATTTTCTGGGCTAAGAGAGTTCCAGCTCTCCTTCCTCCCTTCCCACCAGCCCTGCCTGTGTCAGTGTCCTTGGCCCGGGCAGTGGGGTGAGGATGCTCTGGCAGCCCTGGGCTCTGGGATACCGGTCCAGTCAGGTGTACCCGATGGTTCCCAGTCCCACATACTTGGGAGACAGGTGCCCAGGAGCTGGGGTGATCCTTGCCTGGGAAGGGTTTTGTCTGCACATCTCAGCCAGTCAGTGATTGACTCGTGTGCCAAAGCAGAAGGATTTAGAGCCCCGCCACGTTTTGTCTCCTAATACAATGAGGAGCTTCCTCATGAGTCCCCTCCACCCCTTATTTCTGTGAAACCCCATTTCAGCTCCTCCATCATCGCAGAGCTCCAACCAGGCTTGTGAGAGGCAAGGGGGATAAAGAGCCACAGACCTCTCTTGTTAGAGACATGCTTCCCTGGCTTTCCTGAGGGCTCGGGGACTGCATTACCAACACTCTCCGAGAAGCAAATGCACTTTGTACAAAGCGTTTAACCTCTCCGTGCCTCTGTTTACCCTTTTAAAAAGGTGTAATACCTGCAGAGATGCCGTGAGGATCAATTACTGTTTCTGTATTCTGAGATCCCTGGATAAAAGGGTAGAGAATTATCCTTGCCAGTCTGCCTCAAATATTGTTTTCATTAAGATTAACACTCTTCAGTAAACAGAACCGTTAAAGCCGTATTAGGTGTTTAATAAGTAATATGGAGTTGTTATCCATCACCGTGTCTTTTCGGAGGGAGCTGCTGGGGAATGCACAGGGCTCTGGAAGTGAAGCATCCTGCTCTAATTGCTCGTTTGATTAGCAGCACTTAGGGGTACCTGCGCATGATTGGCTGGACCTCATCAAAATTCCTCCTCTCTCAAGGGCACGGAAGCAACAGGAGACGACATCAGCAAGTCTGGGGATTGTTGAGATTGAGATATAGAAACTTGCAGGCAGCCTCTAAAATCTGGGGACAGGCAGCTTAGGGCAGCTGGTAGGGTGGGAGGAGGGGCAGAAGGCTGCAAATCCTGCTAAATATTGGCAAATCTAAACAAAAAATCAGTAAATTAATGAATCAGGTGTTTTCCCATTGCCTATGGGCAGTACCTCTGCATCCTTAGCGCATGTGGGTATGAAAACGGGGCTGGAGCACTTGGGCTTCGGCAGAAATGGGGAGTCTGGTGGAGCTGCACTCCCATTCCCCATCCCTGAACTCTATGGGAATGGCAGAGTTCACAGAAGGAAGATTTCCTGACCTGAGGTATCAACTACTCTTTAAATTTCTCCTTTTTAGCTGTGTCACCTGCTCCCAGAGCCTTCCAGGCTGCGACCTCTCCAATCTCCTCCTCACCTTTGGTCACTGTCCTTGCAGCCCTGGCCATGGGAACAGGTCTCTGTCTCTCCCCATATTTTTGGCTTTTCTTTTTGTCCAGACTTTGCTGGCAGGAGCTATAGAGCTGAAGAAAAATAGAGTTTTAAAAGCCAACAGCCAGAACTGGGTCCTCAGCTGGGTCAAGTGCTGCACTGATTTACACTGGCTGAGGTTCTGGCCCATAATCTTTTGTGCTCTACCATAAATATTACATAGATTTAAAATGAACAGATCTGTCTCAAACTTGGCTGAGCCTTCAGCGTAAATAATGCAGCTTTTGGAAGTCCATTTCCATGTTGTCCTTGCCGCCTGTGAGGACATAACTCTGTCTTAACGCTTTGGTAACAGAAGGGATTTCCCTTGCCTGCAATTGTGCTCAAATTTGGAGGAATTTCTTTCCAGTGGGCAGGACTGGGAGGCAAGCAGGCCGATGCCTTGGTGCATTCAGGTTTTGATGCTGTCTCATTCCCTCAGCTCTGGAAAAAGCAGTGCTAGAGCTTCGTGGTCCGTTGTGCTGGGGAACGTCCACAGTTGTTGATGGCAAATGTTGGATACTGATTTTGTCGTGTGCAAGCCTGGGAGTGATGGGGACATCGCAGCTTTGATTCCCAGAGTGCAGGGAGTTATCCACCTCGGAAACTCGGACAGCTTTTAGCCAAGACTGAAACGTGAATGATGCATACGAAAACCAGTTGAGTTTGTGAGGAATTACCTTAGTGCGAAAGCATGCCCTGACCCAGTTTGGGTGCAGCAGGCCTGTCTGTGGCTTGAATGGTGGATGGCATTCCCAATCCTTTCAGAGCCATCTCTGCTGCGCTCCAAGGCAGGCGTGAAATGACAGTGCCTGTAAGCCCTTGGCTTCGCGTCTCTTCCCTGGGGAGGTGCATTCTGAGCTCTCAGTGCCTCGGAGTGCTGCTCCCTGCTAAGTCCCGAGGAAATCCCATTCTGCCCAGCAGCCAGAAAAGGAGTCTGCAGGATTTCTACCAGCCTGGAAATAATGGGAGAGTAACACCAATTAAGAGGACAGGCTCAGTCCGTCTCCTGCTGCTCCGCGGAGGAGATCAAGGCGGGTTTGTTGCTGTTTGAAGAGTGGCCTTTGAGGAAATTGTCAGTGAAGATGTTCTGAAAGTGCTCCAAACGCTGTAAGTTGCTGCTGCTCGGATCCATAGCGGGAGAGTGGAGTCTCCTCTGAAGAGGAGCTGACGGGGAGTCTGAGGAAGGCGGCAGAGCCAGAGCCCCGTGGGAGGCCAGCAGGAACCGACTCCCAGGATGATGTACCAGGAGCAGAGGGTTAAAGCTGCTGAGAGCAGAGCTGAAGAGGGAAGAGCTTGAAGCAGGAGTTAGTGGGACTGGAGCAGAAAGAGAAAGGCTGCTCTTTGCCTTGAGCTGGGGGTGAAAAGAGAAGGGCAGCGTTTCCCCGAGGATTGTCTCCTTCCTTATCACCCCCATCTTCCAGAGCAGGGTGAAGGGGGAGGAAGGACAATGGGATGGTACAGGTGCTCAGACAGATTTGTCCCATGCTGCTGGTCCAGTACAGAGCCAGAATTTAGCTGGGGCATTGCATGGTGAAAGCTCTCTGGGAAGAGAGGAGAGGTGTAGGAACAATTCTTAACATCGGTCCCTTTTCGCTGCGGGTCCCTGAGCAGTTTTGGCTTTTGGGCTGACAGCAGCCTGGCACTGTGTCCTTAGCTGGGCCTCTCCAGCGCTGGGTTGAGGGATGGAGCATGCGAGTGAAACCACAGGGTTTTGTCCGTGACACAGACACCCAGCAGGCACAGCTGTCCCTGGGCCACCAAGCCATCTTCCACCTTCTCCGTCACCCAGGCTGTGAGGTTCCAGTGAGGAGCTCCTCGGGCAAAGTGCCAACCTGCAGCCCCTGTGCTTCGCAGCCTTCTGGCTTGGATGGGGCTGCCCAGAGCTCCTCGGGTTCACACTTTCAGCAGTCTGTGTTCTGCCTCTGCAGTGCCAGGGCAGCTTGATCTTCCAGTGCTCCAGCAAACTCCTGCCAGCCCCTGGGGAGCAAAGAGCCCGAATCCTCCAACCCGGGCTCTGGCACTGATCCCCACCAGGATCTGGCTGCTCTGAACAAAGCCGTGCATCTCACAGGCAGCTTTATCTGAGCTCCCTTTGATGCTAACCAGGCTGCTCCAGGTTAAGCTGTAGAACTGCTCGTGTCAACTCCTGGCCCTGGGATCTGGCACGGGGAATGCTCACGGAGGGCAAGAGCGATGGCCATTGCTTGCAGTCCCTGTGCATCAATGTCTGCACCTCTGACCCAGGGATTTATTTAAATCCTTGTTACGGAGGAGGCCAAGCCCAAAATACGGCTCCAGCCCTCTGCAGGACTGAATTAAACATGTGCCATTGCTTCTTGCAGGCTCTTGCTAATTTTTGTGCAGGGAGGGAGGAGGGAGGGCTCAAACAGATGGCCCAAGTATCACTCTCGCTGTCTCCTACCTCCTTCCTAAATAAATGAGTGGTTCACAGTGAAGTTTGGAGGGTGTAATGTGCTTCCAGGGAGGACACTTTCCAGGCAAGGCTGAGGCTCCGGCTGCTGGGGTCAGTGTGGATGCTGCTCTTACACCCTCTTGTCTTGAGACACCAGTTAATTTATGCAGCACTTGATCAGACTCTCATTACTGGAGATTCAGCAGGGACAGCTAGCACGGTATTATTTTATTTCCTAGCTGCATGTTCATTTAGTTCAGTAATTTCTTTCCCCCAGGAAAGTGTGGCTCAGATGAAGCATCTGGATTTTCAATAAGGTCCGTCTTTATTTTAAGGTGGCAACAGGCATTTGGTTTTCTGATGAAAAACAGCCCCATCACTGCCCATTTTAAAGGAGAGGGTTTGTTTTATTTTTAATATAGTGATGCTGGATTCTGTTGCTGAGAGCAATATGTGGGAAAAGACCAAGATCAGAGGGAGTCTCTACCATGCTGGGAAGGTGTTCAAAAGTGTTTTCCATCAAACAGGTCCATGACCCAAGAACATCGGTGGCCCTGCCCTGGGGTGGCAGATGGGTGTAACCACCATATGCAGGGGTTTTGGCAGAGCACAGGAGGTCAGGCTTGGTCAATCCCGTGGAGATCTCTCTGGGTGGGGCCTGGCTGTGTCCCCTCATGGCCGTCCCTCCTGCCTGGAGCCCGTTGGATTGTCCAGAGGTGCAGGGAGGGACAGCAGCCTCCGGTGGAAAACGCTGACATAAATTAATCAAACGAGGCATCTCACAAGATTGAATTAGATCCTGATTTATGACTGCAGTGCTGCTGCTTCTGCAGTTCCGATGCTCCGTGCTGATTCCTCACCCCCTGATTTATGGGGAGGCTCCTGCTGGGAAGGGGCCCCTGTGGAANATGTTGCTTTAGATGGCTGATATCTGCTAACCACCTTTCTGAAAGATTACAAAAGATCCGTGAAAATGGGGATGGGGAGCTGGATGGGTGGGTGGATGGATGGATGGATGGATGGATGGATTGATGGATGATGGATGGATGGATGGATGGATGGATGGATGGATGGATGATGGATGGATGGATGGATGGATGGATGGATGGATGGATGGATGGTGTTACCATTAGCTGGGCTAATACCAGCCATCACATCCTGCTGCTCTTCAGGACTTCACCTATTCAACTGCTGTATCAGCTCGTTTTTGAGGTGTTTTGGATGCAGCTGTTGAAAGGGATGCCTGGAACAGGAGGGAGCCTTTGATCCTTGTTCGTCCTCCACCTCCTCAGCACACCAAGAAAACCCCCACCTGTGTCGCTGCTGGGTTCACAGTGACACAGAATAACTCCCAAGAGTTCAGGATGGTGCATCAAGGAGAAGGTTTATTAAGACAGAGCTGTGCTCCTTTGTAGAGCACATCGTTAGGTACAATTGTATTGGTCAAGTAAAGACAGAGACACCCCCTGAACCCCTTGGTGAAACAAAGAAAACAACTCTTTGAGAGACAGAGAATGCAGGTGCAGATGTTGACAACTCCTGAAATTCCTTCTTCCCAGAATAGCATGTGAACTAATTTCTTCTGAGCCCTCTGCAACTTCCCAGGTTGGGCCTGGGAAGAGCTGCAGGTGTCTCAGGCTGTGTGCAACCACACACCTGCACCTCCCTGTGACCTGAAAGGCCTTTCCAAGCCCTTCAGGTTGGGTTGGCTTGTGAGTGAGGCTGGTTTATCATTGGAGAGATGTTTCTACTGCCTGGGATGCCAATCCCTTCATTTCTGCTCCGCTCAGGGAGCTCCTGTAGCTGCTGGCTCCCTTGTCGAGGCTGTCGAGGGGAGCCTGATTTGTCTGGACGTGTCCAATATGTTCCCACGCTGCACAAGCAGCAGGTTGGCAGAGCATGAAGTGGCTGAGCACAAGTGACTCCTCAGCCTGTGCAGAGGAGCCAGGGGAGCTGAGAGGGAACCTGGTGCCAAGGTGGCTTCAGAGGGACTCCTGGGGACCTCATCCCCAACGTGGAGGGAGCAGGAGAAGATAAAGGGAGCAGGTGAAACTTGAGGGTGTTCAGCAGCTCCGAGGAGAAAGCTGGGGTGAGATTGCTGATGAGCAGGGAAAGGGAATCCCATGGACAGCAGGGAAAATAGGAATGTGTAGGTTGTGTGTGATGAGTTAGAGGAGTCTGAGGAGAGAAATTTGGAGGATTTCGAGAGAAATTAACACAGTCCTCCCTTCCTTACGGCTGTCTTTTTTTGTCTGCCACCCATACAGGACTCGTTCAGCACCATCCATGTAGGAAAAGCATTTTCCAAAGAACCAAGCCCTTCTCTGGCAGTGAGCATTTCCTTCTCTGTGATGGCTGGGGTGGGGAATTGGAGGTTCTTGAGCAGGAGGGCACTAGCCCCCAGCCTTGATTGCAGTGATTTTCCCTGGGTACCTGGCATCAGAGACGGAGAACAGAAACAGATCTTCTGTCTTCCTACAGCGTATTGATTTTTTGCTCCCCGCTCTGGCCTTTTGCTCATCCTTTTCAGCAGCTGGCGGTGAAATGAAATATAAGGTTTGAAAAACTAAAAATACAAAATGTGACAGCTTCATTGCTCCGAGTGATGGTATTTTGAGGGGACTCGTGACCTGAAAAAAATGGAGGCAATGCCGCCCTGGCCTCCCTCCACTCACGTGGTGAGAAAGAGAGCAGTGGAAAGGAAGGATTTGGGGCTTGGGTGTGCAGCTGTGTCACTGCCGTGCTTGGGAGCGGCCTTGCCCCTTCTGCAGAGGCACCTCTGCCTTGCTGCGGAGGTTTGGGAATGGGAAGGGATGGCTGCAGTCCCAGGACATGGAATGTGCCATCTTTTATCCCTGCCACGCGTTTACACGGGACACATCATCCTGCTGTGCCCGTGTCCCCGTCTGTGGGACCCTGAGGTGATGGGAGCCGGGATAAACCTGGGAGCGGGATAAACCTCACAGCCCATCGCTGTCGGCACTCGCTGTCGGCACTCGGAGCGTGTTTTAGGGCTATTTACAGGCTTTTGAGTGGTTACTAATTAGCAAGTGCCGCAGCTCACTGCGACACGGCAGCCGCCTTCATCGGAGAGTGCCCAGCAGGGTTTAAATTACTTGTCATTTGCCTTGTTTTGCTTGGCCATTTGAATGCTTGACTCTCTCCTAATTGGCATCGTAACCGCTGGGGTGACACGCTCAGAGACTCTTGATTGGATTCCTTATTTTTTTTTTGGAGGGGGGGAAGCCTGGGAGATGCCGCAGAAATTAAGCAACAGGGTTTAGTTCCTCTGTGTTCGAGAGACGCGCGATGCAGAAGGGAGAAATCCCTTGGGTTTGCCATCTTAGGGTGAACTCAGCCTGGAATTTGGATGGTGCAGGTAGAGTTTAAGCAACAAGGGTTCATCCCTTCCCTTCTCCCGTGGTGCTGCGGGTTCCTGGGCTTTGGGAAGGCTCTGCAGAGCTGGAGGGCTGGAGGCACAGCCCGCAGGCTTGGGTTGTACCAGCAGAGATGGATAATTGTGGAAGGTGTTCGGGGTGGTGGGTGAGTTAATCTGTGTGTGCCTGCAGGGAGTTACCCAGCCCAAAACCCAGGGCGAGCATAAAAGCTGCCCCAGTACCACAGTGAATAAATATCATGAGGGCCTGGGGTTGGAACTGGAGTGTGGAATCCCAGAATGGTTTGGGTTGGACGGGACCTTAAACAGCATCTAATTCCAACCCCTCTGCCAGGATCTTTAAGGTCCCTTCCGACCCATTCCGGGACTCTGTGACTGTAGGGGGTGGCTGGGTGAGCCCCTGGCCCAACTCCTGCCTCTGGCTTTGCTGCGAGCTCACAAACCTCACAAACCTCACAAACTACACAAACCCCCAGGGGTTTGGGATCGCCGTGCTCCTGGGCAGTTTCTGTGCCCACTGCAGAGCAGAGCTCGGCGCTGCACTGTTGTGGTTATTAAATCCGATGGCGATGAATGGGACATGACACCTGTGTATATGATTCAAATCGAGTCATCCCATTACACGGTGTAAATCAATAAACAAAATGTAGCCGCTGACAGCATTTACAGTTCCCCCTATTACTGCCAACCAGCCCATTTTCTGTGCATGAAAGAGGCATTTACACCCCATTTAACTGTGCTTTGATGCGGGATCCTGTTCCCGGGAAGAGGGGAGGCTTTGACAGGTAGCATTAGGAGAAGGGGAGATCTACGGCGCTCATTTGCAGAGACCTGAGCCGAGGGTTGTGAAACACATCTTCACCTGTTTGTGCTGTCCATCACCCTAATTGATGATGTGCGGGGTTGGCAAATAGAGCTTGGACAGGGGCGAGGTGATGCTGGTGGTGTTGGAATTCAGCTGTGCTGGCCTTTCCCGATGGATCAGGAGAGAGGGAATGTTGTTTTCCCTTCTGTCCTAGCTGGGGAATGGTCTTTCTCTCAAGCTGAGTGTCAGGGACAGAAAGGATGAGGGAGAAGCAGGCTGGGACACGCTCCGAGGGACATCGCTCTTGGAACACCTCAACTGTCCGACTTGATTTTATTTAATGGGCTTTGCAATCTGGCGATTAATCTGGTAATCAGAGCAAATGTTACAGTCACGGCTGGCAATAAAAATATAACCTAAAGTAGATAAAACCCCTCTTTTTCTTCTCTTTTCCTTTTTTTTTCCCCGCTGAGAAATTGTCAGATGACATCTCTCCCCTTTATGAGAGGCGGCAGGAGGGAGAGGGAGATGCATGTGATGGGAAAACCTGATCCCTGCTGCATCTCTGCAGGGCTCAGAAAACTTCCATCTCCTCGCTGGTGCACAGGGGCTCAGCAGTTCCCCCACCCTGAATTTAGGCAAAGTGATTTTTGGGGGAGGCGTGGGCAGGGATCAGACCGGCTGCCCTTGGAACTGCAAATTGATAGTTTTGTCTCGTTTCCTGGAACTCCACCAAATCGCTGGATTACTCCAAAAAGCACAAGAAAGGCCTGTCTTTCCCTCTGCCTGCCTTTGTTGTTGCTTGATTTTGTTGGTGTTTTGCCACTGCAATTGGCTACGTGGATAAAAAGGGCAGTTTTGTGACCGAGAGGGAGAAACGTGGTTAGAAAACAGCAAACTGGAGCAGGGATTTTACAAAATGTACTGCTCGAACATCCTTTTGTCAGCATAAAGACATAAATCCAGGCACATTTTTCACATTCCTCATCACGTTTTCCTGCAGATTTCCACCAAAAATGTCCCTTAAGCCCCAAAACGCGGCTTGGCAGGAGGCAGAGCTGGTGTTGATTCTGGAGGAACAGCATTCCCATATGCTTTGCTTAGTCCAGATCTGCTTCCAGTAAATATCCTCAGCAGCCAGGACTGAAGTTCGATTCTCTGCCAGTCATCCTCATCTAAGACTTGCATTTATTTATCCTTTATCATTCCCTTGGCCAGTGTCCGGTGTGACTTCAACCCTTTCTTTCCCCAGCTCCTCGAGCTGTTATAGTAACTCCCATAGGAATGGTGAGGTGAGGAGCCTGTGTGCCCTGGTGCTGAGGGGTGCAGGGCTTTGGGATGGCATTTCCAGACTGACTCGATGCCAGAGCTGCAGCCTGGAGCCCGTGGAGATGACAGGGAGAGGGCTGGCGGATAGGGAACAGCGCTGGAGCTCCTGGAAAAAATGGGAGAGGGGACGTTTCAGTGCAACTTCTCATTAGAAAAGGTTAAATATATCAACCCAAGATGTTTCTTCTCATTAAAAGGGTTGGTTTTGATGCTTCCTTTCTAATTAGGAGCAAGTCAAGAAAGATTTTGAAACCTTTTGTGTGATTGTGTTTGAGCTGTTTCCCCACGGACTCGGGAGCAGTCGGCGTTTGCGTGGGAGCAGTGCCATGTCCTGTCCCGGGGAGGCCAGCAGGAAAAACAGCTTTGGACTTGATGAGTTCCAAGCTAAAAAAGCTTCACGTGGGCCAGACAGCGCCTCCAGACTGATCAAAGCTCAGGGAAGGTGACCTGGCTCCCCTGCAGCCGGCTGGGAGGGAGCTGCAGGTGTGTTTACCTGCAGGCACAGGGAGTTTTGCACCCTCTGGCACCGAGCTGCATCATTAGTGTTGCCTGATTTCCCGCTGCCACCTTGGGAAAGCTGGTTTTTAATGCCTCCGTGTCCTGTGTGCCCTCCCGTGCCCTTCCTCGGGCTGCTGAGCACCGTCTTTTAACTTTGAAGGAATTGTCACCCTTCTTACGCATCTTCCCCATCTCCCCTTGGCTGTCTGTCACCTTTTGCTGCCAAATTTTCTGGACTGTGAAATGAAGCTTTTATTATCTTCCGAGAAGGGGGGGGCAGAAATTAAATTAGTGAAATTAAAAAGATGATGATGATGACGACTGTAACCTGACTTCAACCCTTTTCATTCCGCCTCACATAGCGAGGCAGCCCGGCTCTGTTCTGGGGCTTCTGCTTGGATTGCTGGAAAGAACTGAACTTTTACTTTCAAATTAACCTGCCAAATCATATATTTATAAGGGAATTGAAGGCAGGAGAATGAGGGTCCCGGATATTCCCACGCATCAATTAGGGGGAAAATTAATTACAATTTACTGGCATTACCACATTAGAGCTCCCTCGATTAGAGAGCAACTTTCTCTGTGCTCTGGAAAAAGTTAAATTAAGGAGTTTGGAGGGAGGAGGTCCTGGGCTGGTTCTGTGAGTAGAACCTCCAAGAGCAGATCCTTGGATTTGGTATCTGCTCAGAAACACTGGTTTGGGATGTGAGTGCATTGGACACTCCAAAAAAATTTTTTTTTTGACCTTGGCTTGGTTTGGGGCTGGGTGATCTCCAGCTGAGGCAAAGCTGATTCTCATTGTCCTTGTCAGCACATCTCACCCCACCCTGGTGCTGCGTCCTTGGGGTGATGAGATCCCTGCTTGATCCCACTGCCGGGGAGTCCCAGAGAGCCCACCAGATCTTCTGTGGGGTTATTCTGGGGGTTACTGAATATTTCATGGGTCTGAATTGCGCTGGAAGGAGCCCCCAGGCCGCGGTTCCCCTCGTGTGGCTGCTAGATGAAGAGACCCAGAGAAATGGCAGCTGGGGGAATGGCTGCAAAGCTGCTTTTCCATGGGAAAGCCAAGCTCATTCCTGCTCCAAACAGCCAGGCCATAACAATTTGCTGCTGCAATAAAAGGTTGTGGCCCAGGCAGAAGCCACAGGGTGAGGTGAGGCACAGCCGGGGCCCTGCCACGGAAATTTCCTCCAATCCCAAATTTCTCTGCACCTAGGGGCAGCTTTGTGCAGTGGAGGCAGCAGCTGTGCAGGGGGAAGGTTTCGTGGGGTCTGGGGAGGAGGGGAGGCAGATTTTGTGCTGCAGGGAAAGGGAGGGATTTCATAAAACTTTGAGGAGTTTGGGAACAGACGAACCTGGCACATTGCCACCTTCCAAAGCCTGTTGTGGGCTGGTTTTTTCTTAATATTCCTGGCATCACCCAGCAGCAGAGATGAAGTTCATAGGCTCAGAAAGCCCAGATTCAGAGGTCGAAATTCAGGCAGTGATGTGTCAAATGCAGAGTGGGGATGGAATTGTGGTACTGGAGATCACCCCAGGACAGAGTTAGCATCCCTGGGGCTGGGAGCAGGGTGCCTGCAGGGTTTGTCCTGTGTGGGACTGCCTCTTCCCGGGCAGCTGGGATTGGGCTATGCAATATTTACCCTGGGAAGGTGAGATTGGGTGCTTGGTCCAGCTGCTGGGACCAGTCCCAGACTCCTCATTTGTCAATCCCTCACATAACAAGGCTGGTTTATGGCCGGGGTGTGCCACCTCTTATCAAGGACACTGCAGCTGTGGCACGAGGTGCCAGGGATGGCGTGGGGAGGAGGGAGAGCCCAGGGCCGCGCTCTCATTCCCTGTGTGCCCGTGCCAGGCACAGCAGGATCCAGCCTCGGAGCTGCTGCTGTGCCTGAGGCCGTGCAGGCTGGGGAGGTTTGGGGTGGGTACACTGCTGGAGGGGCTGTGCCAAACCATGGCCCTGCCACGGAGTTTCTGGGGTTGTCCCTCTGTGGGTCTGTCCCCACACTGCTGGCTGGCACTTGCTGCTGCCAGTGAGACCAGCCCTGAGCCTGCCTGGGCTGTCAGGAGAGCTCTCAGCAGCAGCTCCAGGTGGATTTACAGCAGGGAAGGATCCAGCCCTCCTCGGGAGCTGAGGGTGGGAGAGACACGGGGGTTAGGGACCCCGAAAGCACAAACATCCCTGTGACAAGCTGTTTGAAGCCGAGCTGATCAGAGAAGGTGACAGCCCTGCCACATCTGGGAACAGTTTCTGTGTCCTCCTTGCTGACAGGAGGAGTTTGATTCCTTTAATATTTGATGTGTTCTGTCTTTTCCAATGTTTGCTTTTGGCGTTGTGTGGTTTGACTTGTTTTATTTTTTTATTTTTTTATTTTTTTGAACTATGCTGCTCCTCAGAACCAGCTGCCCATTTACTGTGGGGATGGGAGCTCTGCAGGAGCCAGGGGAAGGGCAGGCAGTGTGACAGCAAATGTGACACCTGGGGGTTTGGAATCTCTGCCTGACCTGGGAGATTCCCACTGCTTCTCCCCATCCACCTTTCCAGCCGGAGCTAGAGCTTGCATTCTTCCTAAGTGCAAGGATAAAGGACACTGATAAGACTTTTCGTCCTCCTCCTGCTCCCCATGTCACTCTGCTTGAAGCTGGGGGTGGCAGCAGGGAGGTGATCTCCTTGGAAACTCTCGGACCATCTTGGCTCAGACCCTTTCTTCCCACCCTGGTCCTCTGCTTGGTCCCATTCCTACTGCAGATGGGCAAAGCTCCCACCTGGAGAGCAAATTTCCTGCAGCTGGGATAACTTCTGCGCTCCTGATGGCTTTTCCCCCTCTCCTGGGACATCCCTGCAGAGGAAAACCTTCACACATCTTGAAAGCTGAGCTGAGGGTCTGGGAGGAGGGCAAGAGGTGTGTGCTGAAGTCACCTGGGGGGATTTTGGGAGTCTCTGTCAGAGAAACAATCGTGGAGGGTCTGGAGAAGTTCTGCAGGCAGCGGGACGGGGGTTTGTGCATTTTGGATGTGCTCCTGGAGCAGGACCGAGCTGGGGAACATGTTCCCCTCTCCCAGGGAGCTTTGCTTGGTGAGGTGCTGCCCACATTCCCGGCGGGAAGGCAGGATCAAGACCCCAGAGAGGATGAGCAGAGGCTGCCCCAGGCTCGGCACAGGCAGGGCGAGCTCTCTGCCACGCAAAGGCTTCCCCCGCTGACATAAATGTGAGTGGGTGCCACAATTACTGCAGGCTCTGACATCTGAAAGGAGCAGAGCCACCCCTGCTGTAATTCACTGCCACTCTGACTGCAGGGACGAGCAGGGGAAAGTCAAATTGTCCAACACAGCAAAAAGGGGAAGCGAGAAAGCCGTGCCTCACTGGTGGAGGTCAGGGTGGTGTGGGGCAGGACGGGAGCAGAGCTGCTCTCCTGCCCTTGCTGTGCCCAGGCAGTGCTGTCCAAGCTCTGGTTTAAGGTCTTGCCTTGGCCAAGGTGCGATGGGGAGGTTCATCTCCACAGGATTTGGGTGCTGGTGTGAGCCAGGCCAGAGCAGAACAAATCCAGGACTTTCGCTCGCGGGCATTTGCTTGGGCAAATTCCTTGGAAGTGGTTTGTGAAGGAGTGGGGCTGACACGGGAGTTAGCTGGGCTGGGTGGAGATTACCGCTGCTTGGCTCGGGGTCAGGCAGACAAATCCTGCTTTCTGGTCGCTTTCCAAAAGCCCAGCGTGACGTGCCTGACAGCAGAGCTGTGGCTTGAGCCTCCTAAGCTGAGGAGCATGAATGTCCCCATTTCCCACTCCAAGTGTCGGCCATCTCTGCCCGAGGGTGCTGGACAACCTAACTCCAGCTCCAACTCGCTGTCAGTGCTTTTGAGACTCTCTGCCTGCATTTCACGGGGATTTTGCTCCTGCCCAACAGCTAGGAGGAGAAGGAAAGCGCTGCCACACATCTGACTGCTCCTTTGCAGCCACTGCATCGCCCCAGATCCCCCTGGCGTGTGTGGGGAGGGATCCTGAGCAGGCACCGCTCCTCTCCTGCTTTTCCCTCCCTCCTCCTTTCCCTCCTTTCAAGGTGCATTTCTACATCTGTCGGATGCCGCAGCGTGCCAGCTCGGTTAATTACAGTCTGCTTACCTGAATTCCCCCGTGGAATTCCAGCTGGATAACGGTATCCTTCACTGGTGAGCCTTAAAGCACCACGGGCAGCCAGAGCGCTCTGCCTTTGGGTGTAAACGTGGATTTGTGACGCTCAGGGCTCCCCCAGGGCACAGCAGGGTTATCCCTAAAGGCTTGTGAGCTGGTGAGCACTCCGGGGCTGGCACCTGTCTGTCAGGAGAGCAGCCAGCAGGGGTGGTGGCAAACATGGTCCATGGGAACAGAGCTGGAAGCCACGAGGCTCGCAGGAGGTGGATGAAAACACTTCGAGCTGCTCCAATGCTTAAGTGGACAAGATAATGGGATAGTTTTTTTCCCTTATTGGCCCACCAGATAAGTCGTTAACGCAGGCGATTTCCAGCGGCGCCTGTGATTTGCATGGATACAAAAGAGCGAGATTTTCATTATTTGGTGGGGCGCTGCTTGATCAAGGGCTGCGGAGAGGAACTCAGGGCTGATTTGGTGCACTATTTATGGTCCTTCATTAGCAGCCGGCCGGGAGCTTTGTCCCGCCTCGGCTCCGTGTTCTCCAGTTTATCGTTAGCACAAGAGAAGCATTCCGCGTGAGTCTTGCTGGATGATAAAGTTATCAGCATTCACAGTTACTTTGCTGCAGCTGTGGGCCCCGGATCAGATGTTTTTGGAGGCAGTGAGTGTGATTTCTGTTTAAAAAAGCGCTCATCTACCACAAAATGATGAGAGGTGAGGTTGATGTCTGGAGGAGAGCAGCTTAGGAGGTGCTGGCGTGGGAGTTCCTCTCTCCATCACTCCCTGCTCCATCTCTGGCTCATTCCAGGCCAGCCAGGCAGAGGAAGGACACCCTGAGCCCCCCAAATCTCTCACTCCATCCTTGCTGGCCTCCAGCTCAGCATTCTCCCTGAATTCTCATCCCCTCTTCCCTGGGGAAGCAGCGTGCTCCTGCAGACCCTGCTTAGCTCGTACTCTAAAGCAGCTTTTCTTTGCTCTGACTGAGTTTTCCGCACTCTCTCTCGGGAAGACGATGTAATCTCTCTCCTTATTGACACTCTGGGCAGATCCATATGGAGAATACAGTCTGGGGTGATGCTGCAGCTCAGGGGCTGGGCAGTCAGGTCACTGAAACCCCATTATTTGGGATTGCAGCTCCTGCCTCTCCTCAGTGAGAGCAGTGTCCTGAGACAACAGCCAGGGTCCTTGGTAATGAAAATTACTCAGGAAGGGTTTCCCCTGCTCTGGCATCCCAAGTCTATAAACAGCAGAGGCTTTAGTGAGTTCTGTTGGGGGAATCCATCCTTTCCACCCCACTCACCAGAGCTTTGGGGTTCAGGGCTGCTGGCAAGAGGGAGGATTTGCTATTCAGAGCACAGGGGCAGGAAAGCATAGCCTGAAAGGTGTCAGTGCAATCTCACTGGCCTTTGTGCCTTTATTTATCTGAAATCCCACAGAGCTGTCCTTCACTGCGGCTTGGATCAGAATTCATCTGATTGTGGTGTGGGTTTTGCAAGGTGGTTTTTTTTTCCTTAAAGGCCCAGTTCCTGTGACAGTGCAGGAATCTCAGTCTGCCTTCTCCTTCTAATGAGAAAGTCTGAGCATTTGGAGGTGAAGCAAAGCTTTCCTCGAGCAAGGCAGCTGTGCTTCCAGGCAGGGGTTTATTGCCCATAAGCAGCTGGCTTTCTCCTGTGCCACTGAGCTTGTCCGTGAGCTGCTCGGAGCCAAATCCAGCCCCGGTTATTGTGCAGAGTAATCACAGAGGTGTCTCATTTAAACTAGGAGTGAACCAGGGCCAAGAAATAACTCTCCAAAGAATCAGCCTCATCTTCTCCACCTGCCTCTCCTTACCCCATAATCTGCCTTGGGAAGCTTGAGGGAGTGCAGTACCTGATCCTGCAACCCTCGGGAGGCAAAAGGTGCAAAGGGTGCGGGCTGGAGGCTGCCCAGGAGCCACAGCCTCCTCCTGGCCACTTTGCCTCGGGCAGAGCCAAGGTGGGCTCTGGAAAGGCTTGCAGGCTCTCAGCCGGTGAGGGAGCACGCTGGGGTCTGGGCAGGGCCGAGCCGAGGAGGGAGGGAGAAGGGAGGGTCGTGCGACAGCTCTAGGCCCGGCCGGCCCTTGGCATATGGAGCCGTTGTGCTTGGGTGCTTCGTTTTAAAGAATTTTCAAAGAGCCCGTCCATCTGGGCCCCCTCGCTGCTGCCGGCGCGGCGGGGCGCCGAGCAGATGGTTTGCAAACAAAACAGCTTCGGCTCAGGAGGGGAAGGAGACCTGTCCAAAGTGGCTGGAGCTCAGCCCCGACACCGCGAGCGGGGCTCTGACAGCGGCGTTTCCCCGGCACGGGCAGGTGTGTGGCTGTGGGCAGGCAGGCTCTGCGGCTCTTGGGGGTGTCGCTGCCCCTGCAAACCCCCTGGTGGCCGCACTGCGAGGGCTTTGATCCCAAATGCTGCCCTGGAGAGCTGGCTGGGAGCTACTTGTTCTCTCAGCCTCGCATCCCCGTCCTCACGCGCAAACACCGCACGCGCTCCTGAAAGTGGGATCGCCTTGCAGAGGTCGGTGCTGAGCGGTTTAGGGAATGGCTGATCTGCTGCTCGCATTACCTGAGCTTTCCTTGAAAATCCTTCAGCCATCCAGCCACTGACCCTGAGATGTGACAAGCTCACAGCTCTTGCCAATAAAGCAGCGACTCGGTTTGAATAATATCTGACAATTACGTGCTGAGTCCCAGCATTATGCAATATTTATGCATGTGTCTGGACTGTAAAACAGTGATTATCTAAAAGGAGTAATTGTTTGCAGTCTTACACTGAATTTCTTTTCTTCTTTGGCCTTGGAGAGCCGCACTGTTAATCAGCAGCACACACGCCACTCGTTAAATGCTTCCACTGAAACCAGCCCCACCATTAGCCCAGCGGGGCTCTGAGCAGTGTCTTGGTGCAGTGGCACGAGATTCTGTGCTCGGAGCTTTATTTTAATGCCTCAGGCTGGTGGATTCTCATGCCTGGGGAGCCAGGAGGGTGAGGAGGGTCCAGCACCCACCCCTGCTGACTGAGCTTGCGTGGGAAGGCGGCTTTGATGTGAACAGAGAGGTGCTGGGGCAGAAGGGCTGAGCCCAGGCACCCAGCGATGCTTTTCACCCTCCCTTTCTCTCCCGGACGATCAACCGCGCTCCCGTGCCCTTGGAGCGGAGCAGTGATTGAAATCTCTCTTTGTTCCTCACTCCCTCCACCACAGCAGCTGCCCTTTGGTTTTTTTTTTCTCCCCTTCTCTTCTTTTTCCAAGTGTTGTTGGCTGTCAACCTGGGCCGAGGAGGAAGTCAAAGCTGAAGAGACAAATGTGGGCTGTCACATCGCAGGGGTGGGGTGGGACAGAGAGGGCAGCCCGGCCTCCTGCCCCGTGCCCAGTGGGAGGAGGGACTGCCCGGCACACGGGAGCCCCCAGCACGCTGGGGCCACGGGGGTGATGCTTGTTTCTGCAGCACAGAAGAAAAGCCTCTATTTTGAGGAGGAAAAAAAAAAGCTTTTCCATTCTTTTGGTGCTCTGCAGAGGTGGCAGCAGGGTAGCAAAATGTTTTCCAGCTTGCACTCCGCTGACAGCGTGGTCACAGCGTTTGGCACTGGATATATCCCAGTGTAATTCCTGCAGGAGGCTGGGATTTGAGGTGGGGAAAGACTCGGGGGACCAGGCAGTGGAGACAAACAATGTGCCTGGTCAGCAGAACAGGCAGTGGAGCTGGAGAGGCCAGGATTACTGCTGCCACAGCTTGTTAACATAAACTAATACAGGCTGCTGCGTTGGACGCAGGGAGATAGGAGGGAGAAAAATGGGAAGCGTGTGCAGGAATAAGGGCCCAGATAATGAACCTGGCAATGAGAATGCAAAGCAAAACAAAACAGGAAGAAATGCTGTTGTTGCACAGTCCAGGCTCTATCTGCTCCAGCTTCCTGCTGCTTCTCAGAGATTTTATTTGTGGCTGGGATGGTGCTCTCCACAATGCTGGAGTCGCTCCTTCACCCCCAGAGCTGTGGGCAGAGAGGATGAATGTCCTGTTTAAGGCCTCAGTGGCACTAACACTGACTGAGCCAGCGTGTCCCACTGCCATGGAGGGGTGTGAGCAGGGTGATGCTTCCCAGCCCCTCCTGGGACAGGATCTTACAGCAGGGGACACATTACCCATGAGCAGGATGGGTTGTGTGCCCTTCCCAGCCCATGCAGGAGTAGTTCTCTGCTGCTGAAGAGGAAGAGCCAGCAGTGAAATGGGTTTTGCTTTTCAGGCTCCTGCAGCAAAAAGCAGAGCGAGGGCTGTAGTTATTCCTGAGAAATTTGGGATGAGAGGGCTCCTTGCACGTCCTGGCAATATGAGGTGCAGGCGTCACTCTGGGATGCGCTGTGGCAGAGATCACCATGCTGAGCTGTTGTGTTGCAAGAGGGCGGGGGATCTCCAGCCCTTGTTTTTAGGTATGAAAAGCACGGAGAGGAGTTTGCTGCAACGTGTGACACCAGACATCCACCCTGGCAGCACAGGGCCAGCCCTGCTGAAAGGCAGCACCGGTTTTAGGAGGTGTGCTGCCTTCTTGCCTAGAGGGTCCTGCCTTCTCACAGGTCCCTGAGCCGTGGACAATTCATCTGGCTTTATGGTGATGACGGAAGAATCCAATCTGCAGCCTGTAGCTGGAAAGTTCAGAGCCACGCAAGGCTGGCTGGGGAGGAGAGCAGGTTTTATTGATGGCCTGGGCTCCTGGATGTTGTGTGGGAGGAATTTTGTTAATGGGTCCCTTGGGCCATTGCCTCCTGACTCTGCCATATCTCCTTATTCACCTGCCTCGCCTCCAATGGTGTCTTTTTTTTACTTTCCTTTTTTTTTTTTTTTAACCTTTTTCCTGTTCTCTTTTGCTGTTGCAAGGGCTTTTAAAAATGCAGCAGGAGGGGAGGATGTGGGGCGGACCAAGGCACCTGCCAGTCCTCTCCCATCCCTCGTGGTGTGTCCTTCAGCATCAGAGATTGCCACAGGAGATGTCCTGGGCTTCGTGATGTGGCTCTGACAACACAGAGCGATGGTCTTGGCTCCAAGGTGACCAGGCAGTGCTGATGGGCTGCAGCCCCATCAGTCTCCTGTGTCGGTTAAAGGGGTGAAAGGATGATCACTCACTGCTCTCCCTCCTGAAATCATCCCGTGGCTGCAGCCGGAATTGTGCATCCCCACAGGAACAGCGGTGCCGCTGGAACCTCCTGGTTGGTGTCACGGGGCGTGCGGATCAGGCTCCACTTTCTGGCCCACTTTTGATAATTAATTGATAGTTGAAAATGTTTGACAAACAAACAGCAAACAGGAATCAAACCCGCTCACGTGCGCATTAACATTTCATGGTGCCTTTCGTGTTTGTTTGCTTTTAAATCACAAAACGCTGTGATACATTTTTAATCGAAAGCGCTATTGGCTGTTGCCATCACTGTTCCAATAAGTTCCGTGATGAAAAAGAAGTTCAATGCACAAATGTAATGGGATCTTTTAGGAGGTGGGCGACGGGTTCGTGACAACCGCTTTCACTTCTACAAAGAGCATTTTTGTCAGGGAGAAATATATTTAAAAACATTTTTATTTGAGGAAGCTCTCAGAGCTCTCTGGATGCTCTTTGATGGCTCTCATGGCAGGGCAGCACACGATGGGCTGTGTGTGGTGGGAAGGTGGGGGGTGATGACTGACTGTGTTCAGTGTCCCCAGGACAGGGTTCTCAGCCCCTTGAGGGGTTGTTTCCTTGCAATCTTGTTTTTAAACCCTCCTTAAGGTGCTCTCAGAAGAAAATCCTCCCTCCCGGCTAAACCCAGTGACTTGCAGACAACAGCCTTATCTTGAAAGCTCAACTGAGGTTTTTTTCCCCCCTCCTACGAAGGCAGGAGATGAAAGGCATTTGTTTGTGTGCATCTGTGTGGGAATGCAGCACTGTAAATAGTGGGTAGGAAATATTAATACAGGACTAAACCCATCCCTGGCATGAATCACAGGGAGGACATATGTTGCGACAACTTTCCTAAGGGGGTTCTGGCCAAGGTAGATACCAAGTGTTCCCCAGAGGGAAGGAGGAGGGAATGACAGCTCTTTTCTTTCCAAGACTGATGTAATTAAAGAGTTATAATGTCCTTTAACTTCACTGCCCTTGGCACTCTTGCACACTGGCGTATTTGTTTATTTTTTTTAGCACTGATGGGTGACTAGTAGGGTTTATGTGAGGAGGCAGGAGGCCCTGAAATACAGTTCAGCCATCCATCCATCCATCCATCCATCCATCCATCCATCCATCCATCCATCCATCCATCCATCCATCCATCCATCTTCCCTGAGCATGAGGTTAAACCCTTCATCCTTCCCACTGTCGCTTAACACACCGAACTTTGTCAAGAGAAGCTTATTTTAACTTAATAGAAAAATACATTCTACATAATGCTCCTCATAATTTTCCCTCTGATCTGAAGGAGAATCTGCTGGTCTGCCCAACCCAGCCCAATACCTGCGGATTTCTGGCTGCGTGGTTTAAATAATAACAATAACAATACCAGTAGCAATAATATCCTTTGCTGCTGTCCTTGAGTGACAAAGATGATGGAAAATGAAGTTGTAGATAGCTGGAGATGACAATGTGAGTATACTCTACCCATCTTCCAGGTTATTAGCAGGTGTCAGTCACTGGAAGGAATCTAATCATTTCCAGACGCACTGGTGTCTCCAAACGTCAGCCGTGCTGCTGTGGCTGCAGAAAGCAAATGGTTTTATGGGCCCAATTCCCTTTTCTGCTCAGTCTTGTTGTTAGAGAGGCTGTAATGGCGCAGTGTCCGTGGTCACGTGGCATTGTCCACTGCAGAAGGTCACCTGCAACTCATGGGTGTCACCGTGTCCCATGGACAGCACCTGCTGTCACACCTGTGGCTGCTGTGGCACCACCCATCCCATTCCCCCTTGCCCTGCTCATGGCCCTTCCCCCGTTATCCATCCTGGATTAACCTGGGGAGGGCGGTGATGGTGAGGCTGTCACTGCTGAGGAAGGGGGAGCACAGCAGAGGGGCTGTTCACCCCTCTCCCCGTCCCCATGGACGTGTTGTGCATTTCCTGAGCTCCTGTAGAGCAAGTCATGAAGGGACAAACTGCTTCCTTGGACAAACTGCTCCCTTGGAATCATCATCCTGATGAGACTGGTATAAACACACACTAACAATCCCTTCTGGAGTGAACACGACACGCACCATGGGCGCCAAGGCTCGCTGCCCTGGGGAGGGCTGCTCCCACATGCCTTTCCTGGAGGGTCCGGCCACTCGCAAGGAGACAGGGAGCCACAGGAGTTCATTGTTTCCCAAGCAGGTGGTGCTTTGCGAGCTTGAAGTGAGCACCAGATGGGCAGAGATGATGAAAGAGGCATTGGCGTGAAAGGCTTCCCTCCAGGGTGTTAAATATTACATTCCCCGGGCCCACCGAACTGTTGAAACCAATGGAACTAATTAGGGAGCCGGTGCTGGGGAAGGACGCGCTGTGGCTGGCGGCTGAAGCGGTGCCAGATCCCACAGAACCCTCCCTTTGTCTGCCCAGAGCCTTGCGTGAGCGTGGCAGACAGGGCACGCCATCCTTTGGGGACAGCTCTGTCCCAGGGACACCTTCAGGCGTGGATGAGGGCTGGGAAGCAGAGGAGACAGCGCTGACTCCGGTGCAGCAGGGCTGGTTTCACCCCATTTTCATCTGCTGAGCAGACTGAGATCTCAGGGCTGTTTGCACAGCTTTGGAGAGCTGTCCTGTGGTCATGGGGAGCTCTGCCAGGAGTTTGCAGGGGAAGAGAGCAGAGCAGGGCTGGGTGGGTTTTAGAGAGGGTGTTAAAGTCACCGTCACTGTGTGCCTGCTCCTCTTCACCAGTGACAAACCAGGCTCTGCAAGCAGAGCACCCCAGTGACCCCATCGGCAGCACAAGGTGACCACGAGGGTTTGGATGTGAGACCTTGACCCCTGAGTATCACGTGCTGCTCCCCAGCACTGCCCTCCCCTCAACAGGAGCCAGCAGTGCACCTCAGCTCCCCAAAATCCACCTTCCCTCGGATTTCTGTCTCTGCTGGGCGAGCTCCTGCTCCTGGCCATGAGTGAGGGCAAATCCATTCCTGTGCCCTTGCCAGGGTGGGCTCCTGTTCTCTTCATGGGCTTGTTCAGCCCTGTGCCAGCAGCTGCCCTGGGAGAGGGCAGGAAGATCCAAGCCAGCCCGTGCCATCTGTGCCCTCAGCCAGAGCTGCTTCATCTCTGTGCTGCACAGGCCCCTCTGCCTCTCCCTCCTTGGAAAAAAACAATAACAATAATAATAATAATAATAACAATAACAACAACAACAACAACAACAATAATAATAGTAATAATAATAATAACAACAACAACAGTAAAAGGAAAGAAATTAAGACAAGCAAACATAAAGATGAGTTGTTGCATGGCTCCTGCGCCGATTCTGATCTCAATGTCAAGGGAGCATCATTCCAGCCTAATGGTATCTTCCCGTGGAAGTGCTTTGTAGCAGTCATAAATAAACATTGCCGGGTGAAAGGCACGATAACAAAAAAATGGAAACTGAGGCGCCCGGGATCTTTATTATTGAGCGGACAAAGCATCTGTGATTAGTAGGAACAGGGGAGAGGAGAGGGTAAAAATAAAAGGCGGCCGATTGTGTTGCTGCCTTGTCCGTGTCAAGAGAGGATCTGGCTGTGGTAGGTTGACAGGTTGTCTGGATAAATAGTTTGGGGGCAGAACACACATTTCTGATGGAACTTTCTTTTTTTACAGCCGAGATCAGGAGCTCCAGAGGTACTGTCAAGGACGGACGAAGCTCTATAAATCAGGACAGGCTTTTTTGTCTGTCTGAAAAGTCTTATCTCGGAGTTCGTCCAGGCAATTTTTTGAGGTCTCTCTGGCTTCCTCCTTTCTCCTTATCAGAGCGCCACAGCTTTAAATGCAGATAGATACCCTCTAATGGAAGCACAAGGCAGAGCCCTCACTCCTTGTAAGTGCCAGCTCGTAATTTAGTTGTGTGCCCTTTGGCACCGGCGCATCCATCACGGCGGGCGGAGGCAGCGTCACCTCCCGGTGCTGCACCGGGGACCGCGGGGGCTCAGCAGTGATGGGACCCCAGCTCCTGCCCTCCCCGCTCAGTGTGGGACGAGCCACCTGTGAAATGAGCTGAGACCAGTGGGGTTTTTCACTCTGTGGTTGCGTTGAAGGGATTAAGGAACGATAAAGAACCCTGCCTGGTGTCGGAGGCAGCAGGGTGGGGATGGGCGGGGTGGAGAGCAGCCGTTCCTCTGAATTTTTTAGTTTTTCTCTTGCTGTGTCTTTCCCCCTCACCCACTTTTTGTCTTTATACCAAATGAGTTGGGAAGGAAGGGCTGATTTTTGGCTGGCCGTGATCCAGGGGGATGTCATGCACCCGGAATCAGAGCTCAGCGGGATGAAAACCGACACGGGGTTTGATGGGGGAAGCTGTCAAGCCACCCCTCGGCTGTGGAGCCCTACCCAAACCTCCTCGAACCTTTTGAAAATCACTTGTCACCTTCTCTAACAAACAGTGCACAGCTAATGGCGACACTTCACCATTCCCGACAGCTCCAGATTGTTAATTCCCCCTGTTTTTTCCCCTGAATGGCGTTTTGCCTTCTGGCTAAAGCAGCGTGGCTGCATCAGCCCGTGAGCTCCTCACCTGTGGACATGTGAAGGGGGTTTAATAGGTTTTTTCTCTTTGCCCCACTGGGCTGTGACCGGGAGGGGAGACAGAGCTGCCTGAGTCACTAATTGCTTTGGCCCTGCAACTCCCGAATGATGGAAAAGATTAAGAGGGAAGGAAAACAGCCATTCTATCTCTTTCTTGAAAAAACTTGCAGCATGAAAGACTCATTAACATCATTAATGTTTCATTAACCTCTAGCCAGACAAATAAGCTGGAGGTAATTTAACAGTACGGGGGAAAAAAGAAGGAAAATTAAAAATTACCCAGGTGTAGGTGACATTCTCCCGTTTACCTTGGCTGTGCGTTTTGGAGAGGTGCGGGCTCCTCTGCCTCCCCGCCCGGCGCTTGGAGCTCTGCCAGCGGCGCCGCCGGCTCCGAAGGGCTGCAGGTAATAACGAGCGGGGAAAGTCATTGATTGTGACAAAATGGGATTCATTTGAACGCAGCAACATCTGAAATCTTGCAAAGGAACAGTGCTCCGCACAATGCCGTCTCTAGAAAAAAAGAAAAAAAAACTGAAAAAAGTTAAAAAAAAAAGAAGGGGGGAAAAATCGGTAGCTGCAAAATGATTTTCTTTGTTTGAGTAAAAGGCTTTCTCCCCTTGTTAATTTTTAAAACCCTTGTTGGGTTTTATTTGATTTTTATCTCTGCCCAAGTTTACATGCTCCACCTCCACCCTGCTCATCCCAAACCCGTGTGGGTGTGCACACACCGGGAGGGATGTATTTATACACATGCAAACACTGTGCTTTGTAAACCCACTTGGAACTCAGCGCTTCCCTCTCAATCGCCTTCCCTCGGGCAAAGTATCTGGTAGGAAAGAAACATTATTAGTTCCTCTCCAAAATCTGAAGGTGGGTTGAAAATGTAAAAAAAATAGCAGTATTTTTTGGCTTTTTGCTGTGGTAGAGTCTGAGAGTGTCCAGGATTGTCTAATTTATCTGGGTCATCCATGAGCAAGTGATAAGAGAGAGTTTCTGCCTGTAAGAGAGCAGAGAATAAGGAAAATCAGCCAAAGGGAGAGGTTTGTCCCATTCCCAGTTCAGAGGGGTGAAGGAGACTGGTGTAAGGAGACCCCGAGGAGATCCTGTGGGAACTGGGAGTTGAACGTGCTCCTCATGGATCCTAATCCCCTGATTTCCCCTTGGTCTCCACAAACCAGACCCTGCCCAGCTTTGCGAGCTCTGCCTGTTCCTGGGTGAATTTTGCTTTGTGGAGTTCGGACCGGCCACTTTCCTGCTGTGATCTGTGGGGTGGGAGGAGATCTGCTGCTCTGTTCACTCCAATCCTGATCTTCTGTTTGCTCTGCTGGGGCTTTGGATCAGGTGCCTGATTTCCATGGCTCTGTTTTCCTTAGCCATAAAATGCGAATAACTCTTCCAGAGTCCAAATTAGTCCTCATAAAGAGCTTGAAGTGTGAAGTATAAGATTAATGTAAATTGTGCTGTCTTTGCCCACTCCTGTCCTGGTTCAGGAGGTCTCAGCCGGGTGAGTGGATGTTGAAGTTGGGGTCAGGCTGTTGTCCAGCACAAGGAAGGGATGGGAGGTGCTCAGTAACACTGAACCACCTGCTCTAGCTGCTCACACTTGCTTTCAGCTGCTCCTGCACTGCTCAGGGACTTCAAAAAGCTGCAGTCTTTAGCGTTACAGGAATTTTCTGTCTAGTGCCAGCCCTCGGTATCTCACAGGTTCCCCAAGCAGCCCGCAGGCACAAATAACCTTTACGTCCTGCTCTCCACTGTTTATGTAAACTTGGCTTCTGCTTGTTCCTGTCACACCGTGCCTGTGCTTATTCCTCTGGGGATGGAATGGAGATAGAGCAGGGAAAAATTCCTGTGTGAACATTTCCTGGTGAGAAAGCAAACCTACCTGGGCTTGAAGGGGGACCAGCAGTGCAGGGAGGACAGGAGCTGAGAGCTGGATGTTTCTGTGCCTGCTGCCAGGTCACAGTTTTGTGTCTGTGACCACAAGGACTGTGCCAGCACCGGGTCCTTGTGGGCAGAAGCTCCTGCCTGCAGCAGCACACGTGTTCTGGGGGTGTGGTGGTGGACAAGGTGCTTTCCTTTGATTCAGCCTCCAGCCCTGGCTCAATTCCTGCTGCAGGCCAGTGCCTGGGGCTGATCAGCACAGCCTGCAGCTGCACGCACAGATGTGGGCCCCACCCAGCCAGATGTGCAGGCACTAGGTCTGATGCTCTCTTTAGGCAGGGCAGGCAAGCTGGGGAGTGTTTTTAAGTCTCTCCAAATTACCCTGCATGGTAGAAAACTCTGCCAGATTTCCTGGGTGACCCTTCTCGGGTCCAGAACCCTTCTCCTCCATCTCAAGGAGTTGAACCAAGACTTCTCCCAAGAGGTGATGATTTGGGAGGCCTGTCTGTGTATGAGCATCATGAAGGGCTTTCTGAAAATTTGGGACTTTTTTTTTTTTTTTTTGCTGGATGAGCCCTTTAAACAAGGAGACGTTAAAAAATCGCTTGGAGAAATCTTTGTCTAGTTTTGCCACAGTGAAACAGCACAAACTGAACCACTATAAAAATCTTTTTTATTGCCATCTATCAGTGTTTGTATCTGTGTCTCCATCCCATCCTTTTGACAACAGTGTATGAGCAGCCAGGATTTATCCTTCCCAGCTAAATGTCTTTCAACCCATGCAAGCAGCCCAGGAAATGATTTCACAAAAATATATAGTTCACCAAAATTATTCAACCCTGAAGCGTTCAGGTTTAGGTCAGTGTAAATTTAGAATAAGTATTTGTTCTGGTTCTTATCTTAGCCAAGCTGATTTACCCAGGAGCAGCTGATAACTCCTTTTAAATTCACTACAGAATCATCTTCTTCCAAATGCTCATTCCCCACTTCTCCCCCCATGTCCCTGCCTGGGTTTGTTATCCTGGGGTTGGGCTGCTGCTGAACTCTGCTGGATCCTCAGCTCCATGTTTTTCCAAAAGGAAAAAACATGCATGGCACGTGCCTGGCACAGTAGAATTTCATCCAAAAATTAGGAACTGCTTCCCCAACTTCTCTTTAGAAGCCCAAGTTGGGAACAAATATTTGACTTGCACAGGAAAAAAAAAAAAAAAGTGTTTATGTGGTTTATGATATCTTTCCACTTGTTCAACTTTCAAGCAGACTTTTTTTCTCTCTGAACCTCAGCATTTCCTTCTTCGACAGCAAATCTCTTGAGGTGGAGAGTGCTTTGGAATAGAGTTATTTACCCATCTCTCTCTCTTTCTATGAATAGACTTTAAATGAGCTGAAAACCAGGAGCTGCAGGAAGTTGCACTGGCTCCTGCCAGCTCTTCCCATCTGCATTTCCCTCATCTGCTCCTTGCTGGGTGTGGTGCAGGAGTGTGAGGGGCTGCAAAGAGAGAGGTCTTGGAGCATCCCTGCTGCAGCCACTCTGATCCCTGCTCTGTCTGCTCTCATCCCTGCATTCCTGCCGCCCTGCATTCCCGCCGTCCTGCATTCCTGCCATCCTGCATTCCTGCCCATGCAACCACATCTCTGTGATCCCATATGACCCCATCCCTGCCCAGGCAGTCACATCCTTGGCCACACAACGGCATCCCTGCATCCTGCATTCCTGCCGTCCTGCATTCCTGCCCATGCAACCACATCTCTGTGATCCCATATGACCCCATCCCTGCCCAGGCAGTCACATCCTTGGCCACACAACGGCATCCCTGCATCCCTGCATCCCTGCGTCCCTGCATCCCTGCCTGGGCACTGAGTCCCTGCCCAGGCAGCCACATCCCTGCCCTGGTTGCTCTCATCCCTGCCCTGGCTTCTCTAATCCCTGCCCCAGCTTCCCTGCATTCCTGCTGTCCTGCATTCCTGCCCAGGCAATCACATCCCTGCCCCACTGCTCTGCACCCCTGCCTGTTCACCTGCATCCCTGCATCCCTGTCCTGCATCCCTGCCTGCTCACGTGCATCCCTGCCCTGCACCCCTGCCTGTTCCCCTGCACCCCTGCATCACCTGCATCCCTGCCTGCTCACCTGCCTCCCTGTCCCGCCGCACCCCGTTCCCGTCCCTGCCCGTGCCTGGGGAAGCAGCACCATCTCGCGTCCGTCTGCAGCCGGCACAGCCGCTCGCTGCGCGGCCGCAGCTCCCGGAGAGCCCGGGGAAATGCCGGCACACCCCAGAGCCAGCTCGTCCCCGCTGCCTTCTCCCTCACAGAACATGCATCCTGCTTTCCTCCTTTTATTCCCCTCCTTCTTTCCAAGGACAGGGAATTCTGAAGGATGTTGAGTGGTTCAAACGTGCATCATTTTTTCCCCTGATCTTTCGGGACACGCAGAAGTGCTGAGGTTTATTTGCTGCTGCTCAGACTCCATTTATACCACCCTGTTTATGTCTGTCTGAAATAACAGCAGAATAGAATATATTTAGGGATGCTGTTCCTTTGAGCTGTGGTTTTCAAGGGTATGTAGGACCCAGACTTTAGAGCAAGGATTTGCTGCATCTTCTAAAGTAGTTTTATCCTCTGTAAGGCTGCTGACACCCAGAGACAGTGAGTTAAAAGGGTTTCTGATGAAAACGGGACTGGGGACAGCATCAGGCCGAAAAAAGCTCTTTCTGAGAGGTCTATTTCTAGCACCGAGAGACGCTGAAAGGCAAAGCTGGTGCGTCACTGCTCCCGCTGGTCAGGAGCTGTGTGTGTCGAGGTGCGGAGAGGCTGCAGAGAGCAGGACTTGCAGCCCAGGGCCTGGAGATGGCAGATCTGAGGCTCAGCCGGGTAATTCCTTTCTTTTTAGAGCTGGCACAAGGATTTTCCTACGCTGGAAACAGCCGAGTTCAGTCTGACCCTGAGATGCTGCTGTCGAGAAATGATCAGCTCAGTTCCTGCTTGGGAATAATTTCATTTTAGGGGAAATTGAGGTGTCTTTAAAACAGCAGGAGCAGCAGCTCTGTCCTTTGTGAAGCAAAGTGTGTTTGGTGTGTCCCCAGAAGTTCTTGAAGCAGAAAGCTTGGATGATGCAAGGTGAGGGAGGCTGCCTGCAGTACTGGAGACTGGAGCGAGCAAGTTTTTCCAGGCAAGCCTTTCTGCTGAAAAGCTGTGGGGGAAAAAAAATTAAAAAAAAAAAATCAAAGAAAACATTTGGAGAAACAAAATAGTGCAACCTCCTTCCACCACCAAGTGAGTTTTCTTTGGCTTGTTCAAATTGAGATATTTGCATTTGAAACACACCTACATGTATATATATTTATAGATGGAGCCCTAGAAGGTGAAACTTGTAGTTTCAGCAAAAAGACTAAAACAGCCTCATGTTTTTGCCTCTATTTTTCCATTCTGGTTAGTAAAGAGTCTGTGATTGGCATAAAGCTACTTGGAAAATGCCAGGCTGGATCAGTATCATCCTTCTGGCAGCCAGCTTGGGTCGATGGAGAATAAATACAATTCCCTCTGTGATCACCCTCTTTTCTTCATCATGGCATTGTTGGAGAGCAATGGGACAGGGACACCTTAAAGGGGGATTTTGGGAGCTCTTTGTGACTGTCCAGCAGCAGGGGAAGGAATTCTGCATGGGGTGCAGGAATTCTGCATGGGGTGCAGGGACTCGTTGTACAATGCAGAAACTCTTTGTGCAATGAGGTTTTCTGGCCAAAACCCCTCCCTAGGAGCTCTCCTGTGCCTCCAGCATCTCTGGGATGAGGCAGGAGCTGCCTGGATCCCACCAGGGACCAGAACCAGGGATACGGCAGTGGCCAATCAGGGTTTCACTGCCAGAGGGCCAGAGGGCAGGAGCCAAATTGGGGCTGGATATTGACATTGAAAGTTGGCTTTTTGAAAGGCACACCAGCCTTTGCTTGCTGCAGAGCTAATTATTATGCAAATTCATGCTAATAAACTCTGCCTTGCATGTTGTGGAGAAGCTGCCTTTCCCGGTTAACACACCAGTAATGAGAGGTAGATTTGTAATTCAGATGCTGGTGGTAATATCCTAAATTACTCCGCGCTGTAATGGACTTTATTTCTTTCTCCCCTCGGCTCTCCCCCCAGTCCAAATGTCAATGCAAATCAGTTACAACTTTGCATATTTATTGCAGATGTATTTATTGTTGATACAGGGGTGAGACCCTCAGCTAAACAGCTCCTGCCGGTGCTGCCGCGCTGCCGGGGGGCTCAAGGTGTGGTTTTACCTGTTGTGGTGCTTGGAGGAGGTCCTTCCATCTCCTTTTTTTTTTGTCTCTCCCAAGGAACAGACTCAGAGTGGGGAAAACATGTGTTTATTTTGTTATTCATTAGTTCCTCAGCATCTTTCCGTGTGTGGTTTTACATGACTGCTTATTTTCCGAGTTGGTGGAGATAAGCAAGGAAGCACAGATCATTTGCAGACTAAGCTAGGATTTAGGCCTAAAGCCACTGAACCAAGGCTTAGATTAGATGGCATCAGGCCTCTGTAATCGGTCTCTGTAAGATTTTGGCCCAACTTTGTCATCTTAATCAATGGAAAATCATGCAAGTCAGCTGTGCTTGACATTTCAGCTGCTGTTGAGCCACTGCTGAGCCAGAAATGCCCTTCTGTTACTCAGTGTCCCATGGCACACAAATATAAAGCAGGTTTCTTTCTGCAGTCATGAACCTGTACTCAGAAAATCCTGACTTGAGACCATCTGACAGGAAAGGAAAAGCCAAACCATTCCCACATTGTCCCTAGGCTGCCAGAGGAGCAGGGAGTGTTTTGGGGCAGAGAGAATGGGAAAGGACAGAGTTATGTCCTGAGAGGTTTAAGCCTGGTTTAAGCCTTGATCTTATTGGTCTTGTCTTTCTGCTTGCTCTGAGGCATGTTTTGATTTTCTTTACCTTCCTACAGAAGAGAGAGCCCCAAAGCTCAGGAGTATCCGTGACTCTCCAAATCCTTTGCATCAGCATGGCCAAACTGACAGATTAAAAATTGGCTTTTGGGGGAATATTCTGTGCTCCTGGCTCTGGGGGTGATGATTTGGGGAAGGCTCGGTGAGCTCAGGCTCAGATCACCGAGCCGGTGCAGGCTCTGTGTGTGCACAAGGTTGTGCCTCCCTCTGGGGCCGTGGATTTCCTTCCCTGGGTTTGCTCCAGCTGGAGTCAGAGCACGTGCTCAAACAGCACAAGGGATTGGGGAGGCTGCTCTGGCTGACACCTGGAGCGAGTGTGTGAGTGGAGAGAGAAGCAGGAGCGCCTCTGGGCCTGCCCAAATCTAACGCAGAGTGTTTGAAGCCTTTGAACATTTTTACGTTGCTTCCATTTGCATTCGGGCTTCTGCACACAGAGAAACCACCTGGGCTGAGAGGAGAGGCTTTGAAAGGGACTGGGAATGCTCTGCAGCTCTGCTTCTCCTCATCTCCACGGGCTCCTTGAGTAGACCAGGCACTGGACACCCGGAGTTTGCTCTGAATCACTGTTTGCAATTTATTCTGAGGCCAGGCTAAAAATTGTCAGAACCAGCTCTTCCAGCCTCAAAATATCGATGAGTCACTGAGGAGCAAAGGGCTGCAGGGCCAGAGCACAGCGTGCAGCCTGTGGTGGGTAATTTTAGACCGAGAGTAGCCCTGAGGGCTGCTCAGAATTCGCAGCCTCCCTGATCTGTGTGCCCCGCTCCGATGCGCCCTGGCCTCACCCTGCACCTCGCTTCGGCATCCTCGTGGATCCTGGGGCATCCTCCCTGCCCGCTGCCATCCCGGGGAATGCCAAGCCCTGTGCTGCACGGGGCAGGTGATTCACAGCAGGACCCAGCCCCACGGAGCTGCGGGTGCGTGGATCCGTGTGGATCCGAGCGGGTCCGAGCGGGTGGGCTGCGCCGTGAGGAGCTGGGAGCAGCGTGCAGTGCTGCGGCTCGTCCACACGGTGCTGACAAAACTCCACACAAGACGCAGAAGGCTCCGGATCCTCTCTCCATCGTCCCACCGCCCTCCGTCGTGGTCGCGGCTTTCCCCGTCCCACAAGTGGTGAAAGGCTGGCAGTGCCCAGCCTGTGAGATCGGGAGCAGAATCGGCTCGACGCCAGGGATGGAGAGGAGAGGGAGAGGGAGAGGGAGAGNAGAGAAGAGAAGAGAAGAGAAGAGAAGAGAAGAGAAGAGAAGAGAAGAGAAGAGAAGAGAAGAGAAGAGAAGAGAAGAGAAGAGAAACCCAGTTGGATATTTAGGATGTATCTAGACTGTGGCAGGTCTGGATGAGGCCCTGCTCCTCTTGCTCCAGCTGCTCTCCAGGCTGTGGGGTCAGGGTGGGCAGGGGGTGCTTCCTCCCGTTTCCAGGTGAGACTGGAAGGGCACATCCGTGCTCAGAGGAGCAGAACAAAGCCCAAGCATCACTTCTGTGCCACAGACTTTGGGTGGGCTTGGACACAGTTGGTTCCTGGGTTTGTGGGGTGGCAGAAGCAGGGCTGCAATCTCCTCTCATCACTGTGCATGCTGCGCTTCACTCAGGAGCAGCCAACCTCCCGCCGAGTGTCTGCAGCAGTTTCTTAATTGCTTTCTTAACTTCGTTACTCCTCTTCTGTTGGCAGTGCCCTGAAGCAAGGAGTCCCCCAGGTGCACTTGCTCTTGCATGCCAAAATTAGCTTCTTTTATTTAATTTTAAATAAACGTAGCGTCCTTTGAGTGCTCCCAGCATCTGCCGGGAAGGGGCAGAGGGAGCGGGCGGTTAATTTTGCATGTGCTGCTCCTCAAAGACCTGCCTGTTTCTCGGCCTTTGCAAAGTTTTTCATGTTTCTTGCAGCTGTCCTTGGTGACCCTGAGTGAGTCAGGCTTTGTGGCTACAAAACGAGGAGATGAATTCTTCATCTCTCCGACATGTGTCTGTCTGCACTGCTTAGAGCCAACACTTCTCAGTGAGGCCGTGGGGGTTCTGGTGGATGCCACTGCCAGACAGAGCTCTGAGCAGGGTTTAGAGGTGTCAGGCGGAGCCCTAGGCCAGGTTTTACCTGGGCAGAAGTGCAAGTTAGGACATAAGGTACCCAGAGAGCCCTCTGCCATGCTGTCCCTGTGTGACCTTGGGTATGTCACCTGTCTCTCAGCTTCTCCCTGCTTGGGATCATGACAGGATGAGATTAGGGTGGTAACTGGGGTAGTCCAGCATGGAGAGGGCAAGGAAGGCTCTCAGAAGAGCGTGAACCAGGAGGGAGAAGGGCTGGAGGTCTCCTCACAAACTTTGCCGAGCTGAGGGCGGCATGCACGTGCATGTTTTACATAGTGCGCCAAAATAATTTATGGAAAGCTTCTTCCTTTCAGCAGAGGAGGTGGTCAAGACGAGTGAATAAATCTTTAAAAGAATAATGTTTTCAAAATCAGGCTCCTTGTCCTCGAACCCTTTGATGTATGAGAGCAATAGTAGGTAGGACACATAGTGAAATAAACATGAGATCTCCGTGGAAGAGAATAGCGGAGAGGAGAAAATATTAGTGTTTACATCAAAACTCAATTGGAGCACTCGTTTCAAGATGATAGTTTATTATATTGAATCCAATTTAGTCCCACAAGGATGTTTTTTCTGCGGGTGACACTCAGGCTCACTCCGTGTCTCCTCCTCCTCACCGTACCTGGGCACTGCCCTCCCCACTGGGTGATTCATCCTCTCCCTCTCGCTGCCACCTCAGAATGGTTGGAAAAGCAAAGCAAGGAATTAATCAGCTTTTGGCCAATTTGCTGTTTCTTCCTGGGCTGTTGTCAGCTCGGGATGTCTCGACCCCAGGCTGGGAGAGATGTGCTGGGAGATGAGGGTTGCAGGGAGAAGGTGACATGGACAGAAGGTGTTCAGGTCGTCAGTCCCTCCTCTCTGTCCTGAAATGTTCAAAAATCAAGCCATGATTAATGCATGGGAGAGCTTTTCTCCTCTCCCAGCACTTTTAGGAGCTTCACACCTCTCTGCTGAGCCTGGTGCAGGTCACCCAAGGATTGTGCTTGCCTTGATACTGCACCATGTGAGGGCAGGGAGGAGAAAGGTGTGAAGGTTTGGCGTCCTTCCAGAGCCTGATGCGATGGGAATGGGAAGGTGACGCAGGGACAGCTGTCCCTTCTGCTCCAGCTGCAGCAGATGTGAAGGCCTGCAGTCCTTCCAGGTGTATTTAATGGGATTTCATCAGCACTGGGTGCACAATGGGGCTTTTAATGGCTCTACAACCTGTGAAGGGTATCTTTGGGCACATGAGCCCAGAGGGTTTACCTGAATATTTGCTCCCCAGCAGGCAGCTGAGGTGACGTGGGACAGCCTGGTTGTGTGGGATGCCTCTCATCACCCCACAGCTGTACGGGAGGCCCTGGGCATCCACAGCAGCACAGCTGGGCCAGGAGCCACTTCTGTCCAACTCATTCAGAATAATGAATGGAGAATATTTCAGTGCTCCAGGGCAGGGGTGCAGAGAAGTCCATCAGTTCATTTACTCTTCTTTTCCTTGGTGCATTTTCCTCCTGGTTATGAAGAGCTGTGTCACAACTCCCTCCTGCCAAGTGCATTTTTTACCGGTCTGTTCACTGGCTGGGAGGTGTTTGGGATCTCATTTGCTCTTGAATAATATTGGCTGTAATCCACGCACACTGCCTGGGTTTGGTTGATGCGATTCCCCAGGGCTGTGGGGGCTTTGCAGGTGTGATTTGCTTTGCAGGCAGAGGATGGATGCCCTTAGCAGAGTTACTGGCCCTGTGGATGCCGAGTAGGAGGGGCTGTCCCTGGGAGAGGTGCCCATCCCACCTGGATGCGCTGGGATTACAGGAGATCTGAGCTCTCATCTCTCCTCCCCTCCTTTGTTTCCTAATGTGCAATTAGTTATATGTATGTAAATTACAGAGCCAGCAGAATCAAAGGGAGATGAGAAAATAGAAAAAAAAAACCAAACCAACAAAAAACAAACCAACAACCCAATAATTTATTCTGGTGCAAATGCTGGTTTTTTTGTGACCATGGATGTCTTGGCAGTGCTGGGGTGGAAGGAAGGAGGTGGCTGTGTAGGCGCTGGGAAGCAAACAGGGAGCGAGGCTGAGATTTTCAAAGTCACTTGGGAGATTGGGATGCTCAGTTCCCATTAATTTTAATAAGAAGAGGACATCTGTCTCATAGCTGACTTTGAAAATATCAGCCCAAACTTTATCTAACCCTGAGTTCTTTCTCCACCTGTTGCTCTCTCGTAACAATGATTTGATGGCATTTAGCAGCAAAAGCAGCTCTTAAGCATGTAGGCACTTTCTAACCAGCTGCTAGGATGGATTTACAGAGACCTTGTGAGAGGCAGGACTCAGCTTTTTCATGGCTCAGACCCGAGCTGGCAGCAGAAAGGAAACTTCTTTTTTGTTGCAATGATCAAGAGATCAGCCGGCACCTCACTAATAAGGGGTCAAGAATATTTCAGGTGGATCTTTAATTATTTCTCAAAATTTCCAAAAAGAGGATAACTCACATTGTCCCAAATCAACTCATTCCTGCTAGGGATGTGGTTTTCCTTGGGAGCTGCTATCCCAAACTGGGCCCTGCTGCTCCTCTCAGCCCAGCTGATGTTTACCCAGTGATTCAATGTCTGTTTGCACTCCCTGCACCGCAGCACCGCTGTCCACCTGCCCTTTGATTCCTTCATCCTCACTGTGTTACTCTGCAGCTGTCTTTATTGCATTTCATATCACTGATTTGTTGTTTTGTTTTATCACTGATTTGTTGTTTTGTTTTTTTTGTTTGTTTGTTGGTTTGGTTTGGGGGTTTTGTGTTTGTCCGTTTTGGTTTTGTGGTTTTTGTTTGTTTTGTTTTGTTCTGTTCTGTTGTGTTTTGTTTTTGGGGGGGAGGTTTGCTGTTTGTTTAATTTATCACCGATATTTTGAATTCTGATCCTCACTTTTGGAGCATTCCAGGCTCCTCTCTGCAAGGTCTCAGAATCTTTCTTCTTCATTATCCCCAGCACTGCTGGAATACAAAGCAAAGAGACTCTGGCCCGTGGCAGACGAGGGGGAGCCATTTGAAATGCCCTCCTCAGCGATGGGAAATCCCTGGCAGCTGCTCCCTGTGACATTTCCACCCCTGGTGCTCCCTGAGCTTTCCTCCCGACCTCCCTTGTAGGCGATGTCACGCGGGACGATGCCGAGAGCTTTAATGAAGTCAAGGTATATCACAACTGCTGCCTCCTCCCCTCCGATCCAGGAGACCAATTACACCATCAAAAAAGGAAATTAAGTTGGTTTGACATGATTTGCTATTGACAAATCCGCAGTGGCTGTTCCTTATCACTCCATTATCTCCTCAGTGCTCCCAAAATTGATTGCTGTGTAATTGGGCCACGCGTCTCACAGAGTACAGGGCAAAATGTGCTCAACCCCTCGGGCAGCCAGCAAGGTGGAAGCAAAAAGCACTTTTCCTCCTCGGTTTTTGTGTTCCCAGATCCATGTGTGCTGCCTTGGACACGCTGCCAGAGCTGGGGAGGGTGTGGGGGCACCAGGATGGCTCCTGCCCTCATTCTTTGGGCACCTCTGGTAGGCATCTCGCTCATTCTCATCCTGGCGGTGTCCAAAAAGGGCTGTGCACTTGGTTATTTAGGAATTTATGGGTTCTCAGGGAAGCTCAGCATTGATCCAATTTATCCCGTGGACTCCCAAATCCCTGGAGCCCTTAAGCAGAGATGGAGGCAGCTGCTCCTGCAGCTCTGCCCTCAGTGCGGTCTCCCTCCACCAAACTCCTGTGTTTACTCTCCTTATGAGCACCACAATTTAGTTTTATGACCCGGCGATCAATTCTCCATCAGGAGCTCTGGAAAAGCTACTGATGTGTTTCCAATAAATGGTATGTCAAGGAAAATATATATGATCCTGTCCTGTCCCTGTCTCGTTTCCTTCTGCGTCACTTGCAGCCTTTACAAACACTCGGAGGAGGCAGAGGAAGGGGGCTCGTTGTTTGTTTGAGGCATTGGGAAGGAGGGGATATTGATTCTCCAGGGATGGGGGGATTGGTGGACAGCAAAATTCATACAGAGGCTCAGACAGGGAGCGTGTGCCGTGGGTTTGCAAAGAGCAATTGCTCTGGAGGCAGAAATGAAACAAGTGTCGGGGAGAATAACTGGAGGCTGATGTTAATAATTAAGCTTTCTAATGAGAGCATTCGTTCTTGTGCAGTAGATGGATTCAGCCTTTCCCATCCTGGTGGTGTTGTGTACAAACCCAGCTCATTTTTTCACCTGCTCAGGACAAAACACAGCACAGGCAGAGATTGCTCCTCGTGCCTTCTGGGATGGACAGGCCAGATGAGGGTGGGGACTGAAGGAGTTTTCAGGGCCATCTGCAGCTTCCTCTTGGTGGGACAGCTCTGATCTCTCCTCTCCGGTGGCTCGTGACAACAGGGGATGGCTGAAGCTGTGCCAGGGCAGGGTTAGGTTGGATTTTAAGATTTTAGGTTGGATTTTCTTCCCCCAGAGGATGGTGGGGCACTGGCCAGGCTCCCCAGGGAATGGGCACAGCCTCGAGGCTGCCAGAGCTCCAGGAGCCTTTGGAAAACACAGCACAAGAGTGGATTGTTGGGGTGGCTGTGCAGGCCCGGAGCTGGAATTAAATGATCCTTGTGGGACCTGTCAGACTCAGTGTGTGTTATGATTCTGTGATATTTAATGTACTCCTGCTCTGTGAGAGCTTAGTCCCACCTCTGCAACCTTCCAGTTTTCTCATCTGGAAAAGAAACTTTAGAAATTCTGGAACTGTGTGAATTTTAATGAAAAAAATATTTTCTACAAAGAAACTGAGTTTTGCTGAGATCCACATCTGTGGTGATAGGAATGGGCTGGAAACAGGAGCAACTATTATGCCGCAGGTTTTTTTATTTCCTGGAGAAAATCCAAACTAAGACATTTTTTGTTTGAAACTGGTACATCAAAACATTGCAAATGCAGTTTGGTACAACGCCCCTGTTTGATGAAACAAAGAAAAAAAAGTTCCCATTTCTGAATTTCAGCGTTGTGGAACTGATGATTCCAGAAAAACCTTTCAACTTCTCACCCTATCTAAAGATGAAAACAAATGTTGAACTACAGAGATTTCCCAGAGGAAGGAAATTCTGCCTTCCTAACACCTCTAACACTTACTTTTTGTTGTAAATCATTTTGAGCTCTACAGATGAAAAGCTCTTGCTAGATGCAAAATATTGCTGCTTTTTATTTTATTTATTATTCATCATGATAGTTCATGCCCAAAGAGGAATTCATATTCTTTCTTTCTTAGCTGTTGGGTCCCATGAAAATTGCCCAGCTAAGGAGCCTGGCTGCAAGCACTTGTGGAAGACATGGGAAATTCATTAAAATTTCATCATTTCTGGCTTAAATTGTTTACTTTTTTTGACCAGCTCTGCTGGGAGATGTCATCTGGCTGCCCAAGACCTGGTGGGGCTTTGCTGTGCCAGGATGAGCCACTCTGGCCGTGCTCCTGGCGCGACGCGGGAGGGAGCGTGGGAAAAGGGGGGATCCTGAGGGAGCTGGGCTGCGAAAGGAGGAGGCAACTGATGAGCTTTGCTAATTGCCAAGGCTTGCAGATGGCTGGACCACGTCTCTCCCGACGCTGTGCCCGCTGGAATTGCTCTGGCATGAGGCAGGCACAGCACCTGCTCCCCGGCAGCCCCGGGGGCACAGGTAGTGGGGAAGGGGGATATCAAAAGCACATCTGGCAAAGCGCCCGCGTGGCACAGGAGGGGAGGGAGCCTTCAGTGAAGTTTCCCCAACTACGCAATTAATTTTGGCTTAATAAGACATTTATTGTATAATAAACAACAACTGATTCTATGAAAAAATATTTATTGAGGATTTACGGCTGAGTAATGAATTTGTAGCTCAGTTTGCCTCGACGAGATTTATTTACATAGCAGTTAAACCCCAATCAATAATATGCTTTTAATAATCACTGTATTTAAGTAGTATTTCAACAATACACTGTAATTAGGCCATGAATTCTTCTGTAATTCTTTAGATTTAGTGTACTTTAGGGTTCCGAATCTCTCCTGGATCGTGATGCGAGTGCTCCATTAACGTTAATTAAGTGCGTGCCAATCAAGCAGAGCATAAACCTCGCTGTGTGTGAGTGAATAGCAATGGGGTGGTGGGAGGGAAGCAGTTCAGGCTTCCTGGGATAGAGAGACACGGTTTCACTTCAGCATCCGTCGCTTTGGATCAGTCATCAGCAGGATCAGCTCGTGGGAGGAGAAGGAGGGCAGAGACCAAGGCTGCTGATGGGAGCATTCCTGTCCCTTGTGCCACTCTGTCCTCTGATCCGTGCCAAAGAGCTCCCACTCGAGGCTGTATCTGCCTCTGAGATTCAGTTGCTGGTTTACAGATGTGCAGCTGTGAGTCTGTGGAGCTCCTGGAGTCCCCAGGAGCTGTTTGCTGGGAATATTTGCTGTGTCTCTGGGAAAACAGCTCCTGGGTGCAGGATCACCCTCTGTACCCTCACCCTGGTGCTGAGGGTTTGTCTTGCCGGGTGCGGGGAGTGGATCCTGCTTTTGTGAGTTGCTGGTGAAAGCTGAGTGGCCACAAGGAAGTCTTTGCTTCCCTCCATGCACGGGAATTTTAACTTGGATTTTTGGCAGTTTAATGTTCCTCTGGGTGCGCTGAAAAATGCGAGTGTGGAGTGGGTGCACTTCGGAGCATGATGCTGCAAAGTTTTACTCTACTCACAAGGCACTTGGAAGTCTTTCTAGATCAATCACGCTTTAAATGCACATTTTTCTCTGCTCCTGGTCTGTCTAATCTCTCTTTGTCTCAGCAATTGTACCTCCTGTCTCTGTCTGCAGCCGATGATATCACTCCTGAGAAAGATACGGGTGTGTATATTTAGAAAATGTCTCCTGCATTCTTCTCCCACAAGGGACACTTGAAATGGCTTTGGAGGAAAAGAAAGAAAATCCCAAAATATGGCCCTTCACTGTCTTGCTTCTTTCTGCCTTGTTTGAACAGGGCCTGAGGCAGGAGAGTCACCACAGAGAGCTGGCAGCACAGGAGGGGATGCACTGAGGAATATTTACTGCACCAGAGAAAAGATTGGGTGCTAAAGACTTCTTTTCTTTTTGGTTTGATACATCATCCTGTGCTGTGGTTGAAGTGTGGCTGGCAGTGGGCTGAGGGAGGCAGGGAGAGAAGTGAGGGGTGGTAACTGCAGAGGAGATGGGGAAAAACCTCCTGGGTGCGTTAAAACCTCCACGAGAGCTTTCCCAGGGAAAGGCACCGAGTTGGGAAATTAAGCAAGACAGCAGGCAGGGAAGAAGGATGTGCTGTGTTATGGTAATCGCTCTTCTTAATTGCTTTGACTCCGATGACCACTCATTTCTTATCCTAACAAAGACATGAGAGCCCTCCACTCGGACTGCAAAAGCAAATCCGAGTGAAGCTCCTCTTGTGATCTGCCAGGGACCCAAATTGCTTTGTGACTGCCAGCCCCAAGGTGCAGCCATGCTGGGACACTCTGGTGCCCGGTCTGGGGCTCATGGTCCCACAGGAGGCTGAGCCCAACGAGCCCAGAGGGATTTTTTGGAGCTGTGGGTCGTGCCAGGCATCGGTCCAGCACCTCCACACCTGCTCAGCCGAGGTACAGAAAACCAGGCAGAGCTGCTGCCATCAGTGTTTTACCAACCCTCTTCGAGCTGAATAGAATCCTGTTGCTCAGCTGTACAATTTGCACTGATTCCTCCTTAAATTCACGGTCTAAACTCATGAGGAGCAGGCAGAAAGGTGCCTGCTGCTTTTTGCCTGGGCTTGATCCAGCACAGAATAATTGCGTTGACTGTTTCACTCTGTGCTTGGCAGTTCAGGGCTTAGAAATCCCCCACAAAAGAGCCCAGCACACAGAAACTTAACTCGAAATCTAAAGCAAAGCTGCAACTGGCAGAGGTGCAGATCTTTAGGCTCAATCAGATGCATAAAGACAGGCAGGCCAAGCTGAGATGGGAATATTTTGCTTCAGCTGTGTGCTGGAAGCTGCTGAAATTTTCCATATCAGAGGCTTGCTTTACAAAAAGGGATGGTCTGGCCTGGGGTTTGCAGGGAGGAAAACAGCAGTGGTGACGACAGCAGCAATAAAAAACTCGCCCTGCTTTTCACACTGGTGGGAATTGCTTGTCTGTGCTCTTCCAGTGGCTTTCCAAGCCAGTTTTCTGTGTGTATGAACCAAAATCATCTGCCTGTTTGCCCTTGGTGTGTCCCAGCCTCCAGCAGCCCTGCACCAGTGTCACTGGTCACAGTGGAGCCGTGTGCCCATCCCAGCTCTGGTGCTGGGGTCGGAGCCAGGCTGGGCTGTGTTTGGGCTCAGAGAGGCTGGAGAAGGGCTGGTTGAAGCAGTTGTGGGTATTCATTTAATTTTTTTTTTTTTTTTTTTAATGTGGAATGGTGTTTTTGCATTTTAGTAGAATCCCAGACTGGTTTGGGTTGCAGGGGATGTTAAAGCTCATGTCATTCCACCCCTTGCCAGGAGCAGGGTTTATTCCTCACTATCCCAGGTTGCTCCAAGCTCCATCCACTCTGGCCTTGAACACTTCCAGGGCAACACTCTGGGGAACCTGTGCCAGAACCTTCCCACCCTCACAGGGAGGAATTTTTCCTCGTTCCCTTCAAAGTGCCTCTTGGTGATTAAACGAGCTGCTCAGCTACCGGGGAAAAATATGCTCTGAGTTGTTCTGGAGTTCTTCAAAATGAGTCTGAGGTGGAGAGAAATGCCCACTGGTGCTCTGCAGGAGATTTTTAACCAGTCTGAGGTACTCAGTCTGAGTCACAGGGTTGTGTTTTTGGGAGGGGAAGCTTTGCTGATACCAGCGACAGCTTTTCCTCTGGTAGGGAACAACTGGCCTGGCTTGGGAGTGCAATTGGTCAGCCCAGCTGGCCCAGGGCTGGCCACAGGAGGACTTTGGCCTCCCTGCTGCATTTCAATTCCCCCAGCACTGCGGCAGCGATGGACACTCGGACACCGGTTGCATTAAACATAGGGTCAGTCATTTCCCTGCCTTCATTCTTTGTCTGTAATTCTGCATCTAATGGCAGCAATTAGTCACTGTCCAAGAAGGGATGAGCAAGCTCCTGGCTCATCCCTGCTCTCTGACGGATCTGCTCCTCCAGAGGGATGGAAAGGTCATTAGCAGAGGGTTAGTTATTGATCGGCTTGGGGGAGAGAGAGGGTCCAGAGGTGAAGCTCAGCACCAGGCTTAAACGATGGGCCAGAGAAAGAAAAGAAAAATAGGCTGGCAGCAGCCCCAGGGAGCCCCCAGCCACCGTGCCACAGATGCAAAGGACAAATTTTTATTGATTAGAGAGGTGTTTTAGGAGGTAGGTTATTTCTTTTCCCTCCCTAAAGCGTGGACCAATTATGGCTGTTGACTGGCAGAGACAAATGTCACAAGTACCCAGCCTGGATTTCCTAAGGTCATCCTGCTTCTCCTTATGGTGGGGTTGTAAAATCCCAGCGTGCCAAAAAGAGCACCCTTGAACTGGCTGGGAGAGAGAGCTGTGTCCCAAAAAGGGAGATGGGGCTGGTTTTGGCACACACTCCTTTGCCAGGTGAGCAGGAGCAGCTCTGCAAAATGGCACAGAAGGAAACAAACGAGGAATAGGTGGCTCTTGTGTAGGAAATCCTGAGCACGGAGTGGGGAGGTAATGGGGTGCTTTGGGCAGTGACTGAGATGGAGGGAGGACACAAGGATCTGGGGCAGATTCAATGATTCACTCAGCTCGTTCCGGGCACTGACTACAATTAAGTTGTTCAGCAGACAAATTAAGGCCATTGCCAAGCTCCAGAAGGGAAGGACCTTTCAGGTGGATGAGGGCCATGCTCTCCTCGGGGCGGGCAGCTGGGGGGAGTCTGGCTCTTCCCGGCCATCAGTCACACCTCAGGGCCTGCTGAACACCCTCCGACCTCCTCTTCCATCACGGCCGTGTCAAAAAGAGGGATGAGGTTATTGACCGTGTCAACAGGGCTGATAAATCACAGCCTCGAGCCTGGCAGTGCAGGATACCCTCAGTCTGCTCGGGCTGGGCTTCATCCTCTGCCCAGCTCAGTGTCCTTCCATGGATGTGGGGATGGTGTTCCTAAAGAGATGTCAGAAGTGTGTTCTCTAATGCCTTACTCCTCCTCTCCTCTTGCCTGACCAGCTGTGTTTCCCAGGTGGAAACTGGCTCTATTCCCTGAGTTGTCTCACTCCTGGAGGCTTCTTCCTCTGAAAAGAGGCGTGAAACCATTGCTGCTCCTGCAGGCCAAGGGTTTCACATCAAGACGGGTGCAGCGAAAAGCTGACAAGCCCACCCAGCCTTTGCAGGCAGCACTGCTGAGAACCTCTTGATGCTCACACAGGCCGAGCTCAGCCCAGGTGGAAGTAGAGATGGATTCAAGTGGGAAGGTGGGAGAGCAGCAAGGCGGGATACCTGCACCCTTCCCATGTTCTTCCTGTCTCCACCCTGCCAGTGATGGAGTGTAACCCTCTTCTCTGTGGTGATTATCCTGTTCTTGGAGGCTTCTGTGACCTTCAGCAGCAGACGGATAATGCTGCGGGCAGGCAGGAGGAAGGCTCGGGAGCGTTGCCTTCAATACGGCTTCGCCCTCCTGATTTATACAGGGGAGCGAGCGGTGCTGATGCTCACTGCTGCTCATAGATTATCTTCATTCCAGCAGCACTCAGGCAGACAGCAGAGGTAACAGAGAGCCATCCGCCACCCTATCCGTCACCTTCCCTCCGGCACCGGCGCTGCCTGCCGCAGAGCCGGCTCTGCCAGGGGAAACCTTCCCTCTCCATCAAACACCGCAGCAAAAAGTCATATTCTGCAAACAGGTCCATGTATCTCTGGGGAGCGTGTCATGGCTGTGTTGCTCCCAAGCCTCTCTGGAGGACAGGGAAACAGGGATGGAATAAAGTTGGAGAGCAGCTGATGGGCTCTGGGGAGCAGCAGCGTTGAGGTCTCTGTTCAGCCCAGGGTGGTGCTGGGATTCATGGCTGTGTTTCAAGGTCTGGGCATCTCAGTTCAACCACTGGAAGGTAAATCGAAGGCGCTGGGGACCTGCTGTGATTTCTTGCGTTGCTTTTATTTTATTTTCCCTCTCCTCACCTCTCAGGCCTTCATTTCCTGAACTGGGATTAATCTTAATCTTACTTACCCTCCTCCTAGGGGAGCAGGGAGGCTTGTTCTGTTCATGTCTGGAAAATGCTCTGAAATCCTCCGATGAAAGGTGCTGACAGAGCACTGAGGACTTCCAGGATTCATGGTGTGAGATTAATGGCGAGCTGGAAAGCACAGGGGGCTGAGGAGGTTGTTCTGGCAGCGTGGTGGGGCTCGCTGTGCTGGGGGAAGCTGGCAGTGGGATCCCTGGGAGATGCCCCCTACAAAGGACACTGAGAATCACGTTTTCTGAGCTGAAAGTAGAAAGTCTTGGCAGCCGCACCAGCTGGGAGCATCTTGGGAGGAGGGGTGGGAAGCCTGAAGGCAAGTTATACCTTTCTTCTCTCGCTGCCTCTGTGAACACATGAATTATCCAGCCTTCCTTTGCTGCCTCGAGACCAGGATCAAACCCAGGTATGCAGAGTGCTGGTGTTTGTGCCGAGGCTGGGCAGACAGGGGGTGCAGCAGACAAGGTGTGGGGCCTCTTGGAAAGCATCGTGTGCTTTGGCTCTGAATTGAATTTTAATTCCCCCTTTTCTTTTTACTTTTTTTTAAATATTGTAAAATAGTCGGGCTTTAGATCTCTGCACTTCTCTTTTTTTTTTCACCATCAGCTGTATGTAAAACGGGCCCAGTAGCCCAAACATAATGAGTGTACTCAGCATGGAGCCAGAGGATGTTGTGTGCAGGGAGTGCAAAGCCCAGCTCTGCAGGTTCCCAGTGCTGCACCTCCTCCTTGGGTAGCTCCACACAAAGTCCTTCCACTGAAACATCCACAGGCTTCAGGGCAGGTGAGAGACTGCACACCCCAATCTTCCTTTTGCTCGGGAGAACTCTGTTTCTAACACCAATTTGATCAGCATCCCGTGGCCGAGCAGCCTGGGCTTGGTGCATTCAAAATTGCCCTGCAGCATAAGATGAACAAAATCTGAATGCCTGGTGAGCAGCAGTCCATCGAGCAGGAGGATATATTGCTCCAAATGGAAATAATTTCTATTGCTAGGGAAGAGAGTGGCCTGTTCTGAGCTATTGCACTGGGCTGCTCAGTAATTTGTGCAGTGCAGATGGGAGTGCAGAGCCTTTACTGCTGGAGAAAGCTCGAGTCAAGTTCTTAAAGAAGAAATATAATCAGAAAGAGCCAGGAAACATAAAGATCAAAGTTGAGGATAATTTACATTTCATCAAGAACTTGTGGAAAAAGGACAAGGAAAAAAAGCAAGCCCCGTCGGTTATGTGAAGTTTTCAGCAGAAGGAGTAGGATTCAGGAGCAAAACACACAGAAATTGACTTTTCCCTGTATTTTCAAAGCGAGAATTGACTGCTGAGCCACAAGTGTTACTTGAAGTGACATTTGTGGGTGCGCTGTGAAAATCCTCAGACAGCACAAAGCCTTGTTCAGCAGCAGCCATGTGTCACTTTGAACCCTGTGAAGCTCTTGCGGGCGCTCTGACAGCAGGGACGCGGGATCCAGGAGCTTGGAGTAGATGGCATTGGGGTTATCCATAAAGTTTGTGGTTTTCTCCTGATCCAGGAGCTTGGAGTAGATGGCACTGGGGTTATCCATAAAGTTTGTGGTTTTCTCCTGATTCAGGAGCTTGGAGTAGATGGCACTGGGGTTATCCATAAAATTTGTGTTTTTCTCCCAGCCTTTCACCTCTGTATTTTGGGAAGGACCATCATGGAGAAGTTGATGGGATGCAATTTGTCCTCTTGCCCAACTCCTTGGAATGTTCATGTATTGTTCCTCTATCTGTAGCATTTTAATGCCTTTATAAAACGTTTCCTAACGACAGAAAGATAATTTGGCTAATGCAGCTCTGCACAATTAGGTTCCTCAGTTAACATCATGTTCCTGCATCAGATGCCCTTTCCTCTCATAGCCTATTTTTCATACCCTGGGTAAATATGTTTAATAATCAATTGGCATGTTATTAACGCACAATAACGATCTCACTAAATCGAAGCTCAGGCTTTATTTGAGACACTTACAGTAAATATTGACTGTTCTGCAGAATTATGGCAGAGCCCTGAGCAGTCTGTTCCAATGGGAACTGGATCCATTTTTTAATACCAGTTATTGATTTTCAGCGAGCAGAGTGCCTTGAGATGTCCGTGGTTTTTCTCCTCCTCCCTGTGAGCCGCTGGGAGGTGATGGACACGCACCAGGGGGAGGATTTCCCTTTGGGCCATCAGTGGTGCCTTGGCTGGAGATGGGCAGAGCTGGTGGGCATTTCTCCCTCTCCCTTTGGAGGATTTCCCAAGGCCAAGGACTCCCAGCAGGGCTGGCTGGGGACAGGTCCCTGCCACCCGTCAGGGTGACAACTGCTTGCTGCGAATGTTTCTGGTTTAATCTTCTGCCCTTAATTGCTGCTAAGGAAAAAAAAAAATCAAAAATCCAGGCTTGTTTGGACATTTGATGAAGCTTCCTGCCAGCTCCCATTTTCCTGCTGTCCTGTGACCTGTCCACTCAGAGCCTGATGAGAATCGACGCTCGCTACTCCAGCACATCCCAGGATGACGTGCCCCTGGCACCTCCACACGGAGGAGCTGATGTGGGGGTGACATGTTTACAGCCCTGCTGAGATCCACTCTCTCTTCCTCTGTGCTCTTTGTGTCTCACCATTGCATCCTTTTAATCAGGGACACCCTCAGGAGGGCTTTTATCCGTGCTAAGTCACGTCCCTGTGAGTGAGGTCGGTCATCCTGCTCGTGCTGCTATTTGCTGATGGTCCCACCAGCCCGATGTGTTGGGCTGCTCTCTCCAGAGGAACGGCGCTGCCTTTCTCCCAGTGCTCACAAATGCCGCAGCAGACGCAGATATCTCCATCAGATCTCTCCATTGTTCACTCATGTGGGAGAGGAGGGAAATGGAAATGAGTCCCATCCCGTGCAAGGTCTATCAGTGAACCCCTCGGAGGGAGCAGGTAGGGTGGGTTTTCCCTGCTGTTATCCTGTAGGAGCCCCGTTTTCTTCAATGGGGAAAGGCTTGAAGGGCAGGGTGACTCTCAGGGCTGAGAGTTCCTGCGTGTGATGTACGACACCTGGGATTCCTCAGGAATGACTTGGCAGATCATTCTCCTGGTGGGCAAATTCTTTTGTTGGAGATAGAAAGGGACAAGCAGCATGTCTGCACTAGGTGTGTGTGCAGGACAGCTGTGCATCCTCTGAAGCCAGAGGAGCTTCCAGATGTGCACAGGCTCTTGTAAATGGCTGTGATGCCCTGTTAAGGCAGGAGCTGCTCGCCGAGCCAGGAGCTGGAAAAAGGGCTGTGCCTTGGCCATAGCTCATGGAGATTTGAAGTCCATTGGCGTGGCTGACTGTCTGTGTATATTTATGTAGAAGACTTTGCATCCCTGGAAGGTGCTGCTGCTTGTTATTTTGACTGATTACAGGAGAGTGACTGTACTACAATAGCAGGAGCCACTCATTAGCTGTGGCATAGCACAGAGAAATCGGCAACTTGTTCCAGCCACATCTGCCCCTGGAGGTGAATATTAAACAGGAATTGATCCCGGGTAATGAGAACGCAGCCCGGGCTGCTGTGATTAGCACTGGTTGAATTTTAAATAGTTAATTATTTCAACAGGCAAAAGGAGCTGTTTGGGGGTGGGAGCTGTGTTGTGTTTGGGGTGGTGGCTGGGTGTGAAGGGGTGAGTGTTGGGGTGGTGGCAGGGAGTGTTTTGGGGGTGTAGGTGGCTCAGATGTGGAAGGTTTGTGTGGATCTGGTGTGAGTATGAGCAGGGTACACTTGCAATGCTGCCTGGGGAGTGCTGGGGGGGCTTTTATCCAGGTGAGAAGGTAGATGGGTGGCTCCATGACTTCTGGAAGTGCATAACTTGGAGAAAACAAGTTTTGGGCAGAGTTCAAAGAGCTGTGGAGATGAGGGTCTGAGGTTATGTGTGCGTGCACTGTCCCAGCTCAGTGTGCAGGGTCCATTTCCAGTCTCTCCAGCCTCAGGACAGGAAAAACCTGAGGAAGCAGGTCTGGAAAGTTGTGATGGGAATGCATTGAATCCTGTTTTTCTTGCATTCCCCCATCTCTGCTTCCTTCTGGAACACTTCAGGAACAAAGGGAAGGCAAGAGAAGTTGCCAGGTTCCAGGGGAAGGCGTGCTGTCTGCCTGGAGACAGGGGAATTATCCAGCTTCAATAAATACCTTTCAAAAAGAGAGGAAAGAAAGAGAATTTCGCCCTTCTCCTCACCCCAAGCCTCCCAAAATACCAAATCACCATGATTAAAAATTGACTCAAATGGACAAGCAGGCCCGGTAATTGATTGTGGCCTTTCATTCTTGCAGCCACACTTAATTAACCTTTAGACTCAAATACCAAGCACTGGTTAGACAGAAAGGTGCAGGCAGGGAGGAAGACGACAGTGCCTTTTGGGAGGATCCTGGGCTCTGAGAAGTCCTTTGGGGTGAAGATGCTCTGAGGAAGAGCAGGCTGTGCAATAACACAAGGCTTGGATTTGGAGGTTTTTAGTTCCTTTTACCAGAGTGTAGAAAATAGAACAACCCCTTTTCCAGATTATTTTCCCCCAGTGTGTTCCAGCTCAGCCCCCTTTCTCGTGCTGTTGCTGATATTTGTTGCTTAGAACCATTAACAGGAGCTGACACCAAGTGCTCAGCCGTAGGAAACCACCAGGCTGAAAACTGCACAGATGGGTTTGCCTTTGTGTGTTGAGTGTTACCTTGTAGTGGTGAGGGGAAAAATGCAGAATGTGTGGTGAGGAGTGCTGTAAATGGACTTTCAGGTAGTAAAAAACTCTTAGTTGAAGGATGCTTTTTTCCCTGATGTGTTTCTTGTTACATTAGTCTCCAGAACTAAAACAAAAACGTGGCAAGCAGGGATTCCTGGGGCCTTTCCTTTAAGGAAGGGTTCAAAGTCCATTGTTTGGCATGAGGATCTGAGACAGTCAAGGATAAATATCCTGTTCCAAGGACTGTGTGGGGCTTGGTCCTCCCACAGCATTATTTCCTTGTTAAATCTCCCCAGGCTATACCCTGATGATTTGTGGAAGACCATGTTTGGGTGCAAAATGGATATTTTTGCTATTTCAAGAGCTGCCTGTCTCCCACACATCCCGGTTTCCTTTCAGCCGTGGATGCTGTGGTTTTATGCTCAGGAGCATTAATGCAGAGCTCCTCTGGCCTCCTTAGAGCATGAGTTGTCTCTGCTCTGTGCAGTGCAAACGTGCTTTGACCTGGAAAGCCACTGCCAGCAGCAGATGGAGCAGACCTGCAGGCCCAGCTGCTCCGTGCCCTGCCAGGTGCTGGGGATGCTTTGGTTTTTAAATGCTTTGGTTGAAAGAAACTTCGAGGCTGCTCTCGAATTGGGGATGTATCAGAGGGGTGAGGCATCAAAATGTGTACTCTAAATGAGGTGACTCATTTCAGAGGAGACAAGGATGAACGAAGAGGAGGCTCTGAGTGGTGGATCTAACAAAGGTGACTGCGGCTCTGATGGTGTACTATCAGTTCTGATTTTTACATCAAGCCCTGGTTCAGCATAAAAAACAGGAGGGATGATTTGGAGAGCACAGCTGAAAGCCAGAAGCGTGAATACAAAATACACGGCGTGATAAACAGGGAGGGCTCCTGTAGGAACAATAGCAGCTCTTCAATGTCCATGGGAAATCGTTTGCTTCCAGATATGTAAATGTCTGAGCTTGTCCAAGAAGCTTGGTCACAAATTTTTGGATAGGGCAGCGATGGCTGAGCTTGGCTTGTACTCCCGGCTCTGTGGCAGGACTTGGGCTGGGTCCTACCCACAGCTCTTTCTGTATTCATCTCCCTTCGACCAGCGGCCTCGGGAGGCTTGGAGACAAATTGCATTTGTGCATATCAGATGGAGACTTTGGGGGTTTGAGCAGGAATTCTCTGCCTTTTGTCTTTTATCATTAGGAGTCAGGGATGGAGGTGACAACAGAGTCATGTATGAATGCAGAGTAAACAAAGCTGCGTGTGGGTGTGATGACATGTTTCTTTTGTCCTTAATGTATTCATCCTCTGAGTGCTCCAGGGTTATGCATTTAATTTGTTGTGCAATTGGCAGCTTTAGAAATACTTAAGCATCCAGCTATCCTTGCCTAAAAATAACTGGAAAGCAACTGGGGTTGTGTTTTTTTGTTCAGGAGGAGATGGGCCAAGGAGACAAATGTGTTTTGCAAGCCAGGAATGCAGCTCAATCCTGACAGGCCCACCATGGTTGTCTGGTTATTTGGTTCTTTTCTTGATCCCTTCCCCAATTCCTAGCAGCTCTGGCCAGATGCAGTTCTGAAGGAAGTGTAGGCTGGTGGTTACAGCACCAGCTCAGGATTTAGGTGATTTAGGCTGAACCTCTCATTTTGCTGCTATCTTTCTGTGTCATCTTAGTCTCTCTGCAGTTGTAATATCACCATTTCTGCACAGGGGGGTTGCAAGAGTAAATATATTAAAGATTGGGAGGCATTAAGGTGCTGTGGGAAGGCTCCGGCAGAGCAAGAGAGCATGTACCTGCAAATCTCAGTGGCTCAGAGAGTCGACAAAAGCAGCCTCAATTATGTTATTTTTAATATCTCATTATTTCTGATTCAGCTGGAAGATTTTGAACTGTCCTTGGCAGGGAAGATCTTCCTTGTCAGGTCATAGAATCACAAAATTTAGTTTGGAAAAGACCTCCAAGATCATCGAGTCCAACCTGTGACTGATCCCCACATTGTCACCCAGACCAGAGCACTGAGTGTCATGTCCAGTCTTGTCTTGAGCCCCTCCAGGGATGGGGACCCCACCACCTCCTTGGGCAACCCATTCCAATGCCCGAATTCCAGTCCTTTCAGTGAAGAAATTCTTCCTGATGTCCAACCCGAGGTCCAGAGCAGCAGCTTTGATTTCCTTCCCTTTGTTTTGTTGGGTCCTGGCGCTGTCTTTCACTAGAAGCAGGCCCAAGGTGGGCCTTGTCCCCACGGTGCTGGCAGTGCAGGTTTTTTGTGGCACTCTTGACTGGGAAATGGAGGATTTTGAGCTCGCCTGGGTGCTTGGCACTCCTCAAAGCCGGGCTCAAGGTGCCCAACATCATCTGCAGGCGGGTTCAGCTCAGCGATGGGCTGGGTTCTGCTGTGGCAGGGACTCAGCTGCAAGCCGGGCCTTGGTGCTCGCTGTCAGAGCTGCTCCTGCTCCGCATGAGCCGCAGTTTCTGAACCCTCACGGATGTGTTTGGCAGATGATAACGGGGCTGAACTTTTTGTTTCAGATCCTACAGAAGTTTGGAGCTGAAAAACCTTGTGAGCCCAGGGCCTGAACCCCTAGGAAGATTAAAATTCCCTACCCCTACTTCGAAAGGCGCTGAGAGTCTGTCTGGCAAGACAGGTTCATTAACAAATTAATAGAATAATCAGCGGGGCTTTGTGTGCGTTTTGCAGATAAAAAACTGGTAACAGCGTTCTTTGGCTCTTTAATGGGCTGATAAGAGCCAACTATCTGCTCCATGGCGGGGCTAATCACAGAGATAACAGAGGTTAAATCAACTGCGGGGCGCTGGCGAGGGGCCGCGAACAGGCGGGGATGGATGGATGGAGGTGGGAGCTCAGGGGTTTTAAACATGATGAAAGGGAATACAGCAGCAGATTGAGAGAAGGGAGAAAACCAGCAGCCAGCTCCGTGGATATTTTTAGGAGCGCCGTGAAAAGACCACCAGGGCTGAGCCCCTGGGAGGCTGAGGTGGGGTGCAGGAAGCTCCGTCTGCTCTTGGGTCTTTCCGTGTGGGTTTGGACAAAGAACTGGTTGCCCAGAGAAGCTGTGGCTGTCCCATCCCTGGAAGCGTCCAAGGCCAGGTTGGGCGGGAATTGGAGAAACCTGGATAATGGAAGGGGTCCCAGCCCATGGCAGGGGGTGGAATGAGATGATGTTTAACGTCTCTCCAACCCAAACCATTCCAGGACTCTACAGTTCTATGAGACTGGTTGCCAGAACTTTCTCTCTAAGATAAGAAGCTGGGGACAGTGGGGGATGTGTTTTTTAGGAGTACAGTAGGAAAGAGGTGGAATGTGCAGGTTCCCATGCTGCTGCAGAAGAGCCAAGGCACTTCATGGCGAAGGGTCCCACAACCAAAAGTCCGTGCAGAGCCAGATGTCAGCCTCTCTAGGAGGATTTCAAGCTCCACCTTAACACCAAACCAGCCTGGCCATGCTTAACAGCTCTCCTGCCTGGCATCCCAGCCCAGCATCCTCCTCTCTGCACCCTGGGAGCCAAACACAGCAGGAATGAGCGGCAGGTGGAGGAGACCAAGCACTTCCAATGCCTTTCAAATCCAGGAGTCTCCTGGTTTTTCTGAACAAAGCCCACAGCCTATCTCCTCTCTGCAGGCCTTTTGCACCTGCGACTTGCGACAAGTGGGAGCAGCCCTCGGGTTTGCAGTTGGCAGAGCTGCGAACGCGCGATGGCTTTCGCAGAAACGTCACTTCACCTCCATAAATTACAAACGTGTGCACTGAAATATTGATGGGGATACGAGAGGGATCCTTGGGCTTGCCTCAGGAATGCAGCAGCTGAGAGCAATCAGGATTCAGGGCATGTTTTGCTTTCTGCAGTCTCCTCCTTTGGAGGTTTTGAGGTGTACCTGGCATCCAGGGACCTCTGCTCGTGTGTCCTCGTGTCACCTCCCCAAGAGCGGGCTGTGGAAAGTGGCTGTCGGGCCTGCCATGGGAAGTGCTTGGCTCTGTCTTTCCCTGAAGGACTATTAATTTATACAATATTTGCTTTGTTAAAGGAAGGACGTTGTCAGGCGGCTTTCAAGCGATGTGTGAAAGTGACTCTAATAAGGTGTTTCTGGGGAAGCCTGCAGGCAGCCCCGCCTCTCCGCCAAACTTCTCCAGACCTGTTTGGAAAGGAGCAGCAGCAACCTTGATCTTCCTGTCCTCCTTCTCCTCCTCCCCCACTAGCAAAGGCAGTTGCTTCAAACTCCTCTGGTGCAGGGAGCTGGGGATGGAGGAGCCGGGGATGGAGGAGCTGGGAATCGAGAAGCAGGGGATGGAGGAGCTGGGGGTAGGGGAGCGATGGGTGGAAGAGCCAGGGATGGAGGAGCTGGGAGTGGGGAGCTGGGGATGGAGGAGCTGGGGGTGGAGGAACCGGGGATGGAGGAGCTGGGAATGCAAGAGCTGGGAATGCAGGAGCTGGGGATGAAGGAGCCAGGGGTGGAGGAGCCAGGGGTGGAGGAGCCAGGGATGCAGGAGCTGAGGATGCAGGAGCCAAGGTGGAGGAGCCAGGTGGAGCAGGAGGGCCATGGGACTGCAGGGAAGAGAAGCGAGGAGGAGATGGCACAGAAGGGTGGGAGTTTTCTTTGGAGAAGCAGCTGCAGCTCTGGGCTGGTGCTTGGCTAATGAGTGCAGTGTGGAAGTGACTGTAAATGAGAACTGGATCTTCCTCTCCAAAGCCTGTGGGCATCCTCCAAAGGGGATTTGCTCTCAGCACCCTTTGGATGGAAAAGGAACCCCGGTACACCATCAACATCACCATTAGCTTGTCCTACTCAGGCTCTGGCGATCATGGAGGGATTTGGGTCTCCCTGGGGTCTCCCTGCTGTCCGTGGTGCAGTGTGCAATTAAACAGAGGTAACTACTGCTGTACCCCCCTTTCTCATGGGACAGCACTGTGTGTGGCTCTCCCCCTCCACAGTCCTGCCTGCCACGTGTTCTCCATCTTCTCCGATGCCAGAATGAAGTGCTGGGGTTATTTAAGGAGATTTTTTGCTGGCCCATCCCCTTTTGTTATAGGAGAAAGTCAAAAGAAAAGCCCCCAGATGAAAAGCAGCTTCTGGGCAATGAAGTGTCAGGACCAGCATGGACATCCCTGGGGTGTAAATCTGGGTGTGTAAAGCTTCCCGGGTGAATTGTGTTTTCAGGGATTTTTTATTGTTTTTTGCAAATATTGAAGGAATTAGGTATTGATTAACTCATTAATGCCGTGCGCTGCTCTCCCACCTTTCATCCCAGAAGCTCCAATCCCATTACGGGTGTTACTGAAGTGTGATTACAGGGGGATTTGTGTGGTGAAGGGGTAAACTGAGGCGCGGGTCCAAGCTCAGCTGAGCCAGGCTCACAGAGCTCTTTCTCCTCTTTCTCCTCTTTCTCCTCTTTCTCCTCTTTCTCCTCTTTCTCCTCTTTCTCCTCCTGCAGGCCCCTGGAGCAGAGCGGGGCTGTTGATAAAACATCCAAACCCTTAGAATCTAACGAGAGAACAGAAATGGTAGAAAAAAGTCGATCCCTTGCCTCACCCCCTTCCATCCCCAGAGGGATCCCTGCACCCCTGGGCGGTGTGAACTTGTGGAAAGGACTTTTAGATAGTTCTGGCAAATGGGAGGAAAAAAAGAAATAAATAACTGCAATTGAAAGGCACAAGAAGGTGAGAGAGGAGCCCCGTTCCTGCACGGGCAGTGGTGTGAAGGTGCCCTCTGGGACCCCAAAGCAATCCTTTAATTCGGGGTAAGGAACCTTGACACAAACTCTGGCAGTGACAAAATGTCTTTTTCCCCCTTTTCTTTTTTTAATTTATAAGGATTCTGGAGCTGTTGGGAGGCTTAATTAATTAGTTAAGATGTTTTCCACTGTTATTGTGCCTCCCCTCAAAGGCTTCTGACAGTAAATTCTCATCAAGTGGAAGATCTAATAAGTGCCAATTATTGAAGTTTGCTAATTGCCAGCTAATAATAATGCTGATTAATAATGCTTTTAACACCACTGTTGATTTCAAATGTAGATACATGTGCTGCAGCACCATTGATTTAAATTGTCATTTCTTCTGCTTTGTGGCTAATTGGGGTAAAAATCAGGTCGGTGGCATTTTTTTTGTCCAAAGAGCACATTGTTCTAACCCTGGAAAAACCGGCAAAGTTTTTAAGGGAGATATTTAAAAATAAAGAAATAAGCTCGGGAGGATAATGCATCGCGGAGAAGCGGTTCGTTCATTTCCTTGACAAGTGTAATTTAATTTTAATTATTTATGATTCTTCATAGCCCGCTAGAAAATGTTCTGTAGGATATTTTGTAAAACTAATGAAGTCTTAGTAATAGGAGACCTAACTCGAGCCCTGTGTGGAGCCGCGGGAAGATGCAGCTTGTCTCCCTCCTTCTGATTAATCCATATCATACTGGGGATGTTTTGCATAATTGTCCTTTAGGAATCCCACCCAGGCAGGGATGCTGCTGCTCCAGTTGCGTGGGAAGTGCATCCCAAAGCTTTATTCTGGTTTTGCTGGAAAACTTTTTCCTTTTGGAGCTGTAGCGATGGGACACTCCAGTGAGAGGGGAGTCTCGCCCTCATTAGAGCATCCCACGCCATGGGATTTGTGATCCCACTGGATTGATTGTAAAGTGGAGTTTTCCTCTTAATTATTCTTATTTTGATTTCTCCCCCTAAATGCACAGAGAGTGAGGAATTGTGGAGCAAGGAGGGGAAATGCCTTGGTTTCAAATTGCCCAAAGGAGCGCAGTGTGTGTTTCTGCTGCGGAATCGCTTCGGGTTTGGGATGGGCAGGGATGCTGGAATTCCCAGTTCCTGTGGATGTATCAGGGTTAGGGATTCCGGAATTCCTGAGCTGTGTGGATGGATCAGGGTTTGGGATGCCAGAATTCCCAACCTGTGTGGATGGATCAGGATTTGGGATGAGTAGGGATGCCAGAATTCCCAGTTCCTGTGAGTGTATCAGGGTTAGGGATGAGTAGGGATGCCAGAATTCCCAGTTCCTGCAGATGGATCAGGGTTTGGGATACCGGAATTCCCGGCCCCTGCGGATGGATCCACCAGGCAGGTGTGCCCCCAACAGCACGGGGCCTTGAGCGGAAACCTAAATTTAAATGTTAAAAAGCTTTTGTTCATTACTGGTGGCATTTCCTCCCCCTCCCCATTTGTCACTTGGAGCGGAGCTGTGACTCTTTTAATATCAAACAAATAATAAGCTCCCTCTAAAGTGATTTTTCTGACAAGGAGCTCAATATATTAAACTTTATCTATATTTTAATAGCCAATTTCACACCAAACTGCCTTCTTAATAATGTATTTACCACCTGGGGATATTATTCCAACCCATCTGGAAAGAATTGGAAATTAACTGTCCCTAAACTGAGTCTGTGTGTGCTTTAGATGCAGTGGAGATAACAGCAGTGTCATTCCTAGGGGAAGTGGGGGAGGAAGCTCATTGTGCACCGAGCAAAATGTCAGCAGCCAAGGCAATAGCTGGCGGGGAAACGAGCGCTCTCCTTCCTGCACCCGAGAGCCCAGCCCCAGCCCACCTCTGAAATATTCAGCCTCTCCCAGGAAGGGCTGAGAGCACCTCAAGAGCCTCTTCTGGGTTGTGAGAGAGGAGAGTTTTGGTTTCCAAGGATGCTCTGGGGAATGGCACCAAGCTAACACCGGTCACCTGCCCCTGTGGGCATCTAAAAGAAGGGGAGAAGTTGTGTTTTCTAAGCTGGTGCTTCTAATGGCAATTTTTGTGGTCAGGCAGTGTGTTTAACTTGCTCCATGCTGGCGTGGTTCTCTCTGGATCGCTCTGATCCCATCTGAATCCACACTGAAGCCTGGACAGATTGCAGCCTCCCCCTCTCCGTGTGTAGGTGTGTGTTTGGAAAATATCCCTTTGTTTAGTCTAAGATGAATTTGTAATTATTGCTGCTATTCGTTTCCTTCCCGCTGTTTCAAGGGGTTGGACAAATCAGCTCCCCTGGCATTGGGTTATGTGTGAAAAAAACATTGGATGATCCAAGCCCCATCCAGCTGGGCCTTGAACAGGGACAGGGCAGCCACAGCTGCTCTGGGCACCTCATGCCAGGGCCTCACCACACTCACAGGGAGGAATTCCTCCCCAATATCCCAACACAAACCTGCTCTCTGTCAGTTTGATCTACTCCCCTTGTCCTGGCACTACAGTTCTTGTTAGAGACCCTCTTCAACTTCCTTGGGGACCCCCTTTAGACAGAGGAAGGAATTCAGACTGTATTTCTTATCACAGTAAAGCCTACCAAGGTGTGTAGGTGCTGTTACTCATTCCTGGCTGTACAGAGCGCCCCTTGCAGTGAGGGGACATCTGTGGTTGTTGCTCCCAGATTCCAAGCAACACAATTCTGACTCCAATAATTCAGGCTTGTGCATCAAAAAAGAGAGTTTATTATATTACAGAAAGAAAGAGCTGTGCTCTTTTTTATAGAACACATCGTTAGGTACAATTGTATTGGTCAAGTAAAGACAAACAGGGACTGATTGGTAAAAGAAAGGAAACAATCCTCTGAGAGTGAAACATCACGTAGCTCACACAGAGCTGGACACAAACCACAGGGGCAGATCTTTGTTTTTTTATATAGCTCACACTGCTCTCCCAGAATAGCATGAGAGCTGATTTCTTCTCCTGAGCTCTCTGCAACATCCCAGGCTGGGCCTGGGAAGAATTGCAGCTTTCTCAGGCTGTGTCAGGCTGTGTGCGACCACATGTGGTGGCATTGCTGGGACATCCAGTCCAAGCCAGAACTGAGCTTTCCTTTTTACCCTCAGCAAAAATTCCTTCCTGGGTGTCCTTGCTGGGAGGTCAGGGCTGTTAATTTTTATGCCACACCTGGTCTTACATCCCTTGGTGATAGCTGATGAAAAGCTCACAGAGCACAGATATTGCTTCCAGCATCCCCATGGATGCACAGACCTCCCTCACACCTCTCTCCTCGGCAGAAAAATCCTGAAGAATTCCATTGTTTTAAAGTTTTTTTCTTGAATGTGCCTGTGTTTGGAGCTTGATTTTATTATTCATAAATTTCTACAAGACATCACCCACACCAAAGCAGATTAATCCTTGCAGTGTTTCCTTTTCTTTTTAAAATAATTAAGGGCAGCTGCTACTTAAAGTCAGCTAAAACATCCGAGTTTTAGATAAAAGTGCCTTGTGTTTGTTGTTGTAATAAAGTAGTTTGACACAGAGATGAAAGCCTCTGCTGTTTGTGTTGTAAAAACTGGTTTTGACGCCATTTTTGAACAATGTCAAACTGTTTCCTTACATTTTGAACAAGACATGCTTTGATCTAGGGAAAAAAAAACCACAACCCCAAGATGTTTCAATCAGAATGGAAAAGCAGCAGCCCTTAATGATTTTAAAATAGGATCAAATGTTTCAATCATTATGTTATGTCACATAATGACACCCTCGTAGCTCTGCTGTGTGATGCTCAGTGTTGCATTTAGCATCGGGAAATGTTGTAGAAATAATTCAAAATAATCTAAAATGCTGAAATGAAATGGTGAAATTGCAAAGTGGCTCCTTAAAGCGTCAAAGGAATATTCTGGTTTCTGGCAGTTTCGGAGTTGCTGAGCTCATCGGAAGAAAGTGTGCGGCTGCTTTTGGGTTTTTTCATTCTGGATCCGAGCGAAAACAAAGCGTGAAGGAGTTGAAAGCACCTTGTGAAATGGAAATTCTGCAAATCGACCCATTTTAGATGTGATCCCCTAGCTGTGGCACAAGGGGAAGAACTGGGGAGGAGGAGGAAAAGGAGTGGGACTCTCCAGTCTGCAGCAGTGCCCAGCCCTGTGGATTTGGGCTGAGTTGGTTTTGGAAGGGCTTGGGAAGCAGAGAAATGTTTGTGCATCCCTGCATAAAGCAGGCAGGGTTGGTGAGCTGAGAGGTGTTTGTGCATCCCTGTGCTAGACCAGGCAGGGTTGGGGAGCCAAGAGGTGTTTGTGCATCCCTTTCCTAAACCAGGTGTGTTGGGAGCAGAGAGGTGTTTGTGCATCCCTGTATAAACCAGGTAGGGTTGGTGAGCTGAGAGGTGTTTGTGCATCCCTGTGCTGAGCCAAGTGGGCTTTGGGCCCCTTTGCTTTTTCCCACTTTTGCGTTTCCCGGTGCCCAGACTGAGGGATGGGATGGAGGCAGAAGGTTGAAGGTTTCTTTCTGCTGGTCCAGAGGACTCGATCCTGTGGTACCTGGATCTTTGGGGGTTGGGAGCAGGGGGTGACAGCCACCTCTGCAGCCCCCAAACCATCCGCTGGGCGTGGTGGCTGCATGTGACAGCCGGGTCAAGGAGGAGAGGGGCACAAAGGCTGCTGAGATCTGCCAGAGGAGGGGATGAGTGCTGACAGTTACCTGGGGACCCCGAGATACCAGAATCCCTAACTTAATCAGACAGATAACGGGAGCAGCTAGAGATGAGGCAGGAGCAGGAACTGCTGAACAATAGGAGCCAGCCCCCCCGGGCCCTCGTGCTGCGACTGAGATAATAAACTATATAAAAATCTGTCACTGTGCGATAAGTGATGAATTAGAATCAATTATATGTTTAAAATAATAGACCTCCCCACGGTGTTACTTTCCAGAATGGTGATGGCTCCTGCCTGGGCTTGGCAGTGCTGGTGGCACTTGCTGGCAGTGTCATCGTCGGGCCTGGGACACCTCACACAGGTGGTGTGGTGGCAGCCGAAATCAAAAGTGACAGCTGAGATTTTGGCGTTTAATTTTGCATCTCCTCCTGGTCCCAGCAGAGCCACGCGTGTTGTGTGGATGCAGCCAGCGGATGCCATGCCTGGTGCAGAGATCTCCAGCGTGCTCCTGTTATTTGGGGTTTTCAGAGATTTTTCCTGCATTATCCCCTGCTCCACGTGCGTGGCCTCGCTGCTGCTCCCTGCCTGGAGCAGCGATTTCCGAGCAGCTGAGTGCTGTTGTGCTACATAACACCGCTTGAGTGCGGTTTTCCTCTCCCTCAAATGCCAGGAGGAGAGACAGAGGTGTGAAAATGCAAGATTAACCCCGTGAATCAGCCATCAAGTGGTGCGTGTGTTGGTGAGGCAGGAGGCAGAGGATCCCGGCTGGATTGCTCTGTTAATGCACGGTGAATGTGAAGGTTGGCAAATGTTCCCAGCACAGCTCACAGGACGGGGGGATGGCTGTGCCTGTGCAGCCCAGTGCTAAATGTGGGTTGAAAGCAGAGCCATTGTCCAGAGAAGCTGTGGCTGCCCCTGGATCCCTGGAAGTGTCCCAGGGACAGGGCTTGGAGCAGCCTGGGCCAGTGGGAGGTGTCCCTGCCCGTGGCAGGAGGTGGAACTGGGTGAGCTTTAAGGTCCCTTCCACCCAAACCATTCTGCAATTCTGTGATATTTGGGTTTCTGGCTGTGCTGCTTTCAAAGGGGCTCAGGAGGAGGACTGGGACTCTGGGACTGGGACTGGGACTGGGACTGGGACTGGGACTGGGACTGGGACCGGGACTGGGACCGGGACTGGGACATCCCACCTGGAGGTGGTGGGTGTGTCTGTGAGCTGCCCTGGTTGGGAGATGGACCAGATGACCTTGAAATACCCCTTCCAACTTAAGGTCAGACTTGATGATCTTGGATGTCTTTTCCAACTTTAATGATTCTGTGGCTCTAAACCATAATTCTGGGGTCATTTTGGTGAGGATCAGAGCTGAGTCCTCACTTTTCCTGCAGGAATCGCAGTGCTGGGATGTGTCACGGATGTGCTGCAAAGACACGGGGCTTAGTCTGGGTCCTTCTCTCCTCAGCACATTTCCAAACCCAGCCTTTCCAAACAAGCCCAGAACCCTGCTCAGGTGTTCTCAGGAGTTTGCAAAGTTCTATATTGCTCTAATTAATTTGAGTGTTTTCCCGCTGAGGGCAAAGGCATTTTGTTGCCCTCCTCCATCCACACCCTGTTCCTTCTGCAAGCTGGGGAGTTTCCCAGCTCCCTGCGCTGACAGGAGGGAAAATATTCTTTGTCCGTCAGAAGTTGGATTGGAAAGCTGTGCCTGGGCTGGTTTGCTTTATAAATTTGTTAAATAGCACAACTTGCAGCCATAAAGCCCTGGAAGGCTGTGCTAAGCAGGGGCACTGGGACCAGTGCTAATGGATTGAAGCGAGCGGCTCACCAGCCACAGGGGTGCCCTGGGATTTCCCTTTTGAATCTTATTTACATTCGGACTAACTATAGCTCCCAAGCTTGGCTATAAATAATTTCTGGGAAAGAGTTGTCTAATTAAACGTACAGCAGCAAAGAAAGTACTTTTAACCACAACACTGGTGTCCTAATGAACGTAATCACTGGATGGGGACAGCTTAGGAAACAGAACTTGACATCTCCCGGTGGAGGCTGAGAGATGGAGGGGGAAACCTACTTGGGGAGAATTCCCAATCAATATTTAATTGTGTAGCATGTAATCTGCCTTAGTATTTTTTAAAATAAAATTAAAGCTCCACAGAAACTGGAGAACCTTTAAAGCAGGTTTGAGGAGGGGGAGTCTTTTCCATTTTTTACGGCTGTCTGGGGAGGGAACAGTCTCTAACTGCCCCCACAGCTGTGCAAATTGTTCTGTGCTTGGCAAAATGGCCTGGATTCAGGCTTTCACCAGAGATATGCAGCCTTGCCCCATCCATCACAGTCTTCCTCCCTTCCTGGGACCTCAGTTTTGTTGTCTGCAAACAAGGATTACAGGAATTCCCCCAAACCTCACAGGTGTCCAGCTGTAGCTTACATCTGGAATGCCTTTTGAGAATGAGAAGTCATAAAATTATCCATAGTAATGGGTACCATAAAATTCACAAGGGCATGGAGTGACAGGACAAGGGGGAATGGCTTTAAGGTGACAGAGACCAGTTTTAGATTGTGAAGAAATCCTTTACAATGAGGGTGGTGAGGCCCTGGTTCAGACTGCTCAGAGAAGCTGTGACTGTCCCCTCCCTGGAAGTGTCCAAGGCCAGGTTGGACAGGGCTGGGAGCAACCTGGGATCATGGAAGGTGTCCACGGGGTTGGACCGGATGCTTTTAAGTCCTTTCCAGCCCAAGCCATTCCAGGAGTCTGTCTCAGCCCTGTTCCACGGTGCTGTGGAGGTGAAACACAGCAAGAGCTGCTGGCTGTGTGATGGGCAGAGCTCTGCGCTGTGGGCGCATGGAGAGGTAAATCCAGGTCGAACCTGAGAGGCTCCTGCGCAGGGCCTGAGGCTCAGCTGCGAGGTTTTGGCTCCATGTGGGAGTAGGAAAGGTGTAAATGCCTGAGGAGAGGCTGCCCACTGGCAGGATGGATCTGTGTTTAGTGAGATGTGTCCCCACCTCTGTGCAATGTCACAGCAGGAGCTGGTGAACACTGGGAAAAACCCAGAGTTAATGGTTGGACTCGGCTGTCTTAGAGGGCTTTTCCAACATGAATGATTCTGGGAAAAAGGATTCTGTGAAGTAAAGCAGAGCAGCTCTGGCTTGCACCCATAGTGTTTGTGTTTCTCACAAGGCAGGGACACAGAATTAGGAGCCCACCAGCACAAATTCAGCCGCCAGCACAAATTCACACACCTCCAGTGGGAGCAGAGCTGCTGATTGGTGCTGCTGGACCCGCTGTCCCCTCCAGCGTGGAGGAAGATTTGGGAACAAGAGCCTGGAATGCCTATCCTGGTGTGTGCCGGCCCTGGCAGGGACGCGCAGCAGGGGATGCCGCTGTTCTCTGCCTCAGCTCCGGCAGCACCGCCAGCCCTTGCCGAGCGCTCGCTCCCACCCCCGGGAATTCACTCCGGCTTCACTGCGATTAATCTCATCGGCCACTGGATGTCAATGTTGCCTCATCCAATTACAAGTGGGAAAATCGTGGATCTTGAGGAAGGGGGAGAAAATGCTGTTGTCAGAGTATCGCAGGTTGGATGCTGTTTTCTTCGGCGAAGTTGGTTATTAAACACTCTAGAGCCACGTACGGAGGGGAGGAATCGCTCACTGCTCTTGTTTGGCTCAGCCAGGGTGGGATTTGACCCTGTCTGCATCAAGACTAAACCTTGATTTGGGATGAAGAGCCTCGGCAGAATGAAAAGCTGGATAAAAAAATGTATCCCATTCCTTGAGGCACAGCTGAGGTATTGGTGGCTGGCACTGCACCCTCACATGGCGTTCAGCAGGACAGGGATGTGTTCCTTGGAGCTGGGTGCAAGGGAGCTCAGAGCATTCAGAAAACCCAGTTCTGGAAGGGGAGGATTCTCAGGAAGCAGATCTGGATTTAAACACTGCAGCTTGGCCTCCTCCCCGTTATCCATCTTCCAGCCCGTCGTGGGGAAGCAGCTGTATCCTGCCAAGATTCATGATCAAGAACGCCTCTCCCCCACCTCCTTCCTGCTTTCCACAAATATTTTAAAGCCAAGCTCTGGGCTGGCAAACAGGTGCCTGTCTGCAGGCCCGGATGGGACATCTGTGGTGAGAGCGAGATTCCTGGGGAAGCAGTCGCCCTGAGCTGGGATGCAGGTCTGCAGGTACGGTCTGGTGGGTTAAGACGCAGCTCAGTCCTCTCCTGTGCTGTGAAACCACTCAAAATGGACCTTCCCACAAAGAAAACCTGGAGATTTAGAAGATCTGGGTGTGTTCTTTGCTTGGATAGAACATTCCTGGCAGCAGGATCTGGAGAGCTCCCTGCCCTCCCTCACACCCCTGCAGCAATTAAATCAGGACGTTGCTCCCCAGAGCTGCCAGCCCGCTGCCTTTCTTTCCCAGCTGTAAAAGAGAAGGAAAATGGATTTTTGTTTTCCATCCCTTTGGAATTATCACACCCCCCCATTCACTTTGAGTTCATTTGAGCACGTTAATATCTCAAGTTTAATGATAAGTCTAACGGAATTCATTTATAAGATAAATAAGATGTTATTAGTACATTAATAGCAAAAAATGTGCAAGGACACTGCTAATCTAAGGTGAAAATGCCTTCCTGCGTGAAATTTAATTAGCAGATTGTGTTCTATTAGTGACTTTTATGGGGATTTCATGAAAATGAATACAAATACGATCCGGGCAGCCTCTCTTGTGAAATGAGAACCTCATAACCTACCTTCCCTCTCCCCACCAGGAAAACAGGGATGTGTGTCCTACTCCTTTTCCGAAGGGAACTTTGTGGAGGCAGAAAGGCAGCCTGTGGCCACCTTGCAGCACAGGGACGTGCCTGAAGGGTGTCACAGAACCTGAGTGTGCTCACAGCGAGTGAAACAGGCTGGGGGGGTCTCAGAAATATCCCAGCTTTTCCCTCTGCCTGAGCAAGCAGCTGGTCAGAGCTGCTTTTCTATGGGGAAAAAAAAAACAAAACAGCAATAGTTCTGGAGCTCTCCTTCGTGCTCGGAATTTTCTCCCTAGCCAGATGTCCTGCAGCAGGCAGCAGTGGTGGCAGAGGATGCCAGGTCCTGCCCAGGGTCCGTGTGGGGACGCGGTGTCACGGTGCCATGTGCTGGTGTCCCTGCACACCCCGCAGGCCTGCTGGCGTGGGGGAGCTGCAGGGAATGGAGCCCATCCAAGAACATCATACATATTTTAAAGACTTCTGGTCCCCCAGCAAGCCCGAGGGGGCTGTGCAGCTGTCACTGCCGGGCTGGGCTGGAGTCACACGCTGCAGAGAGCCGCTGGTGTCCCTTTCCTTGTGGCTTGTCTTGCAAAACCAGCACAGCAGGGACTCAGGGAAGGAGCTGTGGAGGTGACACTGGTGCATCGTCCTTGGTTTTGTGCTGAACACCAGCACTTGGGATGTTCCTGGAGCTGGGAAACATTCCTGTGCTCTGGTTTCAGCAGCTTATACATGACTTGGAAAGGAAAAGCATCTTGGCATCAGCAACAAGAAAAGAAATAAATGGAAGGATTTTCTGTTCTCAGTCTTTCCTGAGAACACTGTCTTGCATACCCTGATTTGGGAAGAGTTGTCACTGGCATCACCTCCTCCCCCTGACCTGGGACCTTCTGGTTGCAGTCCCTGTGTGCGACTAAGGGAGATCCATGGAATTCTAGGATGGTTTGGGTTGGAAAGGACCTTAAAGTTGACAAGGTGGTGTTGGGTCATAGGTTGGACTTGATGATCTCAAAGGTTTTTTCCAGCCTAGTTAAATCTAGGTTGTTTCTGTAAAACAGAATTCAGTGTTTCTGTAAAACCATCCCATTCCACCCCCTGCCATGGGCAAGGACACTTTCCACTGTTCCAGGTTGCTCCAAGCCCGTCCAGCCTGGCCTGGGACACCTGCAGGGATGAGACAGTCACAGCTATTCCTCAGGGATGCTCCTTTCTCTTGGAACCAAAACCCAGGCTGAGGTTCTGCCTCATCCAGAACCGTGGCAAAACTGGCTCTGGAGTGGCCAGGAGGGTCAGACAAAGAATCATGGGCTTTCCGTGTGATGTTTGTTTGAAAGGACCTGGGGAGGTTTTGGAGCTCCAGAGGAGCCCTGAGAAGGGCACAGGAGGGTCACCTCCTCTCAGCAGAGCTGTCCCACCCCTTGTGCTCATGCAGAGTGACTCTGGTGGCCCAGACAGGGTTTTGAAGCTGGGGAGAGGCCACGAGTTACTGGAGGAGGCACCTGGTGGTGGTTCCAAAGCTCCTTCCCTGCCATCTGCGGGTGCAGGATCCGGCTCTTGCCAATTCCTTTGCTGAACAGAGAAGCAAATGCAGGGGGAATCATTATTCATGCAGATGATCCTCACAATTCAATCGAGGTAATTAGGAGAATGATGGAGGAAATTAGCACTTTCTGCGGGTTTATTAATATTAATAAAATGATTTCACGGTTAAAAATAATAATAATAATAATATTCATAAAATAAATACATAACTGCAGAAGAGCTCTGCCCAGCTACTAAACACCAGGCTGCTCCAGGCAGGAATCAACAAGCAGCTGGGGGATTTTTTGCCCCCTCTAAAGATGGAATCATAGAAGTCAGAATCAGTTGAGGCAAATTTGGGGTCATTTCTTGCTTCCCACATTTGTCTTCCCCATTAGGGAGAAGAGCTGGAGCTCAGCAAATCCTTCAGGCTTTGAGAAGTTGAGGGACTTGTCTTTAGTGTGTCAGTGGTCTCAAAAATAGGGTGTTTTCTGAGAATTGCTGATGGGACAAGGGTGAGGGCTTCAACCTGACAAAGAGCAGGGTTATTTGGGATATTGGGAAGAAATTGTTCTCTGTGAGGGTGGTGAGTTCCTGGCACAGGTGCCCAGAGAAGCTGTGGCTGCCCCTGGATCCCTTGGACAACCTGGGACAGTGAAAGGTGTCCCTGCCATGTCAGGGATGGAACAGGATGAGCTTTAAGGATCCTTCCACCCAAACCATTCTGTGGTGATCCCGTGATTCTGTGACTGAGGCACATTTGGGGTCATTTCTTGTTTCCCGCTTTCATCTTGCACATCAGGGAGAAGAGCTGAAGCTCAGAAGATCTTCAAGGCTTTGAGAAATCGAGTGCCTTGTCTTTAATGTGCCAAAGCTCTTAAAACCAGGATGTTTCCTGAGAGCTGCCTCTGATTCCTGTTGTCCTGTTGCTCCTTCACCTGCTGTGTACAGGTCCTGGCAGGGAAAGCATTCTCACATTCCACTTGCCATAGAGTTGGTGTAACCATTTCCAGATTGGTACCCATTTCCAGATTGCTCCCCTCCTGCCTATTTATATTGGTGCAAGATAAAATTAATTGACTGTATTATTTAGTAAAGATTTTTTTTTTTAAAGTTTAGTTATATTTTTTTAATTGTATATTTTTGCGAACGGATTTTGAACAATTAGATAGATTTACATAATATATATTTTTAATATAATCTAATTAAAAATAATATATTTTTTATATATTTTTTAAAATTACAACACAAAGGATTCCTGGCCAGGGACTCCAACACCCTCGGTTGTGTTTCCCATTCCCATTCCTGTTGATCCAGCAGAGGATCACAGATTTTGCCCCCCATGTGCTGTGTTCCCTCAGGAATGTTTCTCAGCTCCCTGTGCCAGACGTGCCGCAGGATTTGGAGGAGGTTATTTGCACAGGGTGAGGAGATTATCAAATTAAAGACAGCACAGAATGCTATTAATGAAAATACATGACAAATGTATTTAAACATGTAAAAATTTAATTAGAATTTTTATTATTAAAGTCTTGCTACAAGTGCTTTCTGAAACCCTCTTCTTTCTGTGGAGATCAAGGCTCCTTCATTCTCTTGCATGCTAAAGGAGGATTTGGGGTAAAGAAGGGAATAATTGTACCCAATGTTTTTTGAAGAAGGCAACAGACTTCTCTTTTGGATGCTGAGTGTGGGATGAGGCCTGGCTGGACCCATGGCAATGTCTGTCTAGCCTTGATTCTTTTAGAAAGGCATGAATAAAGATTTCCAGGATCAAAACCCTTCATGGGCCAGGAGGGACATCTGGGGAGCTTCAGTGTCACAGTGAGGATGTTGCTGAACTCTGAGGATGGCAGCAGGCTGTCGAGAAGGGCAGGAAAAATCCCAGATGGGCTGGTGGACTTGTGGCTCCTCCATCCATGGGAGATGTGCAAACCCAAAAAACTTACAGGGAGAGCACAGAGAAGGAGCTCAGAGCCCCATGGAGCTCCCAGCTGTGTGCTCCCTGCCCTTTCCTCTCAGAACACCTCTGATCTCCCTGCTCGGAGCACCGGGGAGCGGCTCTGCTTGTTTTCACTCCTCAGAGAGCTGGGAACACGCCAGGAACAGCTCTCCTGGCTGACCTGATTGCACCAGCACTCCCGAGCTGGAGATGCCAGTCTGGTGGGTGGTGCCAATTCCCAGAGCCTTCTCTCGTCATCTTTATTAAATGGGAAAAGATCAGAGCGGTTGAACCCTTCGCTTTAATGAGAGATTGCATTATATTAAATGGTAATTGCAAAAAAAACCCCAGTTTCTATAATTAAAAGAAGACCTCACAGCCAGGCATGGAGGCTTTCTGCAGCTCCAAAATCTCCATCTTCAGCATCTTAGTACTGGGGATCCTCATGTTCTCCGAGTTTCTGGGTTGCTCGTGGTCAGCAAGAACCAGGATGGCGACTGGGGTGGGATTCCCTGTCCCACCCACTCGGGAGCCGTGCCCAGGGCTGTATATCCTGCACTCTAATGGCAGAGCTGGTGAGGGGAGGGAATCGTTTCCATTCCAGAGGAATTTGCAGGGCTGGCAGTTTTAAAGAGGGGGGAAAGCAACCCTATCTCCCAACTTGTAAATTAAGCAGATCTGGTTGGGAACTGTCACCACAGGAGAAGAAATATGAAACCTCTGGGGTCATGTATGCAGAGTAATTTTTCTGACTGTAACTCTACTTAAAAGTAAGGATATGATGGAAATGCTTAGAGCATTTTAAATGGACCCAGCAGAGATCTGCTTCAGCTCCAGTGAAGTCTGTGCAGACTTTATTGGGTGTTGGCTTACTCTAAACTTGCTAACGCCAGAGTTTAGTGCGTGACTGAGAAATAAATTGGGTCCTTCTTCCTATTAATTGAAAATACTCTCAGATGAAGGAGAGATAAAAATTTCATTTTAATATTTTGGTGGGATTTAAGGCATGAGGTTGGTAATGTTGAGGTGAGGTGCTGGAGTGCTTGCTCCCCACCTTGTGTCAGGCTGGACCAGGTCTCCAAGGGATGGAAACCTCCCAGGGGTGAGGCTGACCTTGAAAAGCACCAAGGATGTCTGTGTGTCTGTCAGGCTCGCTGGCCATGTGAGGGAATACACGACAAAGCTCGTTTTAAGGAGTGTAAAAAACAAACCCTCCACAAAAGCTGCAAATGTGAGCCAACATGAGCCTCCCTTGGGAGGCAGTGAAGGCACTTCCAGTCCCAATTCCGCTCCCAAGGTTTTCTCTCTCTGTCTCTACAGTGGCTGAGCAAAGCCAGCCTGGTGAACCTGTCAGAGAAGCCCTTTGAAGGGAGCTGTGACCCTGAAGCTGTCCATGGACGGTGTGTTGGGTTCTGGGACGTGCTGCATTCAGGGAGCTCACTCAGGGGGAAGAACAGGAGAGATGAATCGTGACCTCTCCCTGGCATGCAAGCCTTGGAAGGGCAGGGTTTTCCTCCCACTGCTGAATTTGAATTCCCAGTTCCAAAGACCCCACTTGGCTCTGCTCTGCTCCAGCCCCAGCAGTGAGACGTTTGAAGGCTGCTGCGTGTTGGTTTCTGGCAGGTGGAAAAATGAGCGTGCCAAGGCAGAGGCAGGAGGATCCCAGAGGATGGAAAGCAGAGCGATGGGTGCTTTGCTCCTTGGAGCACCTTTGTGCAGTTTCACTCCCTTTGTGAAGTTTATGGAGCCATTTGGGTCACAGGAGTGTCCCGAAGTGTGTGGTTGCAGACAAAAGGAGAAGGAAGGATTTGGGGCTCACCTCACAGCAATGAGCTCCCTCTGTGTGGGGGTGCTCCCACCTGCCCTGGCCATTCTCTGGGGAGCAGGGTGGCTGAACCAGGCTCACCGTCCCCAGCACGAAATGCAATTCCTTGGGTTTGGCTGGGAGGATGCAGACAGGGCAGGGTGTGCCCCACCGTGAAGTGGCTCAGTGCAGAGCCAGGCTGGCCAGGCCTCGGGACAGCTCCTCCTGCTCTGGGCTCAGGAATCCCATTCCAGGGGTTTAAGCACCCAGATTGCAGTAGGGAGACACAGGGAATCTGCTGCTTTTCTGCTTGCTCAGGAGCATAAGGAATGCTGGAGATTATCACCCCATAAGGAATTAATAAAGCCGGATCTGCTGGCTGATTGAAGACTGGGCAGCTGTGAGGGCATTCCTGTGGGCACCCATGAAATGTAGCCTCTGGATGTTCAGGGTTAGGGCGTGAGAGGAGGAAATCTGGATGGAGAGGAGAATGACAGCCAGCCCAGCTTTTGCTTCTCCTCCCCCATCTCCCTTCCTGCCTCCCCTGGATCTCCGTGGTGTGAGATTTTTCACCCCGTGCATTGGAAACAATATCTTGGAGCAGCTTTGGAGCCATTTGTTTTCCCTTTAATTGGCTGGTGGGGAGAAAATAACGAAGGGAAGTCATGCAGGGGAAGTTCTCATCGGTGCCATTTTTGGCAACAGAGTCACAACATCCTAAATTTATTTATTTAATTGCATTATTAAAAGTATAAATAAAAATAAATCCAGGAGAGCAGCCGGATCTATGCTTTGCATCTCTGAAATAGAACCATAAATGCCACGGAGCACTGGGGGAATGATTTATTAGCCTGTTATCATGAGTGACTGGGACGCTTTCGATGGAGTCCTTGCTAATTTCTAACAGCTGCATTAAATCACAGATGCTATCAGCTATTATAAAATAATCACCCGGCGCTCTGCGAACCAGCACGAGCCCAGGGTCAGCGCTGGAGCCTGGATTTGTTTCACATCTCAGCCCCTCCATTTCCTGCGAGGGTGGGAAATAAATAGGGCTTGTAGCGGCCTCATTTTATCATCCAGGAGTTGACAATAAATAAAAACCTCTATAAAACTTTTTTCTAAAAGGAGTTTCGACCGGAATTTGCAATGAGAGGAAACCTGATTTTGTGCTGTGTGATGCCAGGACTCCTGGGTCCTGTTTTTAGTTCAGAAAGGGAGCTGAGTTTGCTGATTTATGGGGCACAGGGAGGATTTTAGGGGTTTGGCTGCAGACAGGGCTGGAAGGAAGGCAGCAGGTCCTGTGGAAGTAAGAAACGTCTGTCAGCTCCTCCGCCTTCGCTCCTCGCTGCTCTTTCAGACAAGTCACTTAAATTTCCCTGCAGCTCGACTGCCTTCCTCTCGTTTGACAAATAACGTGTGTGTTTATGTGCCTGGGCTCCGGAGGGGGTTAATACTTGGCCTGGAAATCTCTTTAGAAGTGCCAATTTGTAGCGACAGAGAAACAACAATGAATAGAAGAGCCTGCGAGGACCAGAAGAAGCGAGCGAGCGGCTGCTTATCAGGATGGTGGCTCACAGAGCCAGCTGCAATAGCAGGGGTAGTTGTAAAGGGTGAAGGAGATGGGAAGGAAAAAAAAAAAAAAAAACAAACCACAAATAAATAACAATAAAGCAGTTAGGAAGAAAATGCCGCCCATCTGCAACACTCATATTTTTCTTGACAGTTTTGCTTTATGTTAGAACAGCTGCTTAACATGACAAACGCCAGCTTTAATAACGAGGAGCGGGAGGAGATGCAGGGATGGAGCTCTCCGGCTCATCCTGCTCTCTCGTGCTCTTCCCTGGGGGTGGACAGCCCAGGGCAGGGTCACCCTGGTGTCCTGCACCACCTTGGCCAGCTTGGGAAGATCAGTTTGGACCCAGTGGCTGCTGTTTTGGGAATAATTGTGGTTTTGAAGCGCTGTGTCATTGTTTGATTTGGTGGGGTTAAAGGGGTTTTAGGGAAGAAGGATCCTCTGGGTTGGTTGTTTGTGGAGCGGCAGCTCCTGGTGACAACCTGCGCTGCTCCAAGCCATGGTGAACAATGGTTTGGAAGGACTTGGGGCTTCCAGGATAGCTGTGGGCAGCTCTCCTATCCCCCAGAGGTATTTGGGTTGCTTTGTCATTTCTTACCTTGTCATTCTCTCTGCAGAATGGGATAGTGGCTCTGCAGCGTGCAGGTTGTTTCCTTCCTGCGGTATCAGGGATTGTCGGGTTGTCAGCAGCCCGGAGATAGCAGGGATTGCTGACAGCAAGCAGAACTCAGTCAGAGCTGTGCACAGAAACCTTGCTCAGCCTTTGAAACCGCAGTCAAACCCTCCCCCAAGGTTATTCTTCCTCATAAAACACTCTTAGTTTTGTTTGCTGCAAACCTAGATTTTAATCCCAGCATCCAGGCAGAGCTGGGCTTTGAAGAGAATTGGGTTGGAGTCAGAAGTGAATGGCTGAGGCCAGGCTGACTGAAACAGATGAATTAAAGTTGACCCAGGAAGATGGAGATGTTCCCATCCCCACCTCAGCTGTGCCACTTGCATATTTATCTCATTGTGCCCGATACCACTGGGAATAAATCAGCAGTGAGACATGCAGGGAGCAGCTCTGCTGCCTCGGAGAGCAGAGATCTGCACCAGCATTCACCCACAGCTCCCATCAAACTGCCAGGGAAGTTTTCCAAAGCCTGCAGGAAACAAGAGCCTTCCCTCACCTAATGGAAGTTTTCTCCCTCTCACTTCATCCCTTAGAAACAGGAATTTCAAAGGTGAAAAAACACCACCTGCACTGGCCACAGAGGGGAAGACTGAAAATACTGAGAATTTTTATTTCTCCTGGGACTTTCAGTACGAGCAGCCCGGGTAGTTCAGACAGGCTGAGAACAAGTGTTCAGACCTTTCCCTGCACAACACGACTGCCAAACCTGCCCAGGGGCGCCTGGAGATGAGGAGAGCGAGGGGGTGAGGATGGGAACAGGGCAATTCCCTCCCCAGTTCTGCAGAGATCCCACCCAGCTCCCTGCAGCTCCCGGCCCTCCTGCCTCTGCCCCTTCCAGCAGCAGCACAGGCAGGATGTGGGAGCTCCAGGAGCTGCCCCAGCAGGGAGAAGCTCTGGAGGCTGGATTGTGTTGGGTTTGGGGGAGCGGGGGTGTGCGTAGAGTGAAAATCCCTGAATGGTCTGGGCTGGAAGGGACTCTCAAGACAATCCAACCCTGTATTATCACCTTTCACTGTCCCAGCTTGCTCCAAGCCCCGTCCAACATGGCCTGGAGCATTTCCTGGGATGGGGCAGCCACAGCTTCCGCGGGCAGCATTAAAAACATGTGGTGAGAGCCACAGGGACATTTGGGATCATGTTGCAAAGCTGAAAGGACCTTGTTGGAGGGGATAAGGGTATGTGGTGGGCAGAGGAGCACAAGTGCTGCACTTCAGAGCTGCAGGGAACAAGCCATTCCTTCAGGGGATTGCAAGTTCTCAAGGCACCCCTTATCTCCGTGGAATCACTCAGGCATGTTCTTCTCTTCCCTCCCTCTTTATTTTGAAATCTTGCTGGTTTGGCTGCTCTGCTGATTTAAAAGGTTTGGTTTGGGCAGGCAAGCCCTGCTACCCTGGGTCAGAGCGGGGCTCCAGGGTGTGCAATCCCTCACCTGTGCATCACACGGGGATGGATTTGCTGGAGGGACACCCATCCTGCTGCCCCCGGCCGCGAGAGCTGGTGGTGCCAGCGCAGCTCCACCAGCAGAGAGGCTCTGGTGCCTTCCAGGTGTGAGAAAGAGCAGCACACACTGAGCAGGATGGGAAAATGGGATTTTCCTTTCTCTCACCTGTGCTGGGGACGCCGTCTGGAGCCTCCCAGGACGGCCCAGAGCGTGGTGTTTCCCTCTTCCAGCACAGAGTGTAGGTGGCACAGCTGCTCTCTGATCGTTCCTGCATCTCTGTATTTTGTAAATAAGCCCCGAGGCTACGCGGTGGCTTCGTGTTTAGAAACAGGAGAAACAGGGCGATGTGATATCTACTCATTTGTTCTTTTATTAGTTCAGAGCAGAGCTCACAAAACACTTTGTGAGTGTCTATGAAATGAGCCTTGTAATGTTCCCAGCAGAGGGGAGAAGGTTCCCAGGTGGGGGAAGCTGAGGGTTCCAACACCCTCCCTGTGCATCCATGGCGAGCATTTCCTGCAGACCCTGCTTTCCATTTCCAGTCTGTAATAGCTGGTAGGGTTCAAATGAATATTTAATGCCCAGGCTCAGCATCTGGGGTCCAGATTTCCTTTTCTGGTGTTCTGTAATATCCTGCACTAATTTGGGAATGAGATTGTGCCTGCACACCTTGTCCCAGGGAAAGGTCATCAGGTACTAATGGTGGAAAAAGCTGTTAAACACAGGCTGCCCCATAAAGCTGTGGCTGCCCCTGGATCCCTGGAAGTGCCCAAGGCCAGGCTGGATGGGGTTTGGAGCACCCTGGGACAGTGGAAGTTGTCCCTGTACACAGCAGGGGTGGGACTGGATGTTCTTTAAGGTTCTTTATGGAGATGGGACACCCAGATCTTCTCTGGAAAGGGCCAGGGCCTCTCACCCTCACAGTGAGGAATTTCTTCCTAATACCCAATTGAAACCTGCCCTCTGTCAGGTCCAAATCACCCCCTCTTGTCCTGTCACTTTCTGCTTCCCAGGGATGTGGGAAATTTGGGACAGGGTTCCTGGAAGCATCTCTGGCAGGGACTGTGCACTGCAGTGGGGTTTTTGTTGTGCTGTTTGGTTCGGTTTTGTTTTTTTCCACGACAACGTCCTTGGTGAAGCTGCCTGAACTTTGGCTGTTTTGATATGGAAATGTTTTGGCAATGAAGCAAAATGTCATATGTCTGTAATGATCCCCCCCATCCCTTCCCTCTAGAGTTGGGTTTGCAGGGAAAGGGACCACACAGGAGCTGAAAATTCGCCCAAATGCACTAAATACCATCAGAAATGGCAACAAAAAAAAATCTTGGCATCGTGGAGAAAATCTTAACATTTTGCTTTCCTTAGGAAAAAAGAAATTTAAAAAACACTAAACCATCCTGGATGGTTGTCAGAAATGCTGCAGGAAAATTAAATCCGTGTTTTTCAAGCTTTTGGGGTGATGTTGTGACGGTTCTGCTGCCCCTGCGTGTCCCACCCTTTGCTCAAGCAGCATCGGGTGTTCTCAGAGCTGCTGTTTTTTATTCCTTTAATATTTGGTGTAAGGAGGAGGCTGCTTTAACTGCTCCAGGTGGGTGTCTGTGGAGCTGCCTCCGTTTTGGATTGCACTTGTCAGGTTTACACACGCTTTAACCGTGCCATATGCCGGGGTTCAGCCGGGGATTGTAGCTGAGCATTCAGTGTAGAGTAATCCCATTAAAATCCCCAGGGATCCCACGCTGTGGGTCCTGCTCAACCACGACCCGCCTTCCCATGCTGTAATCCTGACTCCAGCTGGGTCTGTGTGCCCCTGGGGGGATTTTCTGGAAGAGGGAAGGATTTGTGTGTGAATTTAGGGCACACGGATGGTGTTGGAGGGGCTGCTGGGGCACTGACTGCTGAACCAGCCCTGAGCCAGGTGTAAGTGAGGAGCTCGAGCCTCCAGTCTGGATTTTCTGCCCTTGGAGCTCAAGCACCACGATCAATGTGAAGAACAAGTCGCATTTTTTTCCCCACAATTACCTCAGCAGGTTGTTTTTTGTTTGTTTGGTTGGTTTTTTTCCCTTTTGCTAAATTCATGCGATAAAACGCATTAAATGTAACAGCATGGAAAATAAAAGTTCCGTTTGCAGGGAGAGCCTGATTTAGTGTGAAGATAAAACAAGATAAAACAACTGGAAAAATTAAGTGGGAGAAATAAATTCTGCTGGGAAGAGGCCGAGGTGAGAGAGGGGGAGGCGTGTGTGTGGCAGTGGCCTGGCACTGGTCAGTGCAGCTGTGAATCCCATCCCTAAGCCTTTCCACCTGGAAATTTGCTTTGTACCGCCTCCCTCAAACTGGTGGGCGCTCAGTTTTGTCCCAGGACAGTGAGATGTGATTCTCCCTGCATGGGGAGGGTGTGTATTCCCCCTGCCTGTGCTTGTGCTGTCTCTTTTGGGTGAAGAAATGAGAATATTCGGCAGCAAACGGGAAAAGCACGAAGCGGGGCGGCGAGGTGTGGGGGAAGAGGTGTCGGGATGGATTGCCAAATATGCCAGGGAAAAATTAGCAGCTGCAAGTGTGCAAGAGAAAGGTGGAGAAGAGAAGGGGTAGGGACAGATGGAGAGAAGGAGGGAGAGAAAGAGGAGGTGGGAGGAAAGGGAGGAGGGGATAATAGTGTGGAAAGAAATTAGTTAAAAATCTTATAGCTCCGAGCCCAGACACCATCTGGATGGTGCAGGGTACCGGGACACAGCTCCACATTCACCATGGAGATGTCACATGTGTCTTGGCCAGGTAGGGTGGCCAAGATGCTCAGGATTAGAAATTCCCTGTGCCCCAGAACAGAAATGCCTTAAAAGAGCCCAGTTTGGGGAAAAAAGTGCCCGTGGCTGTCTGCCAGCTGGGGAGCAGAGAGGAGCTGCTGTTATTGAAAAAGCTTGTCTGGGTTTTCCAGAGGGAGATCTGGAGAACTTCCACTTCCACCAGTGCTGGAGGGCGAATCCCTGGGAGCAAAGATTCCTCTTTGATTAAACAAGCACAAGGCCCCCAAGGACTGCTCTTCCTTACAGCTCTGCCCGGGTTTTGCTTTCCTGGGTGCAGCATTAACCCCTCCTGTTTAGAACAAGGCTGAAGAGCTGAGAGACAGCAAAGTTCATCTAAGAGAAAGGGAAAAAATAGGAAAAAAAAGTTCTTTCCCATTATCTCTGCCTTAAGATTTAGTTTTCTTTGCCTGCTGAGGACTGTGACAAGCACATGGTTTGTTGTGCCCGCTGAGGGAAAAGCTGCTGTCCTAGGGTGACATCTCGGTGGGGCAGCTGTGTCCATGTTTCCCAGCATTCTCCTACCCAGGCAGGTTTAAAAGGAGTGAGAAATGCTCCTTGGATCTCTTTTGGAAGAGGCAGTGTCCCAAAGGAGGAGGTGGCGCTTGCTGGAGGCGTGCAGTGTCCCAGTGGTACTGCAGCCACTCCATCCCTCACTGCACTGATCCCAAGGGAGCGGAGTGATCCCTGCAGCACAGTGAGCATTTCAGTGTGCCCTGAGCTATGTGGAGAGAGGAGAAATAACCTGGGAGCAGCAATGAGTCTCAGGGTGGCCATCCGTGGGTCCCAGTGGCTGCAGGCTGCTGCCCAGTGTGACGCTGGAGCAGCGCTGTGCCCGAGCTGCTCACGGCCCCCAGGCTCTGGTCCCTCACTAATTACTTCCAGGCCTGTACTCCTGACATTTGCAAGCTCCTGATTAGAGCAACGAGGGAGAAATCTCGGAGGGAGAGGGAGGCCAAACTGCTCCGCTAATAAAAGCCGAGATTGACAATCGGCTGGGAGGTGACAGCCGGGGAGGCGCAGGCACTCGTCCTTGCCGGCTCAGTTTCTCTCTGAGCCTCTGGGATGATGAGAGAAGGTCAGGGCTTGTTAACGTCACCGTGAGGAGCAGGATCCACCACTGCCATATGCCTGGTGCCCCCAGGGCCTGTGCCAGCCTTGAGTCCCTCTCAGCGAGGCGATATTTTTAGCCATGGACCTGAACTGAAGCCACCCTGTACAACCTCAGCTCTGCAACTGTCTCGGTGCAAAAGTGCCTCTGTGTCTGCTGACTTTGTGCTTCATGTAAATTTTGCAGCCTCCTGGATTTCAAGTTGTTTTTTTTCCCTTGCCCTTTTCTCTCCCACGTCCCATCTCACTCCCTTTGTTTGATGGCAGTGCAGTCACTGGGGAGGTACTGTTAGCCCCAGCAGTGGGACTGGGACATATTTGTGATGGAGTGGCCCAGAATACCAGGCCAGGAGAGGCTGCTCTGGCTGCCTGCCTGCCCAGTGGCCTCTGGGCTGAGCGTGGTTGAGCCACGTCTCCTGCAGTCTCCTGCACAGCCATTCCAGACTGTTGGGTTCTACCCAGTCACATAAATATGGATCACATCCATTTTCCAGCCCTCTCTCTCTGCCCTCCCTGGTGCCCCATATCCTCTTACCTGTCTGCAGCAGCCAGTTTCGTTCTCTGTCTGTCCATTTATTCCCTGCCTCTGCATCCGTTCACGGATCCACGGCTCTCCAGCCTCCTCAGAGTCTCTTTGTGAGGCAGACAAGCTTTCTTCCCTATAAATCTTCCCTCTCCTGGACTGCTCTGGCTCTGGCAGGCTTTGTGCTACACGCACTCTGTACACAGCTTCTTCCCCAAGGGGTAAACACCACTTTACCCAGCAGAGCTTGTGGTCCCTGCAGCATCCCTGTCCCCTGGAGCTAATCCTGCTGCTGGCTGAGGCTCAGCAGCGCCTGTGGCCTCACTGCTGGGGCTGCCGTGGGTTTGTGCGGCTCCTGCTGCTCCCCTCCCTTCCAGCAGACCCTCTGTGCCAAAGTGGAGCAGCTCAGGAAGGAGATGGAGTGTCCTTCCTCTCCCATCCTCCCCCCACACAAAGAACTCCTGGTGTGGAAGCAGCCAGCCTGCACGTTCAGGGGTAAGCCAACTTTTGAGCAGCTGAACAGCTTTCTGATGGAAAACTCAGCCCTGCTCTTCTCCGTGCTTCCCCGCGCTCCCAGGCTGTCCTGTTTATCCAAGCTGCACCAACACACATCTCTGCAGTGCCAGCCCGTGGCTAGTGGTGTTCAGGGTCACTCAGTCCCACTGCCGCATGCAAAGGACCTGCTTTGCTGAAAATTAGGCTCGGCATCACTGAAAACCCCTTGCAAAACCCCTCTATCAGTTCTAACAGCTGTGTTTGGATCTCTGGACGAGGTCGGCACCCTGAATTAGCTAAACCTCCTTTGTGGTTCTTTCCCTCCTCTAGCCCCTGGAAGGGACAGGTTCCCTGGAATACATCAGCAGAGGAGGCAGATGTCCTTTGGAAGAAGGCACAGGCCAAGGTCCAGCTGGGTTTGGTCGTGAGGAACACTGGCAGCGCGGGGGTAGTTTTCTTCTGTGGGCACACACAGGTGTGTCTGGATGGTCACCAAGGTCTTGGTGCCTCCAGTTGTTCTTTGAGGAGATAAAGGGTGGTCTGTTGGTGTCTCCAAAGGGGGAAATTTGTTGAAATTTGTTGAAATTTATTGTTGATGCTCTGTTGTGGGTGGCAGGGTGGGAAGCCCTCGGGCTTCCTAATTGAAGGATCTCAGTGTTGGAGAGCAGGGACAGGGCAGGAGATGCTCTGGAGCTCTTACACCATCCCATGGGGCAAGGACGTGGGGACAGGACCCTGTTCCTCACCGGACCGAGAAGCGGAGCCAGTCCCCCATAGGGATATGCGCCAACAGGTGGAGGCAGGGAAAGCTGCTGCGGTGGGCGAGCGTTTGGGCAACCTACCGCTCTTGAGGGCAATCTCGGGGGGCGCGTGGTGCGATAGAAGCCCCCTGTGCAGCGGGGCTGAAGCGGGTGAAGGCTCGGGGTGTCCCTCGGCTGGCGGCAGCCCCGGTGCCGGTGCGGGAGCGCGGCGCGGCGGGGGTTAATGTGCGTGTCCTCCCGCGCANCCGCCGCCGCCCCCCCGCGCCGCCCCCGCCTGAGCCGCAGCCGGAGCGGCCACCGGGACCCTCTGGGCAGAGCCGAGGAGCATCGCGGACATCGCCTGCAGCTCCGCGGGGAAGTTTCGATCTTGCGACAGAACCGGGATTTTGGGGAGCTTTACCGGGTTTTTTTAAATATATTTTTTGTATATTTTTTTTAATTCTCCTTTCCCTCTGTGGTTTAAACAAAAGCGCAAGAGCCGGAGAACAGCCCGGCCCGCCGTGTCCCCCCCGGTGCCGATGCTGCCCTCCCCTTCCTTTCACAGACACTCACGTTTCCTCCGTGGGTTATAAACTTTTGATGCCAGATCTCCGCAGCGCCTGCCCAGCTGCAGCTGAAAGTAGCGTCTCCAGCAGCCGCACATCTGTGACCTTCGTCTCGTGCTCCGCACCTTCTCTCCTCCTCTTCCTCCTCCTCCCCCCGGCCCTCCCGTCCTCCTCCCTCGCCCGAGGACAGCGGGACTCCCTCCGATGCCGCTCGGCAGGCTCAGCGCTCGCAGCCAGCCTTGCCGGGGGCTCTCCTGATCTCCGTGGAGCTCCGCAGCGCTCGCCCCGGTGGTTTTGCTCCCCCCCATCCCTCCTCTCCACCCACCCCTTCCCCCTTTTCGCCTTGTCGGGTGTGTTTTTTGCCTGTTGGAAAAGTCCCCGCTGCCCAGGATGGGGGTCGGTGGGTGCTTGGCCCTGCCCTGGAGGTGCCTGGTCGTCCTCTGTCTCAGGCTGCTCTTCCTTGTGCCCGCAGGAGTGCCCGTGCGCAGCGGAGATGCCACCTTCCCCAAAGCCATGGACAACGTGACAGTGCGGCAAGGGGAGAGCGCCACGCTCAGGTAGGAGCAGCTGGGCTGGGGGGTCTTGGGGGGCTGGGGGGGTCCTGCTTGCGGCTTTTGGGGGGTGCTCGGTGCCCGGCGGGGCTGCCGGAGGGTGCTGGGACCAACTGGAGACTTTGCACGTGTCCCAGGGGCTTGTCCCCATCGCGGCCGGGGACACGCCGGGTGGCAGCTCGTCCCCGTCGTGGTGGGGTCGCCCCGTCGGAGCGGTGTTGAGGGACGGGTGCGCCGGTGCTTTTCGGGCTGCAGCGCGGGGCTGGCAACCTCCCGGGGGGGCTGCGGGTGCCAGACGAGGAGACAGCGCAGGGCTTTAGTGAGTTAGTGCTGCCTGGCACTCCCGAAGTTGTGCCTGCGCGGAGGGGAGAGGGGTCCGTGCTCCTGGCACCGGTGCCAGCCTGCCCTGGCCGCGGCTTTCCAGGGCTGCGATGCCTCCGAGGTGTCGGCGTTCGCCTCGATCGCTTTATAGTCTCCGCACGAACCCGTTAATATCAAATCAATCTTTTACTCCAGGGGTGCATCTTATGAATTCTGATGGATGCTTTCTTTTACGTTGTTTGCTGTAGGAGAAACACAGGCGGCTGATGTGCAGATGGGTCACTCCTGTGCCGCACAGCGCAGCCGAGCGTCCCTGTCATTCCCTGAATGAGTTACAGGTGTACGCGGTGCGCTGCCCAGGTAGCACGGCCGCTCTCCACAGGCATTGCAGCAGCGGGGCCAGGCGAGCAGGGAGCAGCCCAGGGATTTTTTTGGAGGGCAGTGGGGAAGCAGCGCGTGGCCGGAGCTTTGGGTCGTGCTGTGCGTGCTTCGGGCAGACCCGGGAGGACCTGAGCCGGTTAAACCGGGAGCTGTGGGACTTGGGGAAGGAGCTCGGGGATGGTGGGATGTGAGCGCGGAGCAAGAGAGCCCGGAGGAGTTTGTCCGCTTTCCCTGCACCAGCGAGCAGCGTGTGCCCGTCACCCGCGGGCTGCTCCCTCGCTCAGAGCCGGAGGAAGAAGCGGGGCTGCAGCAGAGAGAGCAGCTGCTCTCCCCAGAGCCGGGCACGGGGATGACACAGGCAGAGCCTGTCACCCTCTCCGTGACAGCCGAGCCGGCGCAGGGCTGAGGAGCCGCTTTGAGCAGTGGCTGCTGGGCTCGCCTGGGTGGCCGGGCAGGTTTCCGTGGGCTCTGCAGGGGGAAGTGTTTGTGGTTATGGGAATCGGGCTCCGGCTGGAGGCTCTGTGGGTTTCGTGCTGCGGGGGGAGGTGTTGGTTGTGTGTCTGCCCTCCTCCCGCCGCGGCCACTGCCAGACTTTGGGCTGCTGGCCCTTGGTTCCTGCCAGGGACCCGCTGGGACCCGCTCGTCATCGCCCCGCGTGCCTCGGGGCTGTGGCACAGCTGCAGAGCACAGGGCTCTGTCTCCTTGCGCTCCTCCTAATTGAACTGCAATGATGATTAACCTGAGCTGTGAGAGCAAGGCGCTTAAAAGAAGGACAATCCCCCAGAGATGCGCCTTTGGCCCCGGCGCTTTTTCCTCGCTGTCAGAATTTGTCTCCGTGGTGAAGTGCGGCTTTGGGGCCCTCGGAGCGATGCTGGTGGCGGGCAGAGCAGGGTGGGTGCCTGTGCCTGCTCCCTGGGGAGCCCCTGCACGTCCAGCCGAGCCTGCTGCCAGCAGAGGGCTGACTTGGACCTCCTTTTTTAGATTTTTTTTTCCTTTTTTATTTCTAAGCTTCTGTCCCCTTTTCTGTGCTGTTTGCAGGAGGGGATGTTTGTGCAGCAGCCCTGGTGTGGTGGGAGATTTTAGCCCTCCTGTAAGAAACTCTGCATCCCCTAAGTGCTGACACCTAGGGGAAGCCCCTGCCCCAAAAGCACCTGGTTTTATCCATTTCCCCCTTGGCACCTGCTGCTGTCCAAGCTCTCCGTGCATCTTTCCCATGCTCTTACCCCCTCCCTTCTCCTCCTCAAGTCCAGCTCTCCCCTGCTGCAGGCAGGTTTCTGCCTCCAGCTGCCGTTGCTCTCAGTCTGCTCCATCTTTTCTTGCCCTGCTGTTTCCCAGTGGTCCTTCTCTTCCCTCCTCTCCCTGTTGCCCTCCTGCTGCCCCTCTGCAGCCTCTGGGTGGTGAGTAGTTTTCAATCTTCCCTTGGGATCTGGGGATGGGCAGGGAATTGCACACAGCAAGCCAAAGAGGTGGCGTCAATGGGGGTTGAACGCAGGAGGACCAAGGTGGAGCAGCGTGAGGATGGGGCTGGTGTTTATTTGCAGGCTGTGCTTTCCTGTGAGGAGCCAGGCAGGGAAAAGTGCCCTGGGAAGTCTTTCCCAGTGAGTGGTGTTATTGCTAAATGGTGTTTTCTCCTGGGCACCCACAGGAGGAGGTGGTGGTGTCCTCTGCTGTCCCCCTGCACATGGCACTTCTCTTGGGGCTCAAACCAAGGAGCTGGCCTTGGAAAAACTGAGAGCAGAAATTCCAGTGCGTAGCTCTTGCAGGATCAGCCCCAGTCCTGCTCAGTGTGGATGGCCAGGTCCTCTCCTGCGCCCTGGCTGTGAGATGGGCTGAGCCTGCATCTCCCTGGCTCCTGCCTGCTGGAAGCTTTTGCTTCCCCACATCAGCCCTTTAACCACCCCTTGCACGGCAGAAATGGGCTGGGAGAGCGAGCAGACCTGCCTGAAAGCGGTGGAGGAAACCTGGAGGCTTTTCAGGCTGCTTGTGGGTTTCCTGTATTGGTTTTTGGGTGCTTCCATTTCCAGCTCTCCACCCTTTTTCCGAGGGAGGCTCAGCATAATCCTTGCAGAAACTCAGGCTCCATCTACAGGCAACTTGCAGGTCATCTTAGATCAGCAACAAATAATTTCTGTTTTAAGCAGAGATTGTTGGTAATTCACTCCTTTTTATTGTAAGAACAAACAATTCCCATAATACTCAGGCACCTTTCCTCTCCTGGGAGGTAAAGGCAGTATGGAAATTCTCTGTGTACTGGTAAAAATAAAACCAAACTGCCTCTTCCCTGACTCAGGAACACAAAACTCAGGTGTTGAGATGTCAGGAGTAACTCGTGTTACCCACCAGTCTGGGACATGAAACGGAGCAAGGAGCACACTGGGAGCCCCCAGGGCTGCTGGAGATGGTCACTTTTTAATCTCCCAGCTGGGATTTGATGTGAAAACCGGGATAAGTTCCTGCTTTTTGGGAAGAATGCCATTGAGTCTTGGCTTTGTCCACATGCTGCCCGGTGGATGCTGTGGGGTCATCACTGGCAGGCCATGGTTGGCCAATCCTGCTGGGTTGATCCTGCCTGGAAAATTCGGTTGGGATTTATTATTTCATGGTGGAAGCATCTCCATGAGCCGAAGGGGAAACTGTGGCCAACATTCCCATGGTGTTGAAATGGGGATGGCAATGGGATCGTCCCGCTGTGCCGCCGGCAAACCAACCTTTACAGCAGCCATCAGCACAGTTCATAAAAACATAAACCACCAGCTGCTCAGAATTTCAAGGCTTTATAGTTTTGTCTGTATTTAAGAAATATTGTTGGGTTTTTTTAAGGGAGAAGAGTGCGTTTTAGAGGTTGGAGGGATTAGCTGGGAGACAGGGTGTGCTGAGTTTTCTCCGTGGCTGTCACCACAGGGACACCAGGACTTGAGGAGGCCCCTCTGCTGCTCTCATCCTCAGTTTCCCCACCTGTAAAATGACCCGAGAGCAGTGGTTTATCAGTGATGATTAGAGGAATTGGTACTCATAGATGAGGCAAGTATAACTAGGCATTTTCCAAGCTAAATAATAAAGAGCTGCTTTGTCTTTGTGTCTAAGGGCAAATTTTCAAGTCAAATCCCCTGGGCTTGTCTGTTTGTGGTGATCCCTTGGCCTCTCCCACTGCCTGTCCATGAAGGAGACCAAGGAGTCAGGATAGCTTTGCTCTTTCGCATCCAAGACTCCGTGCCTGGCTGTATTCTGTCAATTAGCGACTGTGAGAACAATTCCAATTAAAAAGCCCGAATAAAACATCACGAGATGCTGTTCTTCCATTAATTTTTGCAATTATAGTTTTAATTATTTCTGACAATGCTGGTTTGATTCCTCTTTTTTTTCTTTTGGTGTAATAACCTACCACAGTCTATCTTCCAGCACACGACGAGACCTCAGTAAAATACAACCAGCAGGAGCAGGCGGCAGGACTGCAGTCTCCAGGCAGAGGTCTCGGAAGTCAGGAAATCACTTTTTTTTTTTTTCCCCTCTTTTTTCAGTCAAACCGCTGATATTCCGTGTACCTACCTGTTAATGGGGGTTGTGACACTCACCTGCCGCCCTGCAACAGCAGCTACGGACCTGGCAGAGAAAAGAAGCGTTAATGCAGCCACGTCTCTGCTGTTAAATCCTTGCTGGGGAGCGAGAGGAGAGTCACCGCTCTTTGTGTGCAAATGCTAAAAGCGTGGGGATTAGCGCAGAGCAGATTAGCGAGGACTTGCTCCATTGCTGCCCCTTCCTTCCCCCCCCTCTCCTACCCAAAAAGTTTTCTGGAGCAGCTAAATATATACCTGCCGTTTCCAAGGTAGAGCTCGCTGCGTGGAGAAGCTGTAATTGGCGACTCAGGGAAATTACAGCCACGGATTCTGGCATTTGGATCCTCCTGGCTGGCATAATAATTTCTCCCTAGGTAGCTGGTATTTAACTTGTCTTATCTGCTCCTGATAGTTGTAATTACAGTGCCCGCTAATTTCGCTGTAATATTGCAGCCGCTGGAAGGGTGGTTGGAGAAAGGTCAGGGGGGTTGCAGGAGGGCTCCTTCCTCCCCAGCCTCCTGCACCAATGAAGCTGCCAAATTGCAGGTGCTGAGCCCATGGAGCTGGTACCCATGTACCCTGGCTGTGCCTCTTCCCACCTTGGTGCGGCTGGAGCAGCATCACAACCACCACCACACTGCTGTCCTTGCTGGCATCAGGGGGGACATGCTGGATGGAGGTTTAACTCCCAGTGTCCTTTGCTGTGGGGTGAATGTTGGTCTCCAGCTCACACCAGGGTGTGCGTGAGGTCACCCTGGTTTGCGTGAGGTCACTTCTTGGGTTGTCACTGATGTTGGTTGTCCCTGGGGCTGGCTGTCTCTGGGGCTGGTGTTCCTTGTAGTTCCTTGGTTGTTCCTGTCTTGGTTGACCCTAGGACTGGTGTTCCTTGCAGTTTGTTGTCCCTGTGGTTGATTGTCCCTGGGATTGGTTGTTCTGGGATATTTATCCCTGAGGTTGGTGTTCCTTGTGGCTCATTGTTTCTTGAGGATGGTTGTCCCTGAGGTTGGAGCTCCCTGTGGTTCGCTGTTCCTGAGGTTGGTGTTCCTTGTGATTCATTGTCCCTGAGGTTGGTTATTCCTGTGTTGGTTGACCCCGGGACTGGTGTTCCCTGCAGTTTGTTGTCCCTGTGGTTGATTGTCCCTGAGACTGGTTGTTCCAGGGTAATTGTCCCTGAGGTTGGTGTTCCTTGTGGCTCATTGTTTCTTGAGGCTGGCTGTCCCTGCAGTTGGCTGTCCCTGCAGCTGGTGCTCCCTGTGTTTCGTTGTCCCTGCAGCTGGTGTTCCCTGTGGTTCGTTGTCCCTGCAGTTGGCTGTCCCTGAGGTTGATGCTCCCTGCAGTTCGTCGTCCCCAACACTGTTTCTCCCTGCTCCAAGAGCACAGTGCTGCTGTGCAAGGGGAAGATTCGGGTCTGGCTCTGAGGAGATTCAGGGTTGGCTTTGGGGAATTCACCTTCAGCCAGCAAGGCTTGGGCTGCTGCCTGTGCCAACCGTTCTCCTGCTGAGCCAGCAGCAGGCAGGTTTGTGTGGGTGTAGGGCTGGACTCGGTGTCAGAGAGCTGGGGAGTCCTGCTGACACACGCTGGAACCACAACACCGGGGCTGTGCTGCAGAAAATGCTGCTTTTGAGAGCACGGCGAGCTGGTGGGGCTCTGCAGAGGGAGGAGGGGACCCTCACTGTTACATCTCCCAGGGCCAGGATTCAAGCCCTGGGAAGATCCTCTTGTCTAGCAAAAATAAAACCCACCCCCCACGCTAAATTTTTACGCTCCACTAGGCAGAAATGGTTCCAAGTGGTGATATTTACCTCCCGGGGATGAGCCTGAACTGTTGGTAATCCTTGCGCTATAGGGTACAGAGATCTTTTTGCAAGGATAATAAACTCCCTGGTAATAGCTGTCCTTCCCCTGGATCACGAACACTCCTCCAGGAGCTCAGGGCTTTGTTTCTGGAACAGGATTAGGTGTTAACGCTGCAAAACCAAACGGGGGCACAGAGGCTGTCTTTCACATTCCTGCTTCCCAAAGAGTTTCTCTATTCCCTTGACTGTTCTCACAGTTTGCCTCCTCCTCGCATTCCTCAGCCCTAAACCACAGACGCTTTTTACAACAGCTGGACATATTGTTTTAAGTGATAATCTTTAGATACTGCAGCCTAGCAGACAGTTCATAAGAAATATCTGATTCGGTGACTATCACTTCTTCCTCTGTCCTTGTGAGCAGCCTTTGAGGGTTAGGATGCACTATTTTTTCTTTTTCTTTTTTTTTTTTTAATGAGAAAAATAATTTCCCCACAGCCCCTGTCAACAATTTTTAGCCTATAATGGGTTGTTTACTGCAGGTTGGATTTGATATGTAGGTCTTGTCTTTCCTGACAGAAGCCTTCAAGGTCAGCTCTTCAGTGCAAAATACTCACATTTTAAATTTCTGTTTTCCTATGAATATTTCCCAAGATTTGCTTGAAATGAGTTGTTTCCATGACTATGCTCACTTGACGGACTTGTTCCTTGGGATACAAATGGGTCTCCGAGTCTGTTTCTCTGTGGAGGGGGAGGATAATGAGAACAACATCTGTTGTGGTGTAAGCTGTAAATTTAAGATATTTTTTCTCATCCTGTAAAAGATCAGCAAATTGTGCTGATGCTGATGAGGTACTTTGTGCCATCTCCAGTGCTGGTGGGTTCAGAGTGGGGACACTTGAGGACATGTCACACATTTTGCTTTTTCATCTCTTGGTGTGCCAAGGCCTGTGTGTGGTGTCGCCTCCAGGCTGGAGCTGGAGAGAAGAGGAATGGGACTGCAGAAGGCAAAAAGTGGAAGAAAAGAAAGAAAAGTCGGGAAGGGGAACAGAAAAATGTCAGGAGGAAGAAGGGAGTGGGTAAAGGTAAAACCAGGGGGTTGCAAGGGGTGCACCAAAGAAAAAGCCATGATGGTAACTCTGTGTGTGAAGTTCAGCTCTGAGGGATGAGCTCCTAAATTAAAGCCCAGCAGCCAGCATGGAAACATTGGGGATTTGGCTTCAGCCAGTTGGTGCCCGAGTTCCGATGGATAGTGCATCTCTTCTCTGGGTTTTCAATATTTTCCTTGTGTGTGTGCATGTGTATATGTGTGTGTGTGTGTATATATATATATTTATATAAAAATCTAACAAATTTCTAACCCATATAAATCCAATTACCCATGTTTTGCCTGCAGGGAGCGAGGGAGATTAATGTTTGGTATTTTGGCAGGAATGTAAAAAGAAATAGGTGGTAATAACAATGAAGGCTCGTAAAAAGGAACCGATAGTCGTGTCTGCGCCCGGAACCCAGCCGTAATTCTCCTGGGGATTTGTCGGCAGAGCGCCCTGCTCCCGTGGAGGGGCAGGAAAGAGCCAGGAGTGCTTCCTGGGCACTTGAGCATCCATCCTGCCAGTGAAGGTTCCATTAATGTGATAATAATAGAGTCTGATAAAGAGAAATGGTTTATGCTCCCAGGGCACCTTCTTATGACAGATCCTGCTCTGTGATGGGGCTCGTAGGAGCCACAGGAGCATGGTCCTCTTTATCCCTGTTTCACTGAGAGACGAGTCCCAGGAAAGGAGGATGAATGTGGGAGGAGAGGAGGGAGCAGAACTCTTCTCCACCCTCTGTGATAAGTCCCTGGTGGTGCTGGTCCCTTCAGGTCTGGCTTGGAGGGACATGGCCAGGAGAGTTCCAGGCAGGAGCTGGGAGTGCCAGAGTTGTGTTCTCATCAGTTTTTCGTCACTCAGAGTCCTTTCCTGCACTCTTCCCTTCCCTCTCATAAACCCAGGCACCTGAGATGCCTTTTCCTGCAGCCCTCACTCATGGGACTAGCTTTGCTGGAGGATCAGGAGTCGCTGTGAGGCTGTTCCCATCACGTCACTGCTCGGCCTTGTCCCCTCATGCCCGTGGCCTGTCCCGTGTGGTGCCCGCAGTCAAAGGCTGTGCTGGCAGAATGCTGCTGAGGCACGGCTCTCTCTGCACGCTGCTCACTGGGGTTGCTGTGGGGGCATGGCTGACAGGTCCTGGTTGGCCATCCTGGTGGGCTGATGCTGCCTGGAAACCTCGGTTGGGTTTTATCCCAGCTGCATCACAGCGCTGGGAGCGTCTCCACTGACGGGCTGCAGGCGCTTGAGCTGCAGCTGCCTACCAGGAACCTCCACTCTCTCAGCTTCAACACTCGGGAGCCAGTCACTCATCATCCTCCCTGACACCTCCCTCTGGTGTCTGGGTGACTTCCCTCTGCTCCTGTTGTCCCCTGTGTCGCGGGTGGCACCTGCGCTGCTCCTGAGCTGTCACCCGTGGTCATGTATTAATCATGGTTCAGATACCGTGTCCCTACAGCGGGTTCTGCCTTCTCTGCAGGCTTTGCATCAGTCTCCTTGCTCTCCGTTTATTACCACCACCGGTTTTATAACCCACTTTATCAGATGACTTTTTTTTTTTTCCTTTCTTAAAGAGCATAACCCATGAGCAACTCATCATTTCCGAGAGAGGGAGAGTGCCATTAGCGGGAGAGCAAGGGCTCCGTGCTCGTACCTGAAATGAGGAGCCTGCTTTACCGTGGTGTTGCATTTAATTCAATCAAGGCAGTTAAAGCTGAGATTTAAAGTCCTTTGTGAGATCACAGGAGTTGCTCTGATGCGGCAGCAGGTAGAAGGAAAGATTGAGCCCATTTCTGAGGAGACTCGGAGTAACTGTTGGAAGCAGCCAGGCCTGGGGCTGACTGCGGCAGCGGCCACGGTGGGAAGCTCTTAGCATTCACAGCGCGTCCCATCTCTGTCTCCGTCACCCTCCCTGCTCCTTCTCCTCATCCCTATATATTCCTTTAAGTAGAATTGATTAGTTTGCCTTTTTTTTTTTTTTTTCTAACTGGGGGTAGGGTTGTTTTTAATTAATATTCTTAACTGTATGATAATTGCACTGACTGGTCCCGTCGCTGTCTGAGTCACCCTCTCCTCCCTTGTTCTTGCGGGAAGGCTCTTTGGACTTAATTAAAGTTAGGGATCCAGGGCTAGTGGGAACAGCAGGAGTCTTGCAGGGTTTTTGATGAAATGATTGCTGTGGGGGAAGCGGCGATTTCCTACCCAGAGCCGTAGATTGTGATGCTGAGACAGTGTTACGACCGTCTGGTTTGGCCACCTGCTTTACACGGGCTGCTGCATCTCATCCTGCAATTTCCTGCTCTGTGCCCAAAAATCCCTCCTGGACACCCAGCCCTTGTTTTGGGATGAGAGGAGCCCAGTTTCACAGTGTTGCCCCTCCTTGAGTGAGCGTGTCTTGGAGCAACACTGTCTGAGCTCCCCATGCCCGACACCAGAGGGGTATTGCAGGCTGTGGTGGGGAATTTTGAAGGGATAATGGAAAAGCTGCATGGACTCAGCAGATCTTTTTCATCTGTGGTTTCAGCGCTGGTGCTCGCAGACAGTGCTGCCACCAGAGCTCAAATGCAGCCCAAGCAAGAGCTTAACAAGCTCCGAGAGCTGTCCAGAAAGTTATCCTGACACCAAGTGACAGACTCTCAATTGATATCCTCTGGAGACTTTAAACTCACTTCTGCGAGGTTTCCAAAGCTGGTTTTGTCTCATACCTGAAGAATCCTTTATCTGCTATGACGCATCCCCTGCCTCGTCTCATTGCTTTTGACGTTTCTTTGTTGCCTGCTGCAGCTCGGGTAAACTCCACTGCAAAACTGTTTAAGAGGGGTTTCTCTCAGCCTTTGCTCAGCTCTCTTGCTGGAGTTCTGGTGTAAATCACCTGGGCTGATGCTGTTCCTGCTTGGCTCTGCAGAGAAGTGGCTGGAGTGATGTCAGGACTGCTGCTGCTCATCCCAGAGGGCAGGGAATGCTCCAGATCCCTGGGGAAAGGCAAATATAGTGGTTGGTGTAGAAAAGGGAGAGAAATTATTATAGGAGATTGCTCACCTTCCATCCTGGCAAAGCTCTGGAGAAAACAAGCAAAATTATTTGTGATCAGCTAGAAAGGACAAGAAACTGTGCCACAGCCAGCAGAGATTTGTCAAGGAGAAATTGTGTCAGACAAATCGAATCTTGTCTGTACCACGGAGTAAGGAGCCTGGTGGGCAGGGGGGAAGGAGGTGGGGTGGGGCAGTAGGTGCCTCAGACCAGGTGGAGCTTCTGCCCTGTGAGCGAGTGGGCAACCTGAGGTGGGAATTGCTGTTTGGGACGGCTGTAAGGAAGCAGGCTGGGAGTTCTGAGGTGCTTTCCTGCTTCCGAGGCCCAGCCCAGTCTAAAATCCATTCCCAACTGGTAGGAAAAGCCATCTCTGCAGTAGTTTCAGGCTGCAGCTGGCTGGTAACGTCCTGCTGGATGGCCCAGAGAGCTTGGGGAACTGGATTCAGCTGTCCTGAATCTGCCTGTGCAGGAGTGTGCCTGTTCATGGCATCACTGTGCTGCAGGAATGGCACTTGGGATGCCACCAAGGGCTCTGGAGGTTCCTGAAGTAGAGATGTGCAGTTGCTGATGTCTCGTTCTAGACCCCAACCTGTGGTGCCCCGAGTGGGAAGGTCCATGGTGGAGTTACTGATTTTCCTTCCATACAATGGGGCTTTCCAGCCCGCTGCAGGATGTGTGCTGGCCTCATCCTGCTGCCTTTTTCTGTGGTGTTCCCAAGCAGCAGCACTTTTCCTCCTCTCCTTGCTGTGGGTGTCATGCTCCAGCACCCGTCACAGAGCCAGCCATGTCTGGACCCCTTCCCCAGTCACGTCAGACCCATTGTGTACAAAACAAGCTTTTAAGAGGCAGCTGGGGCCTGCCCAGACTCTGTAACTGAGGTTGGACACTCTCAGGGGTGCAGTTGAGGCATTTTCCTTGATTTTGCTTTTATTGCCTGGTAAATCAGTGACAGGGCCAGCCTGTCTGCAGGAAACAGCTCCGTGCACCAAAAGGTGTTCTTCCTGCTCCATCTCCCTCCCAGCTGGGAGCCGTCCAGGGTGGCCAAAACCAGATGGTTCTGGGCCTTGGGCTCCCTCTGGGAAGAAGCCCTGACATCTGCTCAGCCTCACTTGCTGAATCCTGTGTTTTGTCCTACGATTGCTGAGCTTGCAGCGGTTTTCAAGACTGATGCTGCACTTAGCAGGGTGCTGCCAAGCCCATGGAGTCCAGCAGGTTATTTCCCTTCAGAAGCCATTTATCTTTTCCCTTTCAGATGCCTTTCTGTCTCTCATCTCTGGTTTTATCTCTCGCGTGGGAAGGAGCTCAGTCTTCCAAACCCTCCCAAACCACTGGTGCTGGGTTTGGGGTCAGACCCCATCCTGGGGAGGAGAGGCAGCGCTGGGGCAGGTACTGTGGGAGAGGGGCTGGCAGGGCTCTGTTGATTTCTTTCTCATTATTGTTTAGGGAAGTTTGCTCTGAACTTCAGCTTCTTGTGCATGTCTTCCAGTTGGATGAGGCTGCCCTGTGGGCTGGTGGGATTCCAGAATGTTCTGAGATGACGCTTGAAAGTTTTATTCCAGCAGGGCATTGACAGCTTGTCCTTCTTTTTGGGGTGGGGTTTGAGGGATTGAGGGGAAAGCTGAGATGCAAAATGTCAGACAGGAGGTTTAGGAGTGCCTTGGGCTGTGCCACCACCTCTTGCTTGACATCACTTCACCTGAGGCTCCAAATTTCCTGACTTTTTGTTCCTTTGAGATATTCTAAACCTTGCATGCTGCCAAACATTTTGGACACTCCCATCCAGAAGTTTCCCACAGTAACAACACTCTTTCTCATTAAACACTAACTTAATAGAACAGGAGAATGCTGCATGATGGATATTAAACTTTTAATAACTGTGTATATCTATTACCTTGCTGCTAAATCTTTATATGCCTTAAATAATCAATTGATATTTAATTAGCATACAGTACTATTACTGCCTTCCTAAATCTATAATGATAAACCAAGTTACAAGTTATTGGACGTTAATTACTATCTGATGATTAGAAACAGCAAGACATTTACCAGTCTCATCCCGGATATAATCCAGCGTGTCCGTGCACACTGCTGAGCCGAGCCACGCTCCCTGTCTCTTAATAATCAATGGCTGTTCAACATGCAATATTTGTCTAATTAGCACTAAATTAAATCCTCATTGACAACACTTCAGGGTAAGAGATCTGCATCGAATATGATGGATTAGACACGGAAGGGCTGTTATTGTAAGCAGGAGATGTGTGTGTCACTTGCTTTGCTTGTCATGGCTGGCACATGGCTCCCTGTGACTGTCAGCCCGCTCCTGGGGGGACGGTGATGGAGCGGTGCCTGCACGTTGGGCTGACAGTCCTGGAGACCCTGGGTCTCTTTTTAATCGAGCTCTAGACAGGAGCAGCTCTTCCCAGCACCCTCCTCTGCTTCCAGCCTGCTCTCACCCATGGATGTACAAGCGCCTCCAGCAGCAGGGTGGGTTTGGGTGGGAACAGGGCTTTCTGTGCCAGGGCTTTCTCTGCTGGCAGATCGGCAGCCATGGGCAGATGTTTCTTCTGCATTCTGTGCTTCCAGCAAATTTTTTTGGGCGTCTGTGTAGCCTCTGTTTGATGGTCAGGGAGATCAGAGAGTTCCGAAATGGTTTGGGTTTTAAAGCTCATTTCATGTCTCATGGGCAGGGACACCTTCCACTATCCCAGTTTGCTGCAGCCTGGCCTCGGACACTTCCAGGGATGGGACATCCCCAACAGGAGATGTTGGCAGCCACAAGTCTGAGCTCCCAGCAGGGACACCGGGGGAATTCGGAGGGGTGTGGGGGTGAGAGCAATCCCGAATCCTGGCGTTGCAGGGAGGAGCTCCCTCGGGAGCTGCCGTCTCGCGCGTGGCAGCCCCGCGCCGTGGTTTGCCAGCATCCTTGGGAGCTGTTTTGCGAGAGCAGCGGGAAGGATTGCACAGCCGCCGGCTCCTTGCGAGACTCAGCCTGTCCTTCACACTCAGCGTGGATGTAATTAACTGTGCTGATGGGATGTTATGCCAACAGCAAAGCAGAAAACACCAGAAATGAGTCAGGAGCGGTAGCGGGGCTGTTCAGCGCGGAGAGGCGGGAAGTGGCAGCCAGGCGTGTGGCTCGGTGCGTGTCCTGCCACACGGCAGGAGTGGGAACATCCTCTGACTGAGGGCAGGGTCTGCCTCTGGAGAGGAGCAGGGGAGCACAGAGAGCCTCCCTCAGCCTCTGCCACGGCTTTGCTGTGGCGTTCAGGGGAGACAGACGGTCCCTGAGAGGTGTTTTTCTCCCTGGATTGTGTGATGGATGTGTAAGTTCAGCTCTCAGCTCCCTCCTTTCAATCCTTTGCGAGGAATCACTCTCCTCGCTGTGTCAGGGATGTTTCTCAGCACTGTTTTTTCTGTCTCTTCAGGGTTTTAGAGGTGGTAAAACCTCCTGTAGCCTGAGCAGCTCTTTGGCTCCTCACATGTCTCTCTCTGTTCCCCAAAAGTGCAGAACCTCACTGGCTGGGAGGTCTCCTGCACTTGGCAGGAGCAGAGATGAGAAAGAGGAAAAATTAAAAAAAAAAAAAAAAAAGACTGTTAATTAGCAATTGAAATTGTTCTTAAAAGAATTTGCCTATTCTGCAAGGAATGTTTAGTAATTGATAGCAATTTCTAGCAATTAAATACAAATTAATTTGTGCTACCGAGAAGCAGTTTATTTATGGCTCTGTATTTATGGGCACTCCTTCTCCTTAAAACTATCATCGTTGCTTTTGATAAGTAATTAGAGTTTACTGAATAATTTCCCAATGTAGGTATGAATTTTAAATAATTTTTAATACCGTGCCAAGTGTTTCATTGTATTGCTGAGTGAGGGATTATCATTATTTACATTGTAGTAGGGCCTGCAGGGTGGGACAGGCACTGTGTGAGTGTATAGCACAGAGACAGTCCCTGCCCAGAACAGCCTGCAGGGAGTTTTGTGTCAGCAGCAGGATCCTGAACGTGTTTTCCCGAGAAATCAAAGTTATTTGGAGTCATTTGCACTTGTGTATCACAGGCTACAAACATATTTCTCCTTCCTCTTGATTAGGGGGGAATAATAATTCCCTACTAGTGATAGTAATAGTTAATCACTCTGGAGAGACAAAGTCCAGATCATGAGAGGGTGAACAAAACCCACGTATTTTGATTAAATTATAGATTATTTGAGCAACTTGGATAGTGGAAGGTACCCTGCCCATGGCAGGGAACAAGGTGGGCTTTAAGGCCCCTTCCCAACCCAAATTATTCCGGGATTCTGTGCTTTGAAGTGCCTTTTATTTGCTTTGTGGCTTTTCTAAGATGATCTCAGATTGTGGTTGCAAACTTTTAACCATGTTCCTCCAGCTCCACACATGCACTTCACCTCTGTACAAGGTGAGATCTTCCTGCAATCCCATTTCCAGGATTGATTTGAGCAGGGAGGGAAAAGCAACAAGTGGTGGGAGCTGACAGTGTGACAGCAGTCATGGAGAGAGCTCTGGCCAGAGGTTTTAGGAAAGCTGTGTGTCCCAAACACCTTCCATCAGGTGTGTGACTCAAAGCATCTGATGGATGCTCAGCAGGGCAGAACTCATGTCAGGGATGGTGTGGGAGGGAGAGATGTCTTCTGACGCCTGATTTACAGATGGGGAAATCATCTTACAAATGCTGGAAGCAGGAGTTGGCCAGGCTGGAGGGAAGTGCTAATTAAAGCACATGGTGACAGCATCCATGCGAGGAGGATCCTGGAGAGAGGGAGAAAGCCAAGCCCGGAGAGCAGGCAGCACGCTCAGAAGTGAGCCTGGGAGCTGGCAGCAGCATCTGGGCTTGCAGTGCCAGGCAGGAGTGCACTCCAAAGCACAGACTTTGTGCCCTAAATATCTTTTAGGGGTCCTGAGGCCAGTGTTACTTTTATGGAGGTTTAAACTTAAGCCTGGGAACCTTGGAGAATTAAATATCCCACAGTGTCAATGTGTGGGGACAGCTTTGGGATTTACCACGTACACTTGAGTTACAGCTGACGTGCCCATGGGCTGTTTGGAACTTTGAGGCTGCTTAGATCTTTTGGAACATCACAGAGGTGCCCGACCCCATTGCTGCTCCTGTCCCCTCTGTCACCTGCGGGTAGCAGGGTCAGCCCCCACCTCTGATTCAAAGCCTGTGCTGATCCTGCCTGTGGCAGCACAGCCTGTTCTGGCTCATTTCTGCCTTCATTACTGAGCTTGATTAAATGGTACTTGTACAGCCAAGGGTTGGGAAAATACACAAAGGGACTTTTCTACTCATCTGAGGCACTTGGATACCGTGGAGACAGATGCTGAAGGCAGAAGGAGACGTGGTTTGACATTGCGGTCACGATAATGAGATGTAAGCCATTAGGGCAGCGTCCTTCTGGGATCCAGGTGCCTCCAAGGGAGGGAGAGGGCTCAGACAGGGCCCCAGGACCCGGGGAAGGCTCCCTCTGAAGAAGGAAAGGATGAACTGAGTTGTCCTGTCTGAGGGACAGAGTTCTCTGGCTTTTGCTGAGTGTGGGGTTGGGAGAAAATGATGGTGAGACTGTTTTGGCCTCAGGTTCTCACGTCTGTATCTTGTTTTATAGAGTCTGTGTGTGCAGCCAGCGATATTATTGGCACTGTTGGAGCACACAGAGCTGCATTTAACCAGCACCTCCTGGGCTGTGCAGCTGCGGGACGTGAGCAGGGCATGGGGTGATGCTGAGAAAGGAGATGACTCCTGTCGCCTCCGGTGATTCCTAAAGCAACATGTGGTCTCCCAGATCACATCATGCTTGTCTTTGGGGGCTGGGAAAAGCTGTAGCAGAAGGTGGCAACTCTTATTACAGGGCAGCAAGGGGTGAGATTGGCCAGCCCTGAGGATGCCAGGTCTGGGACTGTCCATGGGGCCCACCCTGAGTGCTGGTGTGAGGCAGATGGCTCAGCAAACACAGGCCTGGGAGTGACTTCTGAAGGTGAGGAAAACTTCAAACCAGCAGGCTCATGGTCTTGAACTCTCCTGCTCTGGGCAGTTTTCCCTTAGATTTTTTCAGCCCAATTATTTTTGTGCTGTCCTTGCCATGCAGGAGGAGTGTGGAGCTTTCCTCCCTGCCCATCTGCAAACCTCGTCGTGTGCTTCATTTAAAGGTTTTCCTTTTACCCGTTCCCTGCTGCTGCCAGGGTCTGGGGCACGATGGTGGCTTTCATCCCTCCTTCCCTGTGATGATTCAGAGCTGGTGGCTTTTGGCCTCTGAACTACGGGTCTCTGGTTTGTTATGAGCTGTTGTGAGGTGGTTCGTGGCGCTCTGGTACGAAGAGGAGAGATGCTGAGGACTCTTCTGAGTTAATGAACTGCCAGATTGCAAGGCATGACCCTCAGTGACACCCCGGCTCTCTTTGGGAGGTGTGTGTCAGCCCCTGCTCTCACCCTGTGATCTGAGTGTGGTGGCACCGGGCTCATGTGTGGACTCAGGGATCTTAGGAGACGGCCAAGGCTTTTAATTGTGGTCTCTGATGGCCCTGCTCTCCCTTCCAGCCACTTGGAGAGCTGCTGTAATTAACTGTAGGTCCCCAAAGTCACTGCCTCTCTGAGGCTTCAGGACCTGCCAGTGCTTCTGACTGCTCCAGTGCCCTGAGAGTCTCCAGACAGGGAGCAGCGAGGCAGCTGCTGCCACAGGAGCTCAAAGGCTCCAGGTTGGAGAGGCAGGAGCACTTCCCCACCCTTGGATTGAGGACTGAGACACCCACGGACTCTCAGGGGTGTAAACAGAGTTTGGGCTCTCAGCAGCCACGGGGTCACTGAATGTTTGAGCTCAGCTCTGCAGGGCAGGGCTGTGGTAGGTGCTAAAATCACCGTGTGATGAGAAACCTGAAAACTGAAAACTGGTGATGGCTTTGCTGAGGGTGTGGCGAGGACAATGCCCTTGCGGGAGGTGGGTGCGGGAAGGAGCTGAGCCACCCTAATCGCTTCTGGAACGATCAGGGTTAAACTCCTACAGCAGGATTGCTCACCAGTGATTCATCAGCCGGAGCGTTAGGGCGGTTCTCCCTTGCTGTCTGCAGAAATAACACTGGGGAGCAGGGGAGGGGGATGTGTCACCCCCAGGGAGATCTGGGTGGCTCTGAATTGTCACCACGTGGACAACCGACCAAAGCTGGGGGTTGAGAGCAGGAGGTTTGCAGACTGGAGGCAGGGGCACTGCTGGCACGGTGGATCTCCGGTGTCTCCCTGACCATGTGTGGACGAGGGATGCTCCAGCTGTGGGTGGACACTCAGGTTTGGGGCGCAGAGGTGCCTGCCTGTGGCTAAATTTTGCATTTTAGAGCAGAGAGCTTGAACCTTCTCCTGTTGCTTGACCACAAGTAGCACCTGAACCGTTCAAAGCCCAAACAGAGTGAGTTTGGCAGGTCCAATCCTCCCTGCCTTTGTTGCCTCTTCCTGACAGCAGCGCCACATAAAAATTCCACGCACGGAACCAGTGAAAAACATCAATTAGCTCTAAAACAATTATTATTTTTTTTGAAATGCCATTTTATATATGCAATAACACAACACAATAATCCTGGGTTATTTAACAGAGCATTTACCATGAAAACAGTCATTATTCTTTAAACGCTGCTGACTGTACAAGCCTCTTAACATTAAACGGCAAGTGAGGCAGAAGTCTTGCCATCAGAAATGCCACATTCTCCTGAATATATTAAAAACACTGCACTGGGAAGCTCGCTGCCTGACTGAGTGGCTTTTCCCACGCTGAGAAAGCTCTTGAGACTCCAGGGCAGCCCGTGGAGCATGGGAGCGATGTCCAAATTCTGATTTGTTTAGGTAAAGGTGTTTGTTGGAGGGATTAGATGCATTCAACCCAACTTCACTGTAGTTCCGTGCCTTCCCTGTGCCCCCATTCCTCTCTTTTTCAGCCTCAATTACACCAGAGGAGGTGAAGATTGAACATCTGAAGGATTTTTTGTCACAGAAAGGGTTGTTAGACATTGGATTGGGCTGTTAGGGACGTGGTGGAGTCCCCATCCCTGGAGGTGTTCAAGGGGAGGTGGCCCTCAGTGCTCTGGGCTGCGTGACAAGGCAGGGATCAGTCACAGGCTGGACTCAATCTGAAAAGTCTTTTCCAGATTAACTGCTTCTGTGCTCCTGCACCATCCTGATCTCCAGGGGTAGCAGCCAGGTTCGTTATCCAGCCGAAACCCAGTGGATTTAGCAGGTTTAATAGTCTCGATAGGGCCTATCATAATGCACTGATAAAGACGGTTTTTGCAGCTAAGTCAATAACCAGTTTAGTAGTAAATTCTTCATTTTCCTCCTTTTGAGGTTCAAGGGAATTGTGCTGGATGTATATTATTTGCTTATTTATTAGACCTCTTCTAGGTACCTGGCACGAGCCCGAGGGAGCAGACGGAAATACCATTCTCAGGCTACCAAAAGCCTTTGGTTTAAGCAAAATAGTTGTGTTTAAAGATTAATTTAAGATGCTTTAAAAATTGAGCAGGCCATTCATTTTTAATATTGATTGATATTATTATAAAAGATTCAGCTGCAACTCTTCTCACCAGGACCTCTCTTGGCGCGCAGACAGCGTGTTTGTCTGGGAGGAACGTGGCTTAGTTATTTTTAATCCTTGATACTTGTTCTTGTGAAATTTATGGGAATCATCGTCTCGTATCTGGCACATCAGAGCATCCCGGGCAAGAGCTGAGAGGGCCTGGGGAGGAGGTGAAGTTGGATGGATGGCTGGTTGGAGCCTGTGTCTCTGCTGGATGGAGGGAAGAGCTTGGTACATCTTTCTCCAGCAGCGTCACAGGACTGGGAGCAAATCTTCTTCCATTAAACTGGAAGGAGCTGGGTACAGTAAATGCTGGGGACCCGAATAGGCAGAAAATAAAATCTGCCCAAACAGCCAGGATGTTTGATTGCGCTTCTTGCAAACCTCCCATAGTTGGTTTTTTTTTATTAAGCAATTTTTAAAGTGGAAGTGGAAATTAAATACTGGCAGAGCGCCCAGGCCTGGGCACCTCCTTTGCACTGGCATCCTTTGATAGTGTTTTGTTGGCAAACTGGTGACACAAGGCAGGCACCCCAGCCCTGGAGGAGCTGAGTTTGATGCTGAGGAATAATTCTCCAAATTGCATTTATTTCACAGGCATGAAAGGTCACGAAGTGAAGGAAAACAAGAACTGTATTCAATTAGACAATTTGATCAAAATAAATCTGTCAAGATGGCATTCCTGCTGAGGAATCAATTGACTTGGAAAATGAAGGCAGCTGCTGCTGCCATTATTGTTGTTATTATTATTATTATTTTAAATTAGCTCCGGTACCTGCCACGAGTACCTGAGTCAGAGTGCCCGAGTGGCTCAGATCATCTATCACTCATATTAGATATTAATACATCCTCCTCCGCCTTGCATTTAGTGCCCTGTTAATGGTCAAGTGGCCCCAGAGTGCTTCCTGGGAGGCTGATGGGAATGATTAGTAATGAGAAGGGATGGTAAGGTGCTTTTTTAATTTTTTTTTTATTTTTTTAATTTCAGCTAGAAGGTTCAGGGAATGAGAAACCTGGTGAGATGGAGAAGAAGCGAGGACACACACTGGTGCTGCTGGTGTGCTTGGTCACACACACTTCTTGGTGGCTCTAAATCAATCTCAGTAATATCCCTGCATGTTCTTTTTTGTTCCAGCAGGGAAGCACTCAAATAATTGAATTTATGGCTGGGGGTTGGTAGGAAAGGGATTTTTCTCTCCATGTTGGTGCTGCTCCTGGTTCTCCGGGTGTGCTGGCTTGGTAGGAATGGGGTTGTCCCCATGCCTTGATGGGCAAAGGAATTTGCCAGGAGACACTACGGGAGGCTGGGGTAGAGGGACATAATCCATCAGGCTGGAAGCTGAGGAGAGGCTGAGGTGGGCAAAGCTAGCATGAGATGCTCCCTTAGGGAATAAATCACTTTGCAGATGAAGAAATCCTCCTGTTGGAGAGAACTTGAAACCCTCACAGTCCTCTCCATCATCTGAGCTATTTAAAACTTGACTTGATAGAGCACTGGAGAATTACAGCAAAGCAACAGGCCTGCCCCAGCTGGATGAGAGCCTGGAGAACTCTGACAGATCCTTCCCAGCTTTGGCACTTCCCTTTCTGCTGCCGTCAGCCTTTGGCGGCTGCTCCGGCGCCGCCTCCCGGGGATGTCCCATCTTTGAACGCATGGCACAGGGAAATCAGATGTGAAGGCTCCCAGGGCTGGCAGGTAGCAGAAGTGTCTCAGAGTGTCTGGGCTGCCTGTGATTGGAAAGGTGATGAGAAATGTTCCCTTCATCTTCTACCAGCTGGGGTGTTTTCCTTTGTATCAGGCAGCATTAAAAAATGCACAGTAAAGAAGGAAAAAGCACCAAGCTCCTTTAAAGACAGGTTTTATCACAGCAATGGATTGCTCTGCTTGCCAACTGCCTTCAGCTTAGTGCAGCTCATCAAAGAGCCTCTTTCTGTGCCTTGGGCATCTCTGCCTGGATACAGCTTGTGGCCAGAAGGCTTTGCCCCAGATGGGTCACTGAGCTGGCACCAGATCCCCCCTCTGTCTCAGAAGGTGGCCAAAGTGTCAGCAGTAGGTGGCAGAGACAATCAGGGTCCTCCTGGACATGTGGTAGGTGCCAGCACCTGGGCTTGGTGATGACACTGTGCCCCAGATGGGTTTTGTGGGTGTGACTCCATCCTTCTCCCTTAAATAACAGAGTCATTCCTGTTGGAAAAGCCCTCTAAATACATCAAGTTCGACCATTCCCCAGCACTGTCAAACCTGCTACTAACCCATGTCCCAGAGAGCCACACCTGCATGTCTTTTAAACCCCACTGGGCAGCCTGTGCCAGTGCTTGAAAACCCTTTCCATTAGGGTCAGGTTCCATTCCTGATATCCACCCTTCACCGCCCCTGCTGGAAGGTGAGGCCGTTTCCTCTTGCTCTGGTCCTGCTGCCCTGGTGCTGCTGGCCACCAGACCCCTGCTCTGTCACCAGATGGGTGTAACTGTGTGTACTGGTTTGAGATTGATTAGCATTTGGTGAGTAGAGAATTTATTAATTTGGTGAGAATTAATAAAACCATGACACTGTGCCCACCTTGGGAATCCGGGCCAGGGGATGGCCTTGCCCTTGCACACCTGTGTGTGCAGGTGATCCAGCTGGGATCGCTGGGGGCAGCGTGGCAGGACAGGGACCTCGGCTCTCGCCTCCTCCTCCCATTGCTTGAATTTTTATTGACTGGTGGTGACAAACTGGTTTACGGACAGATCTTTTATACCCGCTAGGACTCGGCAGTTATTTTTGAGATGATGCTTTGCCTCAGAATCTTCCTTCCTTCATCCTTCATAAATCTTGAGCGAGGCTGCTGCATTCAGACCAAGCTTAATATTCTTCTTGCAGATCTCTGCACCAAAATGGCTGTACCCAACAGGGAGGGGTTGGCAGATTCCCCTCCACCCCTTTGCTCTGCTGTGAGGCCACCTCAGTGTTAGGGTCTGTGAAAGGGTCTGGGGTCCTTGGAGGGGGCAGGACGGTGCTGCCTTGGGGGTGTTTGTGTGAGGGTCCAGGGCATGGATATGAACCTGTTCTCTTCCCATCAGGGTGTAGCTTGTGAGGAACAGGTTGAATATGGAGGTGGTGATACCACCTAGGGGAGAGCAATGAGGGCAGTAATGGGAATAAAAGAATAAGGAAGGGATAGAAAAAGAGACTAATTTTGCAGCTGTGTTGCTGTTGTTGGCTCTTTTTCGAGTGAAAAGCAGAGGAGAAGGAGTCCAGCCCCCTCATTTCACCTCTCATTCTCTATTGCCTTTGGTTGCAAAGGACAGATCCCATTCACTTGGCCTTTCTCCTCTCCTCATTAACTCCCATGACCTTGAGGCTGTGGCAAGAGCAGAGCGTTTATCGCAACAAAAGGATTATCAAAATAAATAACCAGAGTTTTCAGAAAGGTCGTGTCCCTCGCACGCCCAGGCTGAGGTAAACCCTCTGTGCTCAGCTGAGTTTGGAGTGGCTTTTCTTCCCAGTGCATCGTGTGACAAATCCCTCTTGTGTCTCCTCACCCCTGAGCACCGTCCTCAGGGCAGAGCTGGGAATGTTTTCCTGGAGCTGCAGGAGTGGGGAGTGGAGCAATGTGCTGTCCCCCAGGGATGTCTGAAAATCCCCATGGGACCCTGGTGAGGAGCTCTCATTGTTGCTGCCCTTCCCACGCCATTCCAGGGATCTCCCAGTGGGATGTGACCGGCAGAATGAGCCCCCAGGCTCCCTGCTAGCAGGTCACTGGAGGAATCCTCCTTTAGACAGATGGAATGGACCCTGAGGAGTTCAAAATCAGGGCAAAAGATGCTGATTATTAAGAAAGTGGGAATATAGAGAAATTAAGGATAGTGTGATATGGAAACAAAGGTGCAGGTGTCTGGGGAAGCGGTTCCTACAAATACACCTGTGTGTAGGTGTATGCATGCCTAGGTGGTTCCCAGATGAGCCCTAAAAGTTGTTACTCCTAATCTTGGAGTTAAAAATAATAGTATTCCCTCTAATTTTCCCATCCTTTGGGATTTCCCCGTGTGCTGCACTACTCTGGTTTAATTCAGGCTGGGCTCAAGGGACGGGGCTTGCCCTCAGCTTATCAGGCAGGTGGGCTTTTTTCCATGTTTCCTACAGCAAACTTGTCTCTGACCATCTTCCACTTCGAGTCTCTCTGGAAAAAAAGTTAAATTCGTGTTTGGTGATGCAAATGAACGCGACTGCTTCCAGGGAAGCCTTGGGAGGCTGTCAGGAGCAGGCAGGCGATGCGCACCCAAGTCTGGAAACCCACGAGCTGAGCTGCTAGGAGTGCCATACCTGTGTGGAGGAAGAACAGAGCTGCCTCGCTGCGGGAGGTTCTCACATCCAGGGTGAGATCCTGCCTGGGATCTGAGCTGGCTCGGCTGCTCCGCGCTTCCCTTCTGCTCCTCTTGCCTCATGCAGCTGGGAATAAAAAGCACCTGCCTTTGCTGCCGCTGCCTGAGTGAAGTGTTATCAGGTTTTATTCTCCCGCCTGTCTCCCTTTTTCACACCTGTGTATGACAAAAACGTCTCCTATCATCACATGCCCCGCGAAACTCTCCTGGAGCGTTTATCTATTCGAGAGCAATAGCGGAGGATGTGATTTTGAGGCTGGCGTCCTCCCTCTGCCTTTCATCCCTTCTCTTTGACATGATAGAGCATCTCCGAAGTTGTAAAGAGCATCTCTCTTTGTGTGGGTGCACCTGCTCCGCGCGCGCCGTGGGCGGGGGTGCTGTTAGCAGGGGGAAATCGGTGAATAATTTACCACACAACCAAAAGGACCCGTAAAGCTTTAAATTATTAACACCTAGTTCAGTTCAGAGGAGAGATGTTGGAGCTGTTTGCTTTGGCTGCGGGCTCTGCCTCTCAGTTGGGGTGGCAGGAGTAGGAGTGGCTCTGGAATGATTCTGATGCTGTGGTCATGTTCGGGCTGGAAGAGCATGAGCCAAGGAAATAAATAATTTAGAAGATCCAGATAGGTGGAAGGACTATCCCAACAGCTTTAATTATGTAAACTGGTGATGCCCTTCCCTGGGAAAGAGATAAAAAAAGAATGACCTTTTGTTGCATTGCCAGAGAAATGGCATTTTCCTTCATTGCCTCCTTTAATTCTTCAGGAGGCAGAGGAGCAGGTGATTCCTCTCTCCTTCCAGGAAGCTGGTGTGGAGCAGCTCCTTTCCAACCTAATCCAGAGATATTCCCACACACATTTAACCTGCTGATTCTTCACCTGCATCTTTGCACTGCTGTGTGATTCTTGAATTAGGCACCACAAGCTCAGCCAGGAGCTGCACCTGGAACCCAGGCTGGGATGCTCCCCCAAACCACCAAAATTCCAGCTGATTTTGGCAGGTGAAGGTGCTGCCCAGCAGGTCAGATGCTGTTCCTCATCCAGGCAGTGTTTGGTGGGATAAGAGCCGAGTGGGAACCGGTGCTGAACCCGAATTTAAAGCTGCCATTGAAGGGGCTTTGCCTGCTTCTCTCCTTTTTTTCCAAGCACACCAAGAGCTGGGAGTTAATTCTGGAATCGTCACTTGCACAAGGATGTTTCTGGCAGGCTCAGGGTTGCTAAGTGTAGTTAAGTGCCTCAAGCAACCCCAACTATTCGACTCCTTGGGTTTTTTTTCTCTCCATGAAGAGAAACTTTCTGAAGAGGGAAGCGAGTGCAATCAGCCGTGCTAAATAATCCTGTACGGTGCTGCAGGAGGTGCCATCAGCACTGATGTGTGGGCTGCCTGGGCTGGCTCCTTCCCCAATTTCACCTCCTCCATCTCTCATCTCCTCTGTATCCTTTTGCTGGCATCTGTGGAGCAGGGAAGTGCTTGGAGCTGGGTGTTGGTGGACCCTCAGGAAGGCAGCAAGGAAGGTGCGCTTGGTGCCTCTGAGACGCTTCCGGACTCAGAATCCTCTCGCTCCTGATCACAGCAGTGTGGGAATGGGTTGGACTGGGATGTGCCAGGATGGAGAGCTCGTGGAGACCCTGGAGATGTCTGTGGCACCAAACAAACTTAACCCCACTCATGCTCTGCAATTCCCACGTGCTCTGGGACACTGGGAGTGCACTGAGGCAACAGTGGGGTGGGCTCTGCCCTGTTCCTTCTCTGGAATGAGGTGGTTGGTACCACTGAGGGCTCTGGAGGAAAGAGCTAATTTCTGGAGTGATGTGATTTGCCTCTGGTGTTTTCAGGGAGGGTTTTTGTAACTGTTTAAACCTGGCAAATTGCTAATTACTTAACAGTGTGTTTCTGAGAGGAGCATAAAGAGAAGGCTCCAAAGCTTCTAAGTGGTTTTTAACAAATACAAATTTCATTTTCTATTAGGATTTTGGAATTGGTTTCTGAGGTGGTTAATGCTGCTTTTTGTAGTTGTTGTGGGTCCTGTTTCTGTGAGTGTGGGAGCCAGCCCTGTGTAATGCAGGTTGAACCCCAGAGCTGATGGACTTTGGTGGCTGCTCTCACTCCTGGCTCCTGGTGTGGTTCAGGGACCCCCAGCTGGACATGAGCTGGGCTCAAAAGCCTTGGTGGTGAAGGATCATCTCTGTCCTAAAGGTGCACTCATTTTCAACTAATTCAGCACAGCAAATTTCCTCTTTTTCCTCTCTTTTTTCACTCTCTAGTCCCGTTTCCAGGGGTGCAAGACAGAGTGAAATACCCAAAGCCTTTTCTCCTTGCCTGCCTCTCCTGCTGCAGAAATTAATAACAAGCTTCAACTCCTGAGCCCGTGTTCCCAGAAGCTTATTTATACCTGTGCTTAGTGTTGATTCAGCTCCCTCACATGCATCACTCAAATTCACAAGAGCTCTCCTAGAAAGGAGAGATGAAAACCATCCTATCCCCTTTCTACCTCTCTTTCTTTTCTATTTTCTCTCTGCTGCACGCTCGCAGCACTTGCCTCCGAAGTTTTGAGCACCAGGAAAAAGGAGTTGTCACTGAACGTGTTTCAGAGCTCCCGTGTGAGCTCCTGGCCTTTCTCCCGCTTAGGCCTGGCTTTGCAAAGCGAGGAGCCAGGCTTAGCAGGTCCCTGCCCACGTCAGAGGAGAGGAGAGACGGCCCAACAGGTGCCTCCTCGGCCGTTCCAAATCTCCCACCGTCGGCACATTTGTGTTAGATATTGATTTCTGTTTAATAGAATAAGCCAGGAGAAATCACACTCTTTGTTGGCGTTCAAAGGATAAACCATAAAAGCCATTAAGAAGTACTGTAAGCGGCGGGATGATTAATGAGACTTTAGGTGCATTCCACTGACTGCTCCCAGATAATGTCTTTGAAAGATCCCGTTGCTTCTGGCTGCAATTCAGAGCTATTTATTTGCAAGGTGAAGCTCTGAGGAGCGGCGCTTCCAGCCCTGCCTGATGCTGTTACGGAGACAAACTGGATGCCCCCGATTTCCCATCTCCAGAGGGATCTTTTTGCATTGTGGTTTTGCTCGTCAGCCTTGTTGAGATACTGGCGAGGACAAGTGAAAGATGCAGTGTCTGCCCTCAAATCGCTGCTCTGGGCCTGTGGTGAGAGGCTGCCTTCGGGAGAGAGAGCCATGGGCTTAAAGATCACAGGGAGGAAGCCTTTTTTGGGATATACTGATCCTGTTTGGGTTGGTTCTCCTGGTGCTTTCATGTCTTCCTGTGGATCCATGTCTCTGTGCAGGGGAGCTCTCTGGCAGTTGGGCTGTCTGTGATCCTGGCAGTGCTTTTACCCCAGAAATACCTCTCTGGTTTCAGCCTGGGCAGAGCTCACAGCAGTGTGCTCCTGCCTCCAGGGCTGAAACCCCCCAAAACCTCTCTGCTGGGTCTCTGAGTGGGTCAGCATCCCACTGTGAGCCCCAGAGCGTGTGCATCAGCATCCCACTGCCATCCCAAATCTGTGTGGGTCAGCACCCCACTGTGAGCCCCAGCAGACCTGGGAATGAATATTCCTTTCAGTCCCTTTCATGACATCTCTGTGGACTTTTGCTTCCTGGGGTTCCTAAACTGGGTTTTTCAGGACCCCATTTTTCAGCAGATGGGCTCTCCAGGACGAGCTGAGGAACGATTTTTCTTAGCGGATAAGACCAGAGAGGCAAAGGGAGTCTCAGACCCAAGGTCTAATCCATTCTTTCTGCTTTCTTTTTCCAGCTGCTCTACTTGCAGACCTCAGGGTGTGATGTGCGGAGATGGGTGGCTGGAGGCACAGAGCTGCTCTCCAGACCGGGGCTGTGCAGCCCCACATCTCAGCCTCCCAACAACTCTGCCAGGTTTCTCTTTTCCCTGGGGAGGTGGAAGTTATTGGTGTCACAGCCAATGCTGTTTGTTTCCAAACCAAGCCCATCTGCAGTGAAATAACAAACAGAACACAAGGAAAGAGATAAGCCGAGTTAAAAAAACACAAAAACCTGCACTTGATTTTTTTTTATTTTTTTAATCCCTGGCAAAAAAAATACCCTTCCCTGTGGCAGGACAGGATATGTGAGGCAGGAATTTTCTGTCGAGGGAGCCGGAGCTGCCAGAGTTCATCATCAAGAATAATAACAACCAAATTATGATTGGCAAACTGTCGTTGAGGGGGTAATGAGGATATAATCCAGTGCAGCAGAGGAGCAGGGAGGGGGAGCAGGCAGTATCCCATCTTTAATGAACAGCAGCGCTGCTGTAGGAGGGGAAGGACCCATTTCTGCTCCTCTTTTCCTCAGTGGTCATGCTGCAGCGACAGCCAGAGACAGAACCCACCTTCCTTGCAGTGGATTGGTTTCTCCCGTTAAACTTGAAGATAAAAGTCGGCTGCTAAATTGCTGTCACTGTTTTAATTCTCCCTGTCTCGCCACCTCCCCTCATCCCCCGCTACCTCCTCCTCCTGCTTTTCTCCTTTATTTTTGTCTCCTTCTTTCTCCTTTCTGTGCCTTTCCTCCATCTTTGTTTTGCTCTGTCAATCTCTTCCTTTATTCCAAAGCTCCTTTCCCTTCCTCCGCTCTCCTATCTCCTTTATTCCCTTTAAATTCATCGCTGCTTCTCTCTCCCAAGCCCTCCTCCTCTCTCAGCATCCTCTCCATCGCCGCCAGGCTTTGCAGCCTCTCCTGGGGGCCCTCCGCTCCTCCATCTCTTCCCACAACTGATTTATTGGCTCACTTGGAGGAAATTTGGGCTGCTATTTGTGCCTCCAGGATGCTGCCAGCAGCTGGGAGGGCACTAAAAGGGCACTGGGTTTGTTTTCAGGATCACAGTCAAATGCCGTGGTTTGGGCTGGGTGAGCTCCCCTGTGGGTCGTGTTTTTGGAGAGGTTTGAGGGTCTTTTGGCTTTCAGCGTCCTTTCCCTTTCATACCTGCCCTCCAGATATGAGCTCTGGAGCAAGGTGCTCCCCAGGCTCTGCTTCTTGCATGCACTCAGTACTTAATAAGCAAAAGTTTGTAGTAAAAACAGAGGGTGGAGGAATGGGGGGGTTGGGAGCCCTGGGGTGGGGGATTTATAATGTTTATGAGCTCCGGGTTTGCCTCTGCCACTGACTGCTGCCAGAGATTTAGCAAATCCTTTAATCTCTCTCCTTCCTCAGTTTCTCCAGTCGGTTAAGTGAGGATAATGAGCCATAACTAACTTGCAAGCTGTCGTGGGAGCAATTTAATTAGCGGCTGATCTTGCTAGGTGCTGTGGGGCTCCGGTTCCATGGTGCAGGAGTGTGGATTCAGGCGTGAGAAGGCTCCAAGGGGCTCTGGACCTACAAGATATTTGCCTGCCTAAATACTTGGGGTGATCCAAGCCCCAGCTCATGTGGCAGCTCCTACAGGGTTGTCTCCTGGGGAGGTGACGTCCCCTGTCCAGCTGTGCCCCACGGCAGCGAGCAGGGGGTGCAGAGACACCAGCTCTGCTGTCCTTTGCCGTGTGGTTTGCAGGCAGTCCCTCTCCATCCCTTCCTGCTTGCACAGGGGTTAATTGCCTGGTGCATCTGCCAGCCGCAGGGCTTCCCAGCCAGCACCGCTCTTCCAGGAATAGAGGCTCTTGGTTTGCAGCTCTCTGTCATAAATCCAAAAAAAGAGGAGAGAGAAAGAAGGGAGGAAATCTATTCCTTGCAGCTGTCTCTGGCTCGCGTGGCTGGTAAGATGCGCTGGCTTCGTTTGGAGTGGGCAGGAGGAGAAGCAGAGGTGGTGGAGGAAGAGAGGTAAATGCAGAAACACTCCTTGGTTCCGGGGATCAGCTGTGGATACTCACATGAGTATCTTCCACCCTTCCTGCTCGTTATCCAGTGAAAAATTCCTGTTTCCCTTATCGTGACGCTTGTTGCTTCCTTTGGATGCTCTCTGGAGCTTGGCTGCCTTTCTATCCCAGGGTGCAGAAAACGCTGCACTTGTGAGATCCAGTCTGACTTGCTGAGGGAGCGTGTGTGTCCTATTATGCCCAGTGGTTTTTGGCTGTAAGCACACACCAAAGAGGCATGGCAGGGATTTGTTCCTGCCCCCTTCTCCGTGCTGGGGCTGCACATGCTCCATTCCAGAGGATTAGCTGACACTGAAGCAAAGCACATCCACTGCCTTCCTTCTGTCTATCTCCTTTAGTCCCTTAACAAATGCAATTATATTTGTCTTGCATCATCTTTTTTTCTCCAGATGAGCCCATGCTGATCGGTGTTTACAATCCCATTCTCTCTTCCCCAGCCAGAAAAGCAGGGGAGTGGTGTTCACATAAAAGCCTTTGAGAAGCAAAGAAGCTCGTGAAATCTCACCTTGCAGTGACCTTTATTCCCCTTCCCTTGAGCAGGCAAAGGGCATCGTAACCCATCTGCTGAATCCTGCAAATCGTTTTTACAGACATGTAAAATATCGGTGAAAAATACTTCATCCCTTTAAAGAGAAAAATAAACAGCTTCTCTCATCGTTATACAGTTTCTAGGAAGAAAAACACAGTTGGTATTGACAAAGCTTAAAAAGGCGGGGGGAGATGGGAGAAAAAAGAAAAACCCAAACTCAGGATGCTGAACTTCTCACAAAACAACCTGCCTTTGATATTTACAGATGTGTAATTTGCTCCTTGTTGGATTTGGTGTGAACTTGTCAGCAGAGCTGCGGGCAGGCACGGGGAGGCAAAGTCCTCCTGTTTGTTGTCTGAAATTGTAGTGGGAGCTGTTGAACTCCTTGATGGTCATTTGGTCTGTCAAGAGAGAGGTTCATTGCACCCTAAAAAGCTGCTTAAAGGGTGTTCCTTCTAAGAATCACAGAATTTAGGCTGGAAAAGACCTCCAAGGTCATTGAGTCCAATCTGTGGCTGATCCCCACCTTGCCACCCAGACCAGAGCTCTGAGTGCCAAGCCTAGGCGCTCCTTGGACACCTCCAGAAATAGCAACTCCACCACCTCCCTGTGAAGCTCCTTCCAAAGTTTAAAAACCCTTTCAGTGAAGAAACTCCTCCAGATGTCCAACCTGACCCTTCCCTGGTGCAGCTTCCTCTTAAATTGTCCCTAAAGGATGCTTTGAATGTCCTCCCAGCCCAAACCTGCGGTGGTTAACGATGAGACTTGAGCTCAGAAGTCTTTTCCAGCCTCCACAGTTCTCTGATTGGGGTTGGCCATCATTCTTTGAACAGCTTTGAAGGTGAACCTGCGCAAGGTATGCAAGTTCCAGACTGCTGTCTTTAGCTGAGCTCGGCGCTACCCCGAGTGCTCAATGCAAGGTGCTCACCTGGAGTTTGCACCACCAGTGGTCTTTTATCGCTCCGAAATTCCCTTTCCATCAGCTGGGCTTGATTTCAAGGTGTGAACTTGACTTCTCTTGTGACCTGCAGTTGGCTGCTCGCTCTGTTACGTTTCAAAGTACTCTCAGAGCCGCAGAAATGCGAAGCCTTGTCTTTTGCCATTGAAATATTTTTATTCTTTCCCCTTCCTGGGTTTATTGCCTTTGAGTTACGCAGGTACCTTTGAAGTAGGGATGAATTTTAGCCATGGAGTTTCATCTCGAGGTGTAGATCCGCACTCAAAGGAGGGAAGCATTCACTACATTTTCTTTTCCCATTCAGCCTATTACAGAGTCAGAACCAAGCTGTGAAATTCAGATGTAAATTCCTCCTAGCCACCACCAGACATGGTTTGGTTGCCCAGCTTTTTAAGCTGGTGAGCTCTGATAGTCAGGATGGAAGTCTGGGAATGGCTTCCTTGGAGACAGGAGTGACCACTGACTGTCATCCTTCTGCATCCAGAATGCAAGCTGGAAGAGGGATTGGTGGGAAGCAATTTTTTCCATGTTCAGCTTCTGAAAGCTAGGCTGTCACTATGTATTCCTCCAAAACACATCTGTGATGGGAAAGAAATGAAGCTTAGAAAATTATGGAACCCAGCTGGGATTCCGGTGGGAGAAAAAAACCCACATGATGCCCCACCAGCACTCTGAAAGCATCTGGGGTGCTCTGTGTCATTGGCATCCCCCTCGCTGTGTTTGGGTGAGCGGGGTTCCCTCGTGGCAGAGCCGCTCTCGGTGTGTGATCGGCCGAGCCGCAGCTCCCGGCTCACTCCGTTTATATCCACAAACCGGGATCACTGAGAGCCGACCAACTTCAATGCCAGCTGCAGAGGAACAGAGGGGGAGAGGGGAGAGCAGGAAATGAGCCGTGCAGATGTTGGAGAGTGAATTAGCTTTTCAGAGTGTTTTCCACGGCAAGGCAGCTGAGGTAAGAGGGAGCAGGATGCTGACAGCGTCCCTCCAGCAATCGCTCATATTTACTGAGGGATTGAGATGAGTTTGTTCTCTTCTAGCAGATTGAGGGCTGCAGAGACCTCAGAGCCTCCTAAGGGTGCATGGCAGGGCTTAATAATAAAGAATGAGTCAGGTCTTCAATATTTTACATGAAGATACCGGGCTTAAATAATAAATGAAGCAAAATTAATCAAGGTGTATCCGAAGGGGGAGGAATGGATGTTCCAATGCAGGGAGCTCGGGAGCAGCTTGGCAACTGTCAACACAGAGCAGAAATGAAGTTGTACCTAAAAACCAGACAGAGAGGAGTCTCTAGATGATGTTGCTCTTCCTTTAAATGGTGTGATTTGTCCTGGGATTTTGTGCTAAAGGATTCACTGCTGCCCAGAAGGAGTTGTCCATGACTAAGGAAGGGACTTCTCATGGGACAGTTGTGGTGCTTCAGTTCCAGTCTTGTCTGGTGGGTGGAAAAGGTGAGGAAAGGCAGAAATAAAAATGTAATGAACACCTCTAGTGATGCTGGGCTCTAGAAAAGGGCAGCTGTCTGAGGCACAGAGCTTCTTTCTCTGCCCCCCTTTTTCATCCCTTTCCCTCCCATCAGTGCTGGAGCTCCTCCTGCTGATCCCTGCCGGCCTTGCATCATGTGGAGGGCAGGACCCACCCCATCACATCTCCCTCTGCCTTTGGTACTTCTTTGGAGCAGACGAGTCCAGGCATGAAAGCACCTGGACTCTTCTCCATTTAGATGGTTCAGAACAGCCTTGTGTGCTTAGATGTTCATTGTCCTTTGACTTTCAGTGGGCTTTGGCTCTCAGATTCCTTTGCAGACCTCAGCTGTAAGCCTTGCGGCTTTCCTCTCCAACGGGGCTCCGTTTAACCTTTCCTCTTGTCTGAGGGAAGCACATCACATTAGCCCATGCACACAGATGGAAAATTGAAAAGGACCTTTGCCCCTTTTCCTTCTTCAAACGTAACAACTCAGGAATCCCCCGGAAAGGCTGGATTTCCCTTATGAAGCTGTTGTTGGCAAAAGACCTACGAGGTAATTGGAAAAGTAGCCAGGTTTGAGATTAAAGTTGTTCCATCAGCTGAAACATTCGTCAGAAGCTTCCCCTCTGGCTGATTTACATAATGCTCCGAACCATTTCGGGAGGAGTGCTGGGAATCCCATAATGCAAATAACCCCTGAGCCTCTACAATCAAACGCCTTCACCTGATCCAAGATGAGCCCCGAAAGAAATTCGCCACGTTTTACCCAGCTCAGCAATGTCTCCTCTGCAAACGGAATTGTTAACAATATTCCGACCTGTTGGAGCACAACATTGAAACGTATAGAAACAAGACCTGCAGCCACGTTCTGCAATTCAATCTTGTCTTTATTGCGCTGGTGGAGGTGTGCTGCATATTAGCGAGGAGTTTTTTCCCCTGACTAACCTTGGCCAGGTTTGATTACCCGCTCCTGGCTCTGCTGGGCTGTCCATCCGTGTGGGTCTGTCTCCCAGCAATGGGAAGGTGACTGGCTTCCCATCCTGTCCCATCCTGCTGGGGATGGGGTGGTGACCAACATCAGCCTCCATATGATTTGTCCTGCTAATTTACGGAATCATTTAGGTTGGAAACAAACCTCTAAAATCACTGAGTTTGAAAGGCTGTGAGTATTGGGATTGCTCATCCTGGAAAAGGAGAGGCTTCAGGGTGACCTAATTGTGGCCTTCTGTACCTGAAGGGAGCGGGTAAGAAATGTGGAGAGATACTCCTTACAAGGGTCTGGAGTGACAGGATGAGGGGCAGTGGCTTCACACTAAGTGTAGGTTTAGTCTGGATATTGGGAAGAAATTCTGGGCTGTGAGGGTGGGCAGGCCCTGGCACAGGTTGCCCAGAGAAGCTGTGGCTGCCCCTGGATCCCTGGAAGTGCCCAAGGCCAGGTTGGATGGAGCTCTGAGCACCCTGGGATGGTGGAAGGGATCCCTATATTATCTTCAAAGTCCCTCCAAACCATTCCACGATTCTGTGATTCATTAAACAAAATTCCCGGCTTGAATTTCCGTCGATGGCCAGATGGAGTCAGGGATGATGGGAGAAGATGTGCTCTTAACTTCTCTGGATTATGGTCATGCTGAATCAACTTCTCTATCTCCACAAAGAATTCCCCCTGCTGAGGATCTGTGCTCTAATCCTCTCTTCTTTTTTTCCCCACTTTTATCTTCTGGAGAAGAACATTATATCTCTTACCCGCTTGGTAGTTTCTGTTCCTCGATTGAATTATACAGAGGGTGCACTCGAGTGATTTTTAAATCTAAATGAAAATGTAAAGAACCCTTTGCCAGAGTGCCGAATCCTGCAATAAGGCAAATTGTTTGACTTCTTCATACCCCCATCTGGCCCTAATTGATTCTTGTAACCCAACTGTGATTTCTAACATGTTCTAGGCAGAGAAATCTACCGGCACTAATTCAACACGGAGAGGACTGGTTCGGTGTTTAATGCGACAATGAGATCAATGTCCCTTCCGAGGTGTGCATCACCCGCCCAGCCACAGCCAAGCAGCAGCTCCAGGGCAGGCTTTTGCCCAAAACTTTGTTTCCAAACATGGGAAAATATTTTCTTTTTCATCCCTTTCTTATTTTTTCCCCCCTTGAACATCTGCAGCTCTTTCTTTTCCCATAGCAATCCCACGGGAGGAAGCTGCTCTTTCGGGAGCAAAGATTAAAAGCATTTTAGATGAGTCTGTGTTCGCCCTACTCCTGCTTGTGAACCCTGGGATGTTTTGGCATTTGGATTCAGCCTGTGGCTTGGGCAGAGGTTGAATCCTGTTTCTCCTGTTTCTGAATCCTGAGCCTCATCCCCGCTGTGCACAGCAGGGATCCAGGGGTTGTCGTCCAAGGATGCCTTCACTCAGAATTACAGCTTGGATCCTCTGGAACTGTGCTATGAATAGAAGGGTGCTTTTGCTTTTATTATTTTTTTTTCTACACTATGCTAAAAAATATTGGCTTTCTGGATATCCTTGGCTTCTTAATAAATGAGCTGAGAGCATTGGACCTCTGGGCCTCATCCAGCTTTTGTGTTGATCTCTGCTGGGAATAGCAGGAGGCCCCAGAAGGAGTTCAGCCAGGTCTTTGGAGCCACACAGGAGCCAGCCGTAATTTCTCTATCTCTACAGCTTTCTGGAAGTGTTAACGTTTATCTCTTTGCTCTGGGCTTTCAGTGTCAGGGAACTGGAAGCCGTTTACCCCGACCATCATATTTTAAATGAGGAGTAAGGGCTGTGTTGGTGGGAATATATAGCCACGAGGCTTTTCCACTGGAGTAGGATGAGTCATAGGAGAAACCCTTGTGGAAGGAGCTTTTTGTGGAGAGGAGGTGGATGTCCCTGCTGCCTCCTACGAATGTGTAAGAAATGCTTTGTGGTGCGGCGATGGATGTGGGACAACACTCCCCCACCTTAGGCTCGGCATCGCGCAAGTGTCGCACTCATTGTCGTGATCCCTCATTGCTCCATTTCCCCCTTCCCACCTCCTCCCCGAGGCATTTCTGGCTGCCAGCACTCGCTTAGAACAATGTGGCATTTTAGGGCTGAATGTGACGAGACTGGCAGGCGACAGGCAGCTCGATGGCAGTGAGTGATGGGGAGCTGGGCTCCCAGTTGGAGATGACAGGTCCAGCTGACACCTTGCCATGCGTGTGGGCTGCTCCTCAGCTGTGCTGGGGGGAACAAACAGCATTGGAAAGTGCTTTTCACTCGTCCAGCAGTTGTTGTCTCTTCTGTGTTGCTACACTTGCACCTCCAGATGCCGTAAGATTAATCTTCCCTGGCAGGGCGGTGGTTGGAAGCTCCTTTTTAGCCACAGTGAAATGGATGAGTTGACACCAGGAGTGCAGCGTGGGCCATGGCACATCATGTTGGCCCCAGACAGCACTTGGCTTGTCCAGGAAAAACCCAGGCTCACCTTCCCTAAAATTGGGCTCACAGGGATTTATTTGTGAGCTGGTAGCTGTATGTGATGGTGGGTATGGCATGGATGAGGGACAAGCTCATCCTCACCCAAAGCAGACCTTGTAGCTCTGGAGTTTTTTCCTGTCGTTTCTCTTATGCAGCTAAGCTGGGATTTAAAAAAGTAGGAAAAACAGATGTTGGAATCAGTGAGATGAGATTTACATATATAGAAGGGCTAAAAAGCTTCATTTTTGTTTGGTTTTGTTCCTCTTTGTTTGCTTTCTTACTTTTCAGAGTGTTTTCACATTAAAAATTCAAGATATGTCTGTCTTCTATTTTCTGGGAGGCTCGGAGGACATCTGGAGAACTTGTTAGGATTCTGTTGTTTGAGACATGATTTCTTTGGAGGCTGAGGGGTAGCTCTGGCTGTTTGAAACCCCACTTTCGATGGTGGATCGTGCTGTCACCTCCTTTTGGAACGCTTAATTTGGAGAAAAGCTCGTGAGAGAGATGTCCTTGTTAAACCCTGCACCGTGAAATAATGGCTCAGAAAACCTCCATTTTGGGGGAGCCTCTAATGAGCCGCCCCAGGAGGCACAGCAATGTATTCTTGTTTTGTCTGAGGTAATGGGAAAAAAGAAGAGGCAAGTCGAGTACTGAAAACATTTTTTTTAGTTCAAAAAATAAGAGAATGGGCAACCTCAGACCCCGCCTGTCCGTGTGTGCTGCTTGTAAGTCGGGAAAAAAAAAGGCAGCACCCTGCTTTTTTCCATTAAGCTCCTTCTATAATGTATTAATAGAGAATTATATCCTCGCTATAGGATTATTAAAAAAGAAGGGAGATAAAAATGATAGAAATGAATCCGTGTGCTATTATGTGGATGACAATAGATACACTTAAGCCTTCCAGGCCTGACCTTGGCACATGTTTCATCTCAACTCGCAGAGAGGCTGAAATTGATACGCTGACACTTATCATTAATATGAAGAACCATCATCTTCCCCCAAGAGCATGAAGGGATGGGAAGCGTTTTGCCAATGCTTCCAGGGGTGGGGAGGGGCCTCTTCTTGTCCCAGTGCAAATCCTTACGTCCCACTCCCTGATTTTTCTTTACCTTTTTAAATTAAACCTGCTACAGGAGTTTCTGTGCAAGGTGTTCAGCCATGTGCCATCCTCCTGTGCTCCCCGTTTGATCATGGGCTGGTTTGACAAGGAAAAGCCCATTCAAACCTGTCCCAAATGCCACTGCAGCAATGTGAGGGGACCTTCACTCCGCATTCCTTCAGTTTGGGGGACATGGATTGGTGCTAGAAAAAAGACTGTGTGTGAATGAGTGAGACCAAAACTGAGTTGATTTTCTTTTTTCCCCATATTTTTAGCAATTTGAGTCTCCCCACATCTGGAAACAGCTGTGAACTTTCCCCCCAGGGCTGTGCATCCCTTGCAGAAGCACAGCAGTGGCAATATCCATAGCCCCCATCCTCTCCTGCAGCCTCTCTTCCCATGGCTACTGGGGAAGCTTGGATAGGGAAATTTGTTTTCCAGGAGCTTCCTCTGTCTCTGCAGTTGGAAGGAGGGCAGGTTGCTGCTGTGGATTTTTGCNAGCAGCAGGAACTGGAACAGGAACAGGAGCAGCAGCAGGAACTGGAACAGGAACAGGAGCAGCAGCAGGAACTGGAACAGGAACAGGAGCAGCAGCAGGAACTGGAACAGGAACAGGAGCAGCAGCAGGAACTGGAACAGGAACAGGAGCAGGTCCTCCATCCTTGCTGGTGCCCCTGCCTCCCAAATATCCCAACTCTCAAAGTCAAGCTGCCGGACATTGCTGCCCTTTCCCGTGGTGGAGGCAAAAGATTTCCACTCTCCCTTCCTTCCTCAAATTAAGTTTGTTTAGCCCTTAAGCTCCTGTGAATACTGAGAGGGAAAAAGAGCTGTGTAATGTAGTGACAGTTGTGCTGTGTTCCTGCTAATGCAGATGTCATTTGATCAGCGTGATCCTCCACAACCTCTTCCGAGGATTAATAATGAGGAACTTTTCACTGGAATGAAACCTGAGGAGCAGCAGAGAGCTCCAGGTGGGAGCCAGAACTTCCAGGGAGAGGGAGTTGTGGAGGGTGTCTCCAGGGGAGCTGTGCTCCTGAGATGCTGCTGAGGAGGAGGAGGATGCAGCAGATGAAGGGACACAATGGCAGGGAGGGCAAGGCTGGCAGCTTTCCTTCCACTCGAGCACAGAGCCTACCTATCACCTCAAAAATGGGGAGCTGGCTGTGCCATCTCCCCATCCCTGCACTTTCAGATCTCCGTGGGATGCTCTTGGTTGTGGCCGTAGCTCCGAGTGACCAGCTGGGGATAAGCATCCAATTTGGCCACAAAGGGACAAAGCAGGACAGCTGGGAGGGCACACAGGAGGAATTCTCTCCAAAGCCCTTGGCGTGGCAGCTCTGCTGCCTCTAAACACTGCGTGTGCCTCTTCCTTTCTTTCTTTGTCTCGATTTATTTATAACTCTGGTTGGATTTTTTTAATTATTACCATGATTGCTCCTGCTGAGCTGTAAAGGCGGTGAAGAAAAAAGGAAAAAAAAAAATACTAGGGCAACCGTATCAGGCAAATTGAACTGGTTTGTTATAATCAACTGCTGCTGCTTTATCCTTGGCTTTCCGTGGCTCTCTCTCCGTAGTCCCCATGTACATATAGATACTCTCCCTCCTCTCAATTTCAGTGTCAAGAACTTTATTGGCATGACAAGATATAGTGTGTTTCTGGAGTTAATACAGTCTCAAGTGTGTATGTCTGAGAGAGGTTTTCACAGTAGTAATTGGGTTTTATACAGTGTGTCCAGTTCTATATTCGGTGGCTGAGGCGCAGCTATATCAGGAAGCCATTTCTGCCACCTCTGCTTGAATTATGCAGAGGATTTTTTTCCCTCACTTTTAAGGGAGAGATAGAGGTGGTTGTGTAGCCAGTTTGCTCCTTGCCCCCACTGCTGTGTGGCTGGAGGGGATCCCTTGGCTCAGCCTGGTGGGTGAGGCTGTTTTGGCTTTTCTGTCGTGTTTGTTTCTGCTCCGTCCTCCCCATGGCATCAGATCAAGGGCAGCCAGCGGGGCTGCACCTCCAGAGTGGACCGAGGGTTTATTTATCCTCTGTGCTCAGATGTGGCTTGGTCCAGGTGCTGGCTGGGTGGGTGCTGCTCTGGGAGGAGATTCTCATTGATCGTGGAATTCCAGAGTGGCTTGGCTTGGAAAGGGCCTTCAAATTCATCTTGTTCCAACCCCCCTGCCACTAGACCAGGTTGCTCCAAGTCCCATCCAGCCTGGCCTTGGACATGCATGTGGCCAGAGCTTGCTCCCTTCTTCCCTGGCTGTGTCCTCCCTTCGTCCTTCCCTGCCTCCTCCATACCTCCCCTTGCCATTCTCTTCCTTTTCCTCACTTTGCTCCCTATTTATTTTGAGATTTCCCTTGTTCCCCCATGTCCCTACTTTGCCCCATGGGGAAATATCCTGGCCCCACATCTGGAAACACCCCAGCAGGGAGCAGGGTGGCACAAGGGACAAATGGGACTGAGAACAGCCAGTCCGTGCGAAAAGGAACCTTTGCTCCAAGAGGCGATGAAAGGCAGCAGAATTGGAAATTATTTTATTTCAATTAGATTTTAATTAGCTGCTGTCTCCCAGCCGCTGGATCAGTCAGCAAATAATTGAAAAGCAACAATATTTGCATGTGGCGCCTGGAAGAAAAGCTGCGTCTGATCTGTGGCAGGGAGGCTTTGGGGAGATAATTCCCAAGGTCAGCTGCTCCTCAGTGGTAGTTCAGCGTGGACAAGTTTCTTGAAAATAACCCACTGTAGCCTCACACTAATTTTACAGTAAATTAATGCCAAGCCGGCATTTGTATGGATTTAATTAGCAGGCAACACAAACTTTTATAAACCTTTTGCAGTGGCAATTTAAACCTGATTGCAAAGTTATTAAAGGCAGCCATGGCAGGCTGCTTCCAGGAGTCTGCAGGGACCTAAGGCAGGGGGGCTGCACGCTGCGTTGGTGCTGCTGGAGCTTTTCATGCCATGGAAAAACAGAAGAACCCTGCTGGCTCGCTGGAGATGTGCAAGGCTCAGCCAGGTGAGTGTCAGCGTGCACCACCTACCTGGCGTTTACTCTGTGCTCAGAGCAGAGCCTTGCTGGTCATTCCTCCTTCGTTCCCCAGCAGGTTGCACCCTTCTAAGGAGACCTGTTGGCTCCCAAATCTCCCCCAAGCTGCTGTTCTGTCCTTTTCCAGGTGGTTGCCGCATGGTTTTTACAGTAGCTACAAATAAAAAATCCACCGCTGTCCCCTCAGCACAGGCAAAGCGTTTCTGAGCAGGGCTGTGGCAGTAACGTGTGGCGTGGTCCCTGAAGAGAGCTGCTGGAAATCACAAGATCATGAGTTTCACAGTATATATCTAGAGCTGGTGTCACAGATAATTAAAATAAGCAGGTTAGGAGCCTCGCTTGGGCGCGTGGATTACAGCTCCCGTATTTCAGGGTGGGCATGGGTGGCTTGAAGCGTAGAAGAAATAGCCCTGCAGCAGTTGGACAGGCTGGATGGCTGTGCTAAGGATATTAAAAATATTTATACAGTCTGGAATGATGGAAGTTCTTTTGAAACGCCTGCAGAATGAGGTCATTTCTTATTTTGCAAATAATTGCATTTAAAGTTTACCTATATCTCTATAGGTATGTGTGTATACATAAGGGAAGACACAATTCTTGGCAGAGCAGGTTTAATTGCGAACCTGCCTTAGTAAGAAATGGGCAATAGCAGCTTTTAATTACAATGGTGGTGAGTGCAGGACACCTCAGCAATCTGCCGATCCTGTCCTCCATGCTTCCCTCCTCACGTGTTGGAGGACAATGGCAAGTCATTAACGAGCTATAATGGGAAAAGCCGTATCTAATGATTACATTCTCTTAGCGAGGCCGGGCGGGTGAAAAACCACCGGGGTACTTTTTCTTCCCTTTTCTCCTCGCTAATAGCCTTGCTGGAGCCGCTGAAGCCTGGCCCAGCTGCCGGGCCACTGACTGCTCCGCTTGGCTCCCGGCGCCGGTGATTGAGTGCCCAGCCCTGTTCAGCTGTCTGTTGCACCGTGTAGATCTGGAGTCGCTCCACGGGCTTGCATTTGTCTGACATAAATGGGAGCAGAGCCTGGCCTGCTTCAGCTCCCTTCCCTGGTAGCTGGAGGAGAGCTCTGATTAATGATTGATTGCCGGTATTAATTTGCTGCGTGTAAGAGGTGTCCAAGGACAAGGCTGAAATGGCTCCTGCGTATCCAAGGGGAGTCGGGAAGAGCTGACAGCTTCAAGGGGAGCTGTGTGCTGGCAGACACCCTCCCTAGAGCGGCTGAGAAACAGGAACCCCTTTGGGAAGGTTTTGAAGTGGCTGGTTAGTTGCTGTGAAGTTATTCTCTCCTTAGCTGCTCTGTGCCTGTACTCACCACAGGTCCCTGGAGACACAGCCTGCTTTCCAGTGGTGCTGTGCTGGTATTTTTCCATACAGGTAGAAACTACCGGGTGTCCAGCATCTTTAATGTGGGATTGAGGTGTTCAAGGGAAGCGCTGAAACTCCAGGAATGCTGGCACACATCCTGTGGGTTGTGTATACGATGAGGATGGAATGCTGGCATCGTTGGAGAAGCAGTTTTTGGGGTCTTGGTCAGAAAGGGCCCAGCTTTTAGGCCCTCTGGTCTTTGAAAAAAATGTGTGCAGAGACCCAGACCCTTCCCATTCCAGATTCCCTGCCCCCTGCTACAAACTTGGATCAGGGCAAGGTGGGAAAGGGAAGAGAGGAGTGCTAAAAAAGTCACAAACACAAAAGTAGATGATCTGAGATATTTCTAGATGGATGTGGGTAGAAAAATGAGAGGCAAATGCTATTTGCATCGTGCAATTAAAATAAATCTGAACAGGAGAGGTGATGGCAGATCTAAGTCTGTTGATATGTCTGATGAGGCAAAGCTGATTCACCTGGAAGCTGACACAGCTGTGTTAATGTGCCAGCACACAGCAGCTCCTGCCTGCCTGTGAGTCAGCCTCCATGGGGCCCGGCCTCACCTGGGAGCTACAAAAGCTGCTGCCTCCCCTTTGCCTGGGGATGGTTCTTGCTGGGCTCCCATGTACACACCCAGCTCTGGCTGCCAGGCAAAGGAGCAGCACCCACCAGACGAGCCGTGGGCTCCATTAACTGTGTAAGCATTTCAATTGCCATTCATTACTTGGTTTTGTGGGACTGGGGCCTGTGCGCAGAGAAGCGGGGGGAAAGGAAGGACAGGGATGTGACTTTTTGAGTGTAATTGCAGCAATTTACCCATTTGCAATTGGGAGCAAACTGAGTTGGTAGGCAGGGGTCGAATGCTGGGGAGCAGCAGCGGTGCTGCCATTTGGGATCAAAAGGGGGAATGAAAACTCTCAGCCTTGGGAGCAGAGAATTCTCCTGCACCCCCCGCATACTCTAAAAATACCCACTGGTAATCAAGCTCCTGCCGCTTGCCTTTGTGTCTCCCTTGTTGCTGGTGCTCATCAGGCCCTCAGGTATAAATAGCAGAGCTCTTGACAAAGCCACTCTCTGTTATTTTGATGTCCCAGATGCTGTGGTGGTGCTCAGGGTGGTCACACAGACTGTGGGCTGGCACACAGCCGGGGAACCAGCTCTGCCACAGAACCTCCTGCGAGACCCAGTCACAGGGCGCTCCATGGGAGAAAGGCAGGGCTGGAAGGAGATGCAACTGTGTGTGCATGCAGGAAGACAGGCTTGCTGCTGCTTTTTGATGTTTTTCTAATGCCCAAGCTAGAAATGACTGCTTGATCTGTTGGGTATTACAGAATCATAGAATGGTTTGTGTTGGATGGGACGCTGTGAATCCTTTCACCCTCTATCCCAGATTGCTCCAAGCTCCATCTAACCGGGCCTTGAACACTTCCAGGGATGTGGAACCCTGTGCCAGGGCCTCACCACCCTCACAGGGAAAAATTTCTTCTTAGCAACAGATCTAAACCTTCCCCCTTTTAGTTTAAAGCCATTCATTCCTGTATCCCTCCCCACCCCAGATACTTGAGCCCCATATGTAGTTCTCAGAGCAGCAGGAGAGGGAAGGGGCAGATCTGCAGATCAGCTCCTCTCCCTGTGCAGCTGGGCTGGGTGTTCGTGGAGCCAAGCAGAGCTCCTGGAAAAGCTCCGAGTGCTGCCTGTGGAACCCGAAGGAGGAGAGGGAGATGCGATCTCGTTTTTTTCCAATATGTCAGAAGTCGTTATAGAAAAGAGACCGATCGATTGCTCTCTGTGTCCACTGCTAGACAGAACAGGAAGGAATCAGATTAATTTGCAGTAGGGAAGATCAAGGTTAGATATTTGGGAACAGCAGTCTGGTGCAAGCACTGGAAAGCGCTGGGAGGGGATGGGGACATCGCTGTGTCTCATGGCTGGGAGCCCTAAGAGCAAACTGGGGATGGGATGGGGACAGCTGGCGCTGCTCTGTGGTGGAGCCTGGGACAATCTGTACGTGGTGGCTTCCCAGTGTGATGCTGTCCCTCCCCTCCAGATGTGGGCACAGGGGTGCAATGCTTATTAAGCAATTACTGGGGAAAGCAGAGAGGTGTCTCCGAAGGGGCTGCTCTGCAGCTTTCCTGTGCAAACTGTCTCGCTGAAATCCAAATGTCATCCGTCACCAGCAGCTGAACAGCCTCTCCGAAACCTCCGAGTGGGACGTATGCACTGGTTCATTACAGCTGTCATCCTGCTGGTGCTTGGGTTTATTTGTGGTGGTGGTGTTGTTCACAGAGAGCCTCTGCTGTGCTTTTTGGACATGAACGCTAGCTCTGGGGGCTGGGAGCTGCAAGAACTTCCATCTGCTTGCTCCGAAGGCAAAGGCTGTGTCAGCACCTACTGTGGTTTCCTGAAATCATGCAGGGATGGGATCAGAGAATTGATTTTGGTTGGAAATAACCTTTTAAGGCCATTGAGCCCAACTGTTAGCCTGGGACTGCTAAGCCCACCACTAACGCGTGTCCCTAAATGCTGCATCTCCACATCTTTTAAGTCCTAATGGGGATGGTGATTCCCCAGCTGCCCTGGGCAGCCTGTGCCAGGGCTTGACATCCCTTTTGGTGAAGAAATCTTTCCTAAAATCTAAACTAACACCTCTGGTGTTGCCCTGGCCCCTCTCTGTAAGGAAAGGCTGCAGCCTTCATTGCATCCTCCCTGTTCACTTTTTTGCAAGGACTTGGGGAAATGGGACCTTGGTGGAAGGATTAGGGATGGGGATGGGATGAGATAAGAAGGAACAGGGTGGGCTTCCAAACCTGAAGCCCTTATGGGAGATGTGGTTTGACTTTCTGCTATGCACAGTAGTGGTTTGGAACACATTGGCACCCCAGCTGTGTCCCCTGGGGTAGGTGTCCAGCTCGCAGCTTCCTCCACTGAACCAGAAGCTCTTTTACTTCCAGGAAGGAATTTCTTGAGACCCCGCAGGGGAGCAGGGTTCAGAGTTCAGTATCCTCCTGTTGCAAGAAATTTGCCCCAAATCTTCCCCCGTGGTCTGTTGCAGGGTTAAAACATTCCCCAGTGCAGTCAGAGAGGGGATCAAATGTGGAGCCAGGAAAGAGGAAGCCTAATGGGTAGGTAATTAAAGGACATGCCAGGGATAGATGGATGAATGGAGTGGAGGGAGGATGCGGAGGGGCTATAGAAACACATTAATACATGTATGAGGAAGGGAGAGATGGATGACAAGATTAATTTATGATCGTTCCTGTCTATTATTATTCTGAGTCAGACACTCAGATCACATTTGGAAAGTCTCCAAACCTGCCCCAGTGCCATGAGGTTAATACAAGGCCAATGGCTCTGTGAGATCCCCTGGGCTCGGAGCCGGATTAGACAAACGCCAGCTGAAACCTAAGGTGGGCAGATAGGGGAGCAAGAGATAAAAGGTTGAGCAGAGGGGTTAGAGGCCTTCATGGGTGGGATTAGTGAGTGATGATACGGGCTGGCACCGGATCGGGGTCACCAGAGGAGTATTATCATCCAGGATGGCAGCAGCATGGAAACCCAGACTTACTTTAGGAGGGAGAAGGTAGTGCCTTGTTGTTTGTGTGATGGGATGAGGTGAGCTTGTAGCTGGTTGTACTCCCTGCTTCCCGGGCTGGCTGGATTTGATCATTGCATCTCAAATCCTTCTCTATCCCAGAGCTGCTTCAGCAGCTGGTGGCAAGTAGGGGTTCTTGAAATCTTTCCTGCCCAGGGGCTGCCGGCCTCCTGCTTGGGGTTTTTATATGTCCTGGCTAATTCTCAGGGGGTGGGGAGCAGTGAAGGACTTTGTAGGGTGTGGATCCCAAGTTCAGGACGCTGGGAGAGGTTGTTTTGCTGTAGCTCAGGGGCAGGAGTTGCAGTGGTGCCCAAGCAGTGATGTGGCACATTCCCAACTTCCCTGTGTGCCGGTTCTGTGCCATGGAGTGGCCCTTTCTCCACTTGTTTAACCCTTCTCTCCAGGGTTAAACAAGCGGCTCACTGGCAGCTTGACGCCTTGCCCATGTGGCTTGGGGCGGGTCCGCAGCCGTGTGATCCACGGAGGGAGTTCAGCAGCTCAGGAAAGAGGAGCAGTACTTCACAACAAGGGGCGAGGCAGGAGACTTGTTGGAAACTGCGATCATTAGATGTGCTCCTCCTTGGAAACCGTCTGAGCGTTTGCTTTCCCCTCAGTCCTCCTCTGAAGTACAGCTCTTCACTTCAGCTCCACAGGCTGGGTGGGCTGAGCTGGATTTCCCTTTCAAATCATACAGATGGGGCAAAGACAGCCCCAACCAGCTGGAGAGAGGGTGTGCAGGCAGGGAAGGGAGTTGGGAGGGATGAGGGTGCATCGCCTTTTGTTTATTCCTTGCTTTAACAATTGGCTGATAAAGTTGCATTTTTATTTGGTTTCAGTGGCAATCAGATTGAGAGCTGTAATATCCACTCACACCTCATAATTACCATTAATTCCTCTCTCCTCTAGCGAGGCAGGGCTGGGGTTGGCAGAGGCAGCTGGGAGCCGGGTGATTCGGGTCCCGGCACTTGGCATATTGATGAGCCGAGGTGGTGCCCGCTCCTTGGCCAGGGGCTGAGACGGAGGAATTGGAGAGGAGGGAGAAGGGGTGAGGAATGGGGGAAAATCCACCTTAAATCCCAGACAAAGGCAAACCCGGCAAAGTGTCGGAGTCAGCACAACAGGCTGTGTGAGTCTAATTACCATAACGATGTGAAAGAGCCCAATCAGCAATCTGGGGCTAATCTTTCATGTATTACAGGTCTCTCTTTTTCAGAGTGCTCCACAGCTAAATGCATTTTTAATGAAGATATTCCTAGACTTGCGGATAATTTCCCACTCTTTACAAGGAGGGTGTCAGAGCTCTTTAAATGGGCTGTTCTTCTTTATACATATATATATGTGTATGTATGTGTATATATATATATATGTCCCAGTTGTTCAGAAGGCCTGTGTCAGTACAGCAGGAAAAAGAAGCCATGCCCTGTCTCAGGGAGGGAGGGATGTGGTGGGAGGACTGGCTCTCACCAGGAAAGTTTGCTCTTTACATCTCCCATTTGCAGTTTGTGTGCTTTTCCCCCCTCTCTGGTGCAGCCAGATAATCAAATGTAATAAAAAAATAGTGGGAGTGGGGATTGGGGTGCTCAAAGCAGGATGGGTTGAGGTGAGGCCAGAGCCTCTGCAGTTACTGCAGCCTCAGCTATGGCTGTTGGGGGACTGTAATCATATTATTGCTCCAATGGTGATTTCTCCTATCACTTTCTAAAGTGCTGTCAGATGAAATCTGGCTGAAAATTAAGGGAGAAGCTGTGGTTGGCCTGCAGAGGATGAGATATTTGGGGAGGGAGACAGGCTGTCTCCTCCCGCTCCCCTGGATCTCAGCAGATGCTTTCATGGGGAGCAGGGAAAGGAAAACAGGGAGATTGCCTTTAAAGCCTCAGACAGCTGGCTCCTGACAGGAGGAAAACGCAGAGGGTGTGTTTCCAATTATCTCTGTAGATGGGGCCAAATCCCTAGAGGGGACGAGGAACCGTAAGTCAAAATGAGATCGAGGAATTGCCGGAGAGAAACTGGAGAGATGATGGGTCTCGTCCGAGCGCGGCCGTGTGGGGAACGTCACGGTGCTCAATTATAACCTGCCTGAAGGGAAAAGACTTTGAACTCGAGGGAAGAAGCACTTGCTGTGAGCCTGCAAGCAGGAGGGTGTCTGAAATGTCTGTGATGCCGTTGGATTGCTGGGTTTTCTCCTGGGCTGTGCATTGCCGAGTCTTTACTTGAGCCTCAGCAGTAGTGCTGGGGGCCCCTTCCCACTTGGGATTTAGTTGTAAATCTGAAATCTGAAAGGCCTCTGGAGCGCAGGAGTCTTTGAATGCACTGTGGAGTTGGGCTGGAGCAGCGATGTGTTAGGTCTGATCCCTTGCTTTCGGGTATGAGCCTTGCAGGAGTGCACTTTGTGGCTGAGCCCGGTTTGCCTCTTGGGTCTGGATGCTTGCTTTTGGTGGCCAAATTCCCTGCTCCTTTGGCACCTCCTTCCAGCTTGGTTTCTACTTGGTCTTATTTCTGGCCTTGTTCCTTCTTGCTATTGGGATTACAACCGTGTGGAGGATGCTGGGGGAGATGAGGGATAAAAGGCTTCATTTAAAGGCAGGACCAGAGATTTCTGGAGAAAATGCCGTGCTGAGGGTGCTGGGAGCTGCTGCTTGTACATCCTAAGGGAATTGCTTCCTTCCTCAGCCTGTCCCAAGGGCGTCCATCAGGGGACTGTGGGTGGTAAGGGGTTAAAGGGGCAGAGGAGGGAGAGGAGGACAGCAGAACTTTGCAGGGATGATAAACACCACTGAGGATGATTTTCTCTCCATGGAACAGGCCATTGATCTGTGATTAGAGGAGCTGAAGCTTTTAGAGACCATCAGGAGGAAATCACATCATTGTAGGCTCAGAGGTCAGAGAAAGGCGAGGAGGATGTGTGGAGGCAAAGCTTTGAGGGTCCTCAGAACAGCCAAGGGTCTTCAGGTTGGGACAATTGACACTTTCCTGACCTGGGCACTGGGGATTGGTCTGGTGGTTTTTGTGCTGTGGGCAGCCTGGGGTGACCAGATCACGTCTGAAGTCACAGCTGTGACCTCAGGATGTTTTCTCCTCTTGGTCCTAGAGATGCTGCTGCTGGACTGGATCTTAAAAACCATGAAAGGCTGGGGTTTGTCCCAGAACAGCCACGTGCAAACATCACCCCAGTGCTCTTGCTGATGGGGCTATGCTCTCTGGCCCCAGAAACACCCACTTCAAGCAATCCTTCTGAGTTCATTCCTCCACTTGGAGATGCTCCTTGAGCTGGAGTCCTTCAAGCACTGAAATTTCACTGGGGCTGGGCTAAGAATAGCTTGTGGGGCTGGTGCTCATAATGCTGCACTTTGATGCTGTGCTGAGGAGTGAATAGATTATGTGTGTGCCTTGGTGCCTGCTGTAAATAACTGGCTGCTGGAGCCAGGTGGGTATTATGGATTAATTCAGTAATTGGTCCATCTGGAGTATCTACTTACAATATCAATTTTTCCCATGTTCCTCTTAATATCTTGAAAGTAGCTTTAGGAAAATGCACAGTCTTAAGGAAAACTAGGAAGAGCTTGTTTAGCAAGAGGATGGAGGGGAAGGTCAGGAGATGAGCCATCAGGTAGGCTGGTAAAGGGTTACTCTCAAGCAGATCGATCACGTGTAATTTGGCCTTGCTCTGAGAGAAAAAGGAATAACAAAGGTAGGGCAGATTAAATAGAAGACAAAGGGAGAGCTCGTGATTACAGCCTCTCCTGTCCTGCTTTTCCCCAGCCTTGTGATGGCAGCTGTACCACTCATTTTCTGCCTGTTATTTTGCCTCTGGCCTCAGCCCCGTGTCTTCTCAGCGGGGTGTTTTAAAAATATGATATGATTCCTTTGCGTTCTGTGTTTGGAGACCCATAGCAGGCATTGACCTTTCAAATCTCTTTGTGATTAAAGCTCTTATTAATTTCCTGTGGGGCTGCAGACACTCTGAGGCAGTAAAGTGTTGGGAGTTCATTAACATGTGGGGCTTTAATTAGTCGGCAAGAAATCCCTCTCTGTCCTGATTTGACCAAGCAATGAAGAGGAAGGACGGTTCAAAAAAACGAGGGAGAAAAAACGATGTTGAAGTAAAAATAGTTGCAGCAAACATCTTCACAGTAGGAACAGATTTCAAGGTTCATGATCTATTCCTCAGGCGCTTTAGACCTGTGTGCATGTTCCCCATACAAACCATCAGCCATGGCTCTTTACAGACAGACATGGGGACAATCGTCCCACTGGCACCCAGAGCAGTTAATAATCGTGGCAGGAAGGGAATGAGCAGAAGGGTTTGAAAAACAAGCCAAGTGGACCCGTGCAGCAGCTTCTGCACAGCCTGATGCTGCCACGAGCAGCGCTACCTGTTCCACTCTCCCAGATTTCACTGCAGGTACACCAGGATTGCTGGAAAGCCAGATGCAATGAGCTTTGGTGTGATGGGGCTTGATTCTTCTACCTCCTGCCTTTTCAGTAGTGGCTGTGAGGGTAGCACCCCTCTTAGAGGAGATTTAGGCAGAGCAGAGCCCAGGGTCGGGTACAGCAGCAGTCCAGAGGTGCTCCAGCCGTGGGAATGCACCGTCAACACGTGGTCCTGGCATTTATTTAAACCTTGGGTGGAGTGATGTATGTTTGATTGCCCGGTTGATCTATTTGTGACAAGTGTTAAAACACATGTGCATTGATTTTCTTTGAGGAGCGTATTTCTAAGGGTAATTTAATAGTGGTGTTGAGCATAGCTCTTACTGGCCAGGGAAGAGGTGGAGGGAGGGGAGGGGGGATTAGATGAAGAAGAGAGACGCTAATGGCGTTTTCACAATGCAATTGCTTAGGTCAGTGAAAAGCTGTCACAGTTTAATGCACTTGCTTGTTGGGGATGTTATCATATACAGGATTAAGCCATTCCAAAACATGAAAACAAGAGCAGCTTGTTAGCGAGGGAAGCTGTTAAAGAGCTGCTGTTGCAAAGTTATGATCTCTGTGTGGAAGGAGTTACGCTGAGCCTCTCCTGCTGCCGAGGCTGCAGGGATGCTGTTGTCTTCTGGGACCAGCTGGGCTTCATCTCCCCTTCTCCTGGGAGAGCCGCTCCGTGGCATTTGATCCTGGATCCTGCGAGGTCATTAGAGGATGGGCACAGAGTTAGAGCCTGGGAAAGGGTAAATCTGTGTGCATCTCTTGGCTCCAGGCTGAGGTGTTTGGATGTGCCGTGGTGTTGTGACCAAGAGCAGCAATTCAGTCTGGGTGTGTTCCTCCTCTGCCAGGACAGTGAGCCCAATATCCACCTGCCATCTTCTTTGAGCTTTAGTAGATTTGCTTCTTGACACCTAATGAGGAATAAAAGATTTTCTACTGGCTCAGGCAGGGATCTAAAAGTCAGGCTGGGCTTTTCCAGGTGAAATACTGTCGTTGTTGATATCCTTGCAGCCTCCTGGTCTCCTGTGGGGCTGCAGAACCAGTACTTGGATGGCAGCAACACCTCTCATCACACTGCAGTCGGGGGAGGCTCTGCTCCCTCCTTCTGGGCTGACTCCTCATGGCTGCCAGGAACAGAAAGCATTACAATCTCATCTGTGTCACCCAAAATCAGCAGCTCCAGCTCTGGATATGTATGGGGAGCTGCCGTGTGGAATAGGATGGAAAGGCTGTGCCATCTCCCCATTGCCAGTTTTCACAGCGGGTTGTATTTTAGTCTCTCCCCGTGCTAGCGTGTGAGCTCCTCTCCACCATATGTAATATTTAGTTCTCTATCCAGTCTACTTTCAGATGTTGAAAACAATGAAGCATCTCATCCTTCCTCTTGGGAGATGGTTGCAGTGCCCTGTAGATCTTGGCATCAAGAACTTCTTTCATATATGCACTTGACCTAAATTCTCTCTCTCTTGCAAATAACCACAGTTTTGCCCTCTGGCAATATCCCCTCTCCCAATATCCCTCTTCTTTAGAGTGTTCACACTTGAAATACTTATGGTTGCAATAATGCCAGGTACCTTTATATGTATTTTAACCAGGCTGTAAATCCTGCTGGTAGACAAGGTTGTTGTTATCTGGCTTCTGCCATGACCCACTGTTAAAATACATGACATAAATTACACAGAACGTATCATACAAGCCATTTTTCCTCGTATGAAGCCTGATAAATATTAATGGCCCATTGTTGTAGCTTTGTACTGTGGTAGGATTGGAGTCAATGAGGTTGATCCGAGGCATGATAATTGCTGGTGGACATGGACCCCAGGCAGCACTGAATTAGCTGTCTCTCCAAGTACTGTGCACTTCTGGTGCTCTGATTGTGCACTTCTAGAGCTCTGAATTTGGCATCTGCTTTCGCAAATTCTGTATTGTAGAGGGAAGACTCAGGCTGGATGAGACAAGTTTACCCAAAACTCTTCCTGTGCTGTTTTGTCCTCACTTGGGTCCTCTGTAATATTAAATTTTGCATTCATCTTTGCCACAGATGGCAAGGCAGCAGTGTGGACGTCACCTCTGTCCCCAGGCCCATGTCACTGCTCATCCCTCACACCCTTGGGACCCACTGCCCACACCTCCCCTTATCTCCCCAGTCTGAATTTTCAGCGCCTGCCAGCTGTAAATGGCATTTTATGCACTGGAAATGTGAATCCGGTCAGTGGCGTCGGCTCTGTCACGCTTATCAGAAATGCATTATCAGGAGGGGATTAGACAGAACCTCGTGCTCCTGTTGCTATCCATGCCAGGCGAATAATGAATAATGAAAATTCCCAGGACCAGAGACAAACACACTTGACAGGCAGGGAAGCGCCTGCACTGCCTTTCACTCACTTTAATGTGACAAACGTGGCTCCTTCAGAAATCTTTCCACTCCATTCACCATGGGGTTTTTTTTCCCAATTTTTTCCCCTCCTCCTGCTGCCTCCCCACTCTCCCAGCCCCTTAGCCCCTGTGCCATGGAGGAGGATTCAGGAGGTCACTTCCACCCAGCCTCATCCGTTCACACACGGATGCTGTGGTGGTTTGGGTCCTCACCTGCTCTGAACTTCGCTGTTGCAGCATCTCTCCCCTGTTGTCAGCGAAGCTTTCACAGGAGAGCAGAGCGTGGCAGAGATGCTGCTCTGCTCACACAACCCTCACTTCCACAGTGCGTTTGGTGGGGGTGAGAGTGAAGGGACTGTGTCTCCCAGGATATCAGTCCTACATCCTTCAGTGCTGACCTTCCCCCGCCATTATGGTTTTGCTCCCTGCTCTTCTCCCGGGCACTCCAGACTTGTCCAAACCTCATCCTGCACCGCAGATACTCTGGTTAACTTGAGTCCTTGCCCTTTTCTCAGGGTCAGTGGATGCTTGGTTTTATTCTGTCTCGTACCTGCCCTTCCTGAGCTGTGCAGAGAGCATGCACTTCCCTGGGGCTGACCGGCCACTCGTGGCTTTTGAAGTGTGTAATGCAGGAGGACTGAACTCCTTGACACAGTCGGTGTAGCAACGGGAGCAGCAGATCCTACTGCAGCATTCCTGGGCTCAGAGAGAGCTTTCCTGGCATCCCTGTGCCTTCTGCCTGCCTGTTCTGTACATTTCCCACTCAGGGGCAGGAGGGTGTGGGTTCCATAGTGATGCACACACTGGTGCAGGTGGCTGTGAGCGAGCTCCAGTTCTCCCAAGTCTCTGGATGCACTGGAGCTTTCTCCAGGATGCTGTGGCTGACCTGTGGAGTGGGCACTGCTCAGAGAGCATGGGGCCAAGGAGAAGGGGGTTGTGGCTGACCAGGTATGAGATTTTTCCCAGGACTCGGGTCTGGCCTGCCTCTTGTCTCACGTAAATCAGCCATGGCGATGCCATCTGTAAAGGCAGTCTACACGAGACGCGACTACAACATGGGCTTTTTTTTTCCCTGCAGTTGTCATCTAGAAGCAGGCAATAAATTTTATGGACCGGGGTTTATTGAGCACAGAGGATGAGGAATTGAGCTGCCTGGCTTGAATCTGAAGCTGATGTTCTGGAGGGAACAGGCGCTTTCAGACGAATGCTTCGATCACTCACTGCCCACTTTCCAGAGGAAGCCAAATGACCGTGTCCCATGTCAGCATTTCCTGGGGAGCAGCGCCTGGAGCCAGCCATCCCCTGCCTATCGGGGTGACATCTGTCTGTTTCCCAGCCTGCCTCTTTAAAAAGCATCCAGGCTGCTGCTGGGAGGACGTCTTGGCTTGGCACCGGCAGTGACAGTCTCTCTTGACGCAGTCTTCTTGGCCGCGTTGCACCAACTCTGTGACTCCCGCTCTCCCTCCCATCCACCCAGCAGGGAGGGAAGGAGCTGTGAGCCCACATCACATCTGCTGCGCAGTGTGAGCCTTTGCCAGTGAGACTCCTGCTCATTAATGTCAAACTTAGTTTAGCAAATAATGCACATTATCTCGTCCTGGGGAAGGGGCTGGTGCCAGCAGCAATCGCGGCAGCTCCGGAGGAGATGCAGCTCCAAAGCTCTGGGATTTGGGCATGGGGTGGGAATGTGCTGGGGAGTGTGGGCAGGGCTTTGCTTCATGCATGAAAGTGCTCCTGGAGTTTCATGTCTGGGACTCTTGGCCAAACACAGAGTCATAGAATCATAGAATGGCCTGGATTAGAAAGGATATTAAAGATCAATTCCAACCCCCTGTCATGGTCGAGGTCATCTTCCATTCCAGGTTGCTGCAAGCCATGTCCAACCTGGCCTTGTTGTCCCTTCCTGGGATGACACATCTGTAACTTCTCTGGGAAACCTGTGCCAGGACCTCACCACCCTCAGAGGGAAGAATTTTTTTCCCTGTATCTAATCTAAACCTACTCTCTGTCAGTGTGAAGCCCCTTCTCTTTGTGCTGTCACTCCATGCTCTTTAGAAGTTCCTCTCTCCATCTTTCTTGTAGAATCCCTTCAGTCCTGGCCATTATTTCCATACTTGTGAAGGCAGTTTGTGCCACTGGCTCAAGCAAGAACAGGTGGGAGTTTTGATACATTCAGGTTGTACTTCTTTGGCCTTTTTCTGCAGCAGGAGGTTTATTTGCTTTTCTCTTCAATCACATGGTTCTCTTCACATCCGCAAGCTGGAGGAAGAGGCAGAGTGAGCCCCAGTCCTCTCCTCTCTCTGCCAGTGCTGCAGTATTCAATAGCTCATGATGTTTTGGGGGGATTTGCCAAAGCACACCTTGTCAACCACTGCCCCGATTCCCTGACTACCCCAGAGCAGAGATGAGCTGGTGATTTATTGTTCACGCTAAGAAAAGAGAACTCCATCTCTGGTGATGCTCACAGGGTTGCTTCTGTAAGCTGAGACAGCTCATCTGTTTTAGCAGAGCCAGTATTTCAAGGATTGCCACTGTTAGCTGGCCATTATCATCCCCATTTTTCATACAAATCAATTGAGGCTGAGTCAGAAAACAAGAACGGTAGATAACAAGGAGCCAAAAAATAGCCAGAGGTCCTGGCACCAAGCCTGGGATTGAACTGTTTTGACTGTGATGCCTCTTTGAAGGCATCTGAGTGGACCTCCTTCCTCTCTGTCCCATGTCAAGGCTGTTGGTGCTGCCTTGTGCCTTCACTGCAGCCTCAATGCGGTTTTACGCAATGGGTTTTAGGTGAGCGAGTTCCTCCTGTAGTGCTAACACCACATTACAGAATCAGAATGGTTTGGGTTGGGACTTTAAAGCACATCTCTTTGCGCCCTCTTCCATGGGAAGGTGGAATCCACTGTCCCAGTTTGCTCCCAGCCCCATCCAGCCCTGCCTTGGACACTTCCAGGCATGGGGCAGCCACAGCTTCTCTGGGCACCCTCATTCTCACTATAAAGAATTTTTCCATCCATCAAACCTAAGTTTCTGAAGCATCTTTAAATACCTTTAATTCTGGACACCTTTTGCCTCATGGGACAGTTGCAGTTGATGTTAATGGAAGTTATTTATTCCGATTAGTGGCAGTTTCTGTTACTGTGCTATTTCTGTATAAACTCCCCTGAAGGTCATGACTGTTCCAGGCAGGTTGGTGTGCTGGGATAACCAGAGGATGTGCTCAGTCCTGTGCTCTAGCTGGAGCCACAGGAAGAGCCCTGGGAAACCTGAAAAAATTTGGGAGTAGAGCTTGTAGGAAAATTTCCTTTGGAGTATCTTTTTCCCACCAGAAAAAGACTGCCTTTGTCAAGAGAGACACTGACGTGGGAAACATCTGTTCTGTGCTAAAAAAAGGGGGAAAGGCAGATAGAGGGAAAAACTCAAGAATGTGATTTCCCCCTCCCCTCTGCTTGTTAAGCAGCAAAATGGAAACAAGAATAATTGTGAGCATATGGGGTGAAAAAATAATAAACAGGCGAATAAAGTAAAATGATGTTCTGGCTGGGCAGCTGATTTTTTTTTGGGTTTTGTTTCATTTGCGGATGTTGGAATTGTTGTGGGGGGATGTGTTGTCAGTAAAACAGGCAAACAGAGATCAGCCAGATGAAATGAATTCTGAGGCTGAACACACAGGAGGCTGAACATGGAAATAACATTGTGTTCATGGGAGCTCAGAGCCTGGGTTGAGAGAGGGGTGGCACTCATGACCTGCTGGCTCGGAGGTTGTCCATGCAACCTAAAATCATCCTGTTTATGTTAATGGAGCCTCTCCTAACCCGCTCTGCTCCTCGGGGAGCAGCCTGTGGTTGGAGGCTCACGTGAGAGATGAGCACTAGACTGGAGTACTCTCAGCAGATGCCAGTGCTGAACTTTCTGCCTCACTTGAAGCGAGTTATTTCTCCACAGCCGTGGAGGAGGGGGCTGAGGGAAGGTAGGAGCAGAGCTGTGATCCCGTGTAAGTGATAGCACGTCAGGCAGAAACGAAATGCTGCTTCCCCTTCTCCCAGCCTGCTGCCTGAGCACTGCCTGGGCACCATTTGAGCTTGTCTTTCCTCAGGGTTGATGCCACACTGTGTGTACCCAGCCAGGGACAAGAGTGGTGGTGGCAGTGAGGACAAAGTGTGGTGTTTGATCTGGGGTTTGATGGGAGCACTGCCTGCCCCGTTTGTCACTGTCCCTTCTCCCCCTGGCAAAGTAGCATTGTTTTTCAATCAGAGGACAGATCTGTCTTCACAGCTAGAGAGGACAGAGGGGAAGGAAAACAGCTTAAATCCTGCAGGAAGCAAGTATAACATGATGGGTCTCCTGAATTCCAGCATGACAGTGACAGCCTTTAGAGAAATGGCCTTTGCCAGCCGGGAGCTGAACTCTGTCACTGCTAACCCATGTACCAATCCTGCAACCCATCTGTCTTGTCGTAGCGTGTGCCCATGGCTGATGATGGCCATTCCTCAGGTCTCCTTGGAGGAGCAGAAGGCACCAGGGGCGTCAGAAAGCCCAGGACACTGTGCCTGTGTGAAGGATTGTCATGGCCGTGTTGCCCTGTGTGCAGTGAGGGCGCACAGGCCTGCAGTGACCAGGACCCCGTGACCTGCAGGCTGTGGGTGCAGCTGCTCCACAGAGCCCATGAAGGCACTGCCCAGCCTCTTTGCTCCAGGTCTCCAAAAACCAAGAAACGGGATCAGTTTCCCCTCGTGCTTTGCCATCAGCTCAGAGGAGCTCTCCTCCCAGAACCTCCACACTCAATTCCCAGTTTCAGTCCCAGCTTTGCAAAGCTTCTTGTTGGGATCATGGCTTGGGATTCTCTCCCTTCCTGAGGGCTGGAAACTTGCCTCTGGCCACCTGGCGCGCTTGCCTTTGGATTTGCAGCTTCTCCTGCTCATTAGCTCATAAATAATATGGACCAGCAGCATTCAGTGCTAATTAATTTTGTGAACTGAACCAGGGTGAATGGGGTAATTGCCCGTGGCGTGTGTGGGCCGCCAGGTGAGCCCTCCTGCTTTTGTCCTCCTTGTTTACCAGCTCCTCTCTGTTTATTTTAAGAAGCAGTTGGTCCCTTCCCCATGTGCAGAAGAAAAGCCATGTGATCCAGCCCAGAGAGAGCGCAGCAGGCGCTGAATATTAAATTAAAACACATCCTCGCTTATACACAAAAAAAACCCCAAGCTGGAAAGGTTAAGAGCTAACAGAGATCCTCAGAACAGTCTCTGTCTGTTTGGAATGAATTAATCAGACCATTAAACAAATCTTTTAATCTAAAGTATCCCTTTCATTTCAGTACTCTGTAAAACAAAGTGACTGGAGTATTGAGGGAAGAGTTTGTCGTTACTGTGCTTTATTTGTACTAGGGAGGCGGATGGTGAGATGATTCTTTCTCCCTCCCTGTCTTCCTCTTTCAGAAACAAAAGCTGGGTTAGAAAGAGCACGTGAGCTGGGATGAAATGGGCATGGAAAAGGCTGAATTCCCATGGCTCACAAGGTGTTACATCATGACCGGGGGGCGTTTTTTTGTCTTGGGAAGCAGAGCAAGCAGGGAAGGGGAAACATCTCAGCTGGAGATGAACAATATGTGGGAAGTACAGGGTGCTGGAGTCTTGGGATAGTGAGGCTGGAGCAGGGAAGGCAGAGACCATTACTGAGGTCTTTGAACCCAGAACAAACAGGGAAGTTGCTGCTGCAAAGGCCCAGTGGAGTTATCAGACGCGGGTCTGGGGAGTCACGGAGGCGCCGGGATGCTCAGAGATCTCAAACTGTGCCACAGGCTTTCCTCAGCCTGAGCATCCTGTCGAGGAAAGGGGCTGGGAGGATTGCACATGTGGCAAGGAGCTCAGGAACTCTGTGTGCTGCCTTGGACAACTCCTGACTGCAAGACAGTCACTTTCTGCAGTGCTGAGCAGCGCTGGGGCCTCTTGAGTTGTGTTTTTAAAGGCATTTGTGAAGTTGGTGATGTTTTAAGCTTCCCATTCCTGTTGGCTCAACAGAACCACTGCCTTAACATCCAGCTCTTTGGGGTGGCACTAAAACCAGCTCAGAACTCTGTGAGGATGCACTCATCCCTTATTCTTTACCCTTCAGTGTTTGATGGCATTTTTAAAGCTATTCCTGGCTTTTTTTTTCCCCAGCTGAATGTGTGCAGGAAGACCTAACCTAGGAAAGAACCCTCTGACCTGGGCACAGCTTGTGAGTGTGTTCCCCTCGCCGCTCTGTTTTGGTGCTTGCACCCAAATATTTGAGAAAATGCTACTATCACTTTCACATGTGCAGAGAGAAAGGGAAAGATAAACTCAGGTAAAATCATGCAATCCTGTTGCAAAATCAAATGTATCATTTTTTTTTCTTCCCCCCTTATTATTTTTTTCTCCCTTTTTAATACACTCTTCAAAGCTTGCTAAGATTAAGTGCGCGATTTATCTTCGCCAAGTTTGAATTTTAAAAGGAACAGCCAACTGTGTGATCGTATTATTAATATTTATACCTCGTCACAGAATGTTGACAGATTAATTATGCAATATGGTATAAAAATCAGCAGGCAGCGTGGGAGGGCGGTGGCAAAGTTCATGTATTAATAACACAGCGGGGTGGCTCGCACGCTCCCTGTGTGGCTCCCTGTTATCAGCACCTCATCCCGCGCCCGGTGGAGGCACCTTCATCCCTCTGAAGGGATGAGCATGCTGACAGCAAGAGGGGAAGGACAAATGGAAGAAGGCTGAGGAATCCCGGCTCTTTTGTGCTGCTCCGGGAGGCTTTGTTAGGTCAGAGAGCAGCTGTGAGGAGCTTCACTACCTGCTGAAGAGCACCAAGAGGTGGCTTTGGCAGTGCAGATGCTGGCGGTTTGCTCTAAAGTTGTTTTTTTCAGCCTGTCTCATCCTTCCACCTCACCAATTAGCCCTTCTCTTAACGAGCAGTGTCAGCCTGTCTTGCCAAAATTGCTTCACTCTCACCTGTCCATGGTGGCTGGTGCTGTGCCTCTTCTGAGGACAAAGGTTTAAATCATCTTTAGTGGACAAGTACAAGATGGATAGTTGTACAGGGAGAGACTTTTCCTTCCCCAAGAAGTCAACTGGGGTCGTTGGGCACAGAATCTGAGAGATTTATATAAGGAAAAATAGGAAATGAAAACTATTGAGCCCCAGGGGTGGGAGAAAAGTCACCTGAGAGCAGCCTGGTGTTGTTTGCTGCCCAGTCCTGACTGGAGAACTGAAGTTTGTAGCTGTTGTGAGAAGCATCTGTGGAGTGTTAGCTCTCAGGATCTTCTCCTCTGGTTTTCTCCTGGAGACGTGCACCCTGTGAGCCTGATCCTGCCCTAGGGCCTCTATCCATTGGCATCTGTCTCACTGAGATGGATGGGTGGATGCTAAATTAAGGTCGGGTGTGTGGATGACTCACGCCAGCCAGCCTGGCTGGACAGCAGAAGTCTGTGGCTGGGAATAAATCCTTCAGCGTGGAGCTGACAATGTTTGCCACGGGCAGAGCTGCCTCTCCCAGCTCAGCTGTCCCCTCCGGTCACCCTCGGTGTGAAGGAAAGCTTGCCCTCCCAAAACCCTTAGGGCTTGCTATTTCCATCCCAGACTCTCTCTGCCTAAGTGCTGCTCGTTTGGATTTTTTTATTAATGAATCTTTTTCCTCAGTGTTTCTCAGGGGGATGTTTGATATGAAACGATTTGCCCGATCCTTCTCAAATCTGAAGCAGCATCTGGGTCGGGCTGTGGGGTTGGGCTGTTAGAGGGTTCTTTGCCAGAGAAGCTCTGGATTTTAGAAAGGCGGCACAGTACATCTCTCCCTCCTGCTCTCCTCTTCCATCCTGCTCCTGTTTGGCCCTGGCACAAGCTCTTTCCTAAAAAAACCCATCCATGTGCAGCCAAGCTATGGAGAACAGCCTTTGGGGAGATGTGCAGAGGCATTTCAAGACAGATATCCCAGCTCCAATGAGGTGTTTAACCTGCCACACAACAAAGAAAGTCGTTTAAGGTGGCTTTTGAAAGCCTTTCCAAGGATTTGGCTTCTCAATTTCCATTCAAATGAACTTTCCCTGTTCCCTTGCGTGCAGCTTCCCGATGCCTCTTTTTGCAGCCTCGGCCTTTCAATCTTAATTAAAAAAAATGGAAAGAACAAAGGTACAATTGAGCGAAGCACTTCAACAAATGGTTGAAGTAACAGATTTTCCTGGCTTTCAGTGCAGGCTTAGAGGTGTTTTGGGACTTTGCTCCATGAAATTGGGGTCCTAAGCCTACTGGTGCAAATCCCTCCAGCTTTTTCACCCCAGAAGCAAGTCCACATTGATGGGAAATGTTTTGATCCACCTGGAGCAGGTTCTTATTGCAGCAACTTGAGTTATAGAGGGTTCTTCCCCCCCCATTTCTAGGTTTCTTTTCTAATTGGGATGGGAACAAAGGCAGAAGCCTTGGAGTTGTTTAGAAAATGTTTTTTTTTCTGCTAATGGCAAAGCTGATCTCCTTCCGGATGGCCAGGCAAGATTTGTCAGCATTATCTGTCACTGGTCCTTAAGTAGATGTGAATCTAGAAATGCGAAGGGTTGGCTGTTAGTGAGTGGAGATTGGGAGCACAGGGCGAGGGGAATGGCCAGGAAAGTCCAAACCACCAGCGGATAGAGCCGTCCCCTGCAGCTTCCCACTCGGAGCTGGAGCTCCCTGCGAGTCTCCTCCTGCCCTTCCAGATGATAAACGTTGGATAATTGATTTATCCCGGCCGTGCCCCACCTGGCTGTCAGCTGTCTGGTTTCCCCCGAGTGCCCGCAGCCGCTTTCGGCCCCGCTCGGCCGCTCTCCCGCCACACGAGGACACGGTGCCTTGGCAGGGAGCAGATGGACAGCCCATCCTGTAGGCATCAAGTGCAGGAGGCTCAGTGCTGAGCTCTTCGGAGGCTGACGGCTCCCAAGACCCCGGAATGCTGCAAGGAGCAGTCAGGAGAGCGCTGTTTGTCGGTGGGAAGGCAACTTTTGCTGGCTGAAGGTCCTTTTCCAAGTAGCCCTCAAGGTTAAAGTTGGATGCTCCTTCCAGATGGTCTCCATCTGATGCATCTCATTACGGGCTGAAGCTGCCTCGCGTTCCTGGCCTCCCAGTGCCAAGAATAACAAGGAATGGAAGCCAGCAACAGCGATGGCTGCTGTTAGAAGGGCATAAGATGATTTAAGGGTCAAGACAAGACCATATGGCCCATCAAGGTCTCGTTGTAACAACCCTGAGGAATATAAAACACCTTGTGTTAGTTCACCCTTTCTGCTTCCTCACAAGGCTGTTTGCTGTAACCTTTGTGAGAGCAGTTCCCCAGCTCCACCCTGCTCTGATTTATGCCCCGAGCTGCTTTCCAGAGCCCTGTGGGTCCCCTCACAGGGTGCCCTCCCTGGCAGGCAGATGGGAGGAGCAGAGGGTCTGTGGATCCAGGCTCAGTCCTCTGTCACTGGTTTAGGGAAAGCCAGGAGACCCTGCGTGTGCAGCTGTGAAACTGGGTGTCATGTGTGAGTTCTTTTGGCACCCGAGGGTGTGCTGGAGCATTTAGTGCTTCTGCCAGCATTCCTCATCCCTGGATCAGTGTGAAGTGGCCTCTCGGTGTAATTGATGGCTCACCCCTCCACTGCCTCCAGCCCCCTCGGCCCTCAGCCAGCCCAACTGCTGAGCTGGATAAGCCACATCTGGTTGGTCTTTCCTTGAGATTTAGATGCGTCTGGAGCGAGCTTAGCTTGTTGTCTTCTCAAATAGTCTGGGCTTTTCCCTGTGGGCTCACAGCCTTCCTTTACCAAATCCTGCTAAAATAACTCATTTCCATGGTGGGAGCACTCTCAGAGCAGGAGGGACCCCCGCCCTCAGTTGGGAAGAGTGTCTGTGTGTGTCCCATCACTTTAATTCCAAGGTGAAGTGCAGCTCTTGGCACAACCAATCCAAGCGCTGTGGCTGCACAGATAAATCTGCATTTCTGAGAGGGAGTCGAGGCTTCCTTGGAGTGTCAGCACAGGGCTTGGCAGGCAGCGGGCTGGAGGCAGCAATGCTCCTGTTCCCGAGGCTTTTCCCAAAAAGGCAGTGTGCGTGGGCGTCTGGGATCGCGTGGGCAGCCACACCTCAGGGCTGTGGCTCAGTGCCCCGGTGCTGTGTCTCTGCCCTGCTTTGGTGACGGGACAGCCACCATTCCTGCTCTCTCGTCCCACAGTGCATTTCCCGAGGGAGCACTTACAGCACTGACCTTAAAGAGCAATTTTGGGCAAGCACAGAGCAGCTCAATTGTTCATAAACCTGACATTTATGTCTCGGAGATTCTTCCTCTGCAGGATGCACTGCTCTTTATGATTTTTATCAGATAAAATGCCCCTTTGCCCCCAACCAAGCTCTTTCTCCTTCCCTGATGTTTTTGTAGGGCAATCATTGTGAACAGAGAGCTTGAAGGCATCTGCTCGTCCTTAATGTCGTGGCTCGGCGAGGGTTAGGGAAATGCTTGTGCAGGCATTAGCAAGCACGGATGGGTAGGACTGAGCCCTGGTCCTCTAATGTTGGTAATTACTGAGCAGGGATTAGGGATTGCACTGCGCGCACGTAGAGAAGCTGAGTATTAAATGCAAACAGATCAAACCACCTGGAGGACCCGCAAAGTTTATTCCTGTGATTTTCACTGCTCTGCTGAAAGGCTTCCTGGGCTGTCAGATCATTTCCCTGCTCCTCACGGGGGTGGCATGGTGGGTTTGGAAGCAGCAATGTGGTGTCATCCCAAAATAGCTGCTAACTGGGGGGCAGGATAACCAGCCAGCATGCAGGAGTGCATCTTCAGCTTCAGACTTCCCATAAAAAGCTGGAGCAAAGGCAGCAGCTGTGGGCAGAGGTACCTGTGTGAGAGCAGCCCTTGGTCCTGTCCCAACTCCACGGGGACAGCAGTGACCTGAGACAGGGTTCTGTGCTGCTCTGTCCTCAGGCTGCCCAGAGACGTTGTGGATGCCCCATACCCAGAACTGTTCCAGGCTGGGTTCCATGGAGCTCTGAGAACCTGGTCTAGTGAAAGGTGTCCCTGCCCACAGCAGGGAGCTTGGAATGAGATGAGCTTTAAGGTCATTTTCACCCCAAACCATTCTGGGATTCTGTGATCTCCCCTTCCTTAGTGCTGGTCCTGTCTCCCAGCTCCTTCCCAGTCACTGCACAAGGAAACCCAGTGGATGAACAAACACAGCTTACTCTGACCAGGGCATCCTCTGTCTGGTCTATTAATACCAGCTCCACATGGAGGGCTTGCTACCCTGGAAGTGTTAATTAGCTTTCCCCCTCCTCCTCCCCATGATTTTTCTGCCTCGCTCTTTAGAAGGTCTCTGAACCAGGAGATCAATGCCTCCTGCTAATCCGCTCTTCAGCAGCTTAGAGAGGCACCACAGAATACTCCGTTTAATTCTCCTCTAACACCTTTGCTAATCATCCTTTCCAGCCCCAGAGCCCCAGGCAGGCGGGCAGGGGAGGGCCCGGACGGGCGGCGGCACAGCAGGCGCTCGTTTACACCCTGCAGGAGACGTGGCAGGACCTGCCCAGTGCAGTGGAAGGAGCAGGGGGGAAAAGCAGTGGGAGAGAAAGGAGGGGAAGATTCTTTGGGATGGGAAGTGTGGCATCAGCGTGCAAACCATTTGAATGCTCTTGGAGTCGTGGAATCATTTATTGAGGCTGGAAAAGACCTCCCAGTGGTGTCGGTTCCCCTCTTGTCCTGTCCCCCTGTGCTGTAGATGCAGGCTGTGCTGTGAACCTGTGCAGGTAATGGGGATAACTGCTCCTCTTGGCCTCTCCACACAGTGCCCTGCAGTCTGTAAGGGCTTGTCAGGGTGGGTCAAAGCCCTGAAGCCTGGGATCTGCACTGAGCTGTCTCTCTGAGCAGTGTTCCCTGTGGGCAGGGACATGTGGGAGGCCCCAGAGGTGAGCGGTCACATCCCACATGCTGCCGTGGTCCTCTGTAGCAGGACATCATGGAATCATGGGGTCATTTTGGTTGGAAAAGACCTCTAAGATCAACTCCAAGCATGCTCAGGTTTTTTGGCTGGCTTGAGCTGGGGGCTGTGGGCACTGGGAGCTCTTCCACTGCCTCTCCAGCTGCTCAGCTCCCTGTGCTTGGCCATCCTCCCCTCCGTGGGAGCAGGACTTCTCTGGGGTCACTTTGGCTTTCACAACAGAGCTGTATAAATAGCCTGGGGTCACTCTGAGAGTCAGACAGAGTCACCCGTGGGTGACAGTTGTTGTGCTTTGACTCCTTGGCTCTTTCTGCACAAGTTTACCAGAGGCTGTGTCTCCTCTGTGGAGAAGACAGTGACCTGGATTTAGCTGTGAGGATCTTGCTGAGCTTTTCCACCTCCAACCGCTGTGATCCAGCAAACGGCTTCGAGCAAAAACCCACGTGCAAGTGCGAGTGCATGCTAATGAGTCGTGTTTCCAAAACCAGAAGGAACCAACTCTACAGGGATTTGGTACTTTTATTATTTTTTTTCCCTGCTACCCAAGTTCAATAGCAGTGAATTGCATATTTCTCTGAGGCTTCTCAACAAACAATTTACAGTGTAAATATATTTGTTGGCATGCAAATCACTCTGCATTATGAGTCTTGATTAATATTATAATGTGTTGATGAAAGCCTCTAAGTGGTTCTTGGAACTAAGGTTCCTGACAAAGATCAGCTGTTTGGGTGCCCAGTGTTTGCAAAACATTAGATTAGGGTGATTTTTTTCCTTTGTTTTGGTTTCTTTCCCCCATGTGTGTTGTTTAATGGGCTGTTTCTTTTCCCTCTCCCTCTGTTTAAGATGCTGAGTGCAAAGTGGCAGTGGCTCTTCAAACCAGGCAATTAATTAACACAATCAAGCTCTTCCCCACGTTGCTGCCACCCCTTTGTGCTCCTTGTCCCCCATGTAAGCGGGATGCTGCTGTGGGGGTGCTCCTCAGCCCCTGCTCCTGGAGTTGCTGGGGAGGGACAGGATAAAGGGTACAGAGCTGTCAGCAATTCCTGTGTGTGCCAGGAGCTAGGCTGAGACATGGAGCAGCAAATCCGTGTGTGGATGGAGCTGCTCACTGAGCAGCAGAGTAATCAGGCTTGATTGCCTATGGAGCCATCCCAGGGGCTTTGTTCCCCTGGAGCCTCTTTGGTCTGGAGGAAAGTTCATGGTCAGTGCTGCAAATGTAGCACCATGAGGCTCCTTCCGTGGAGGTTCCCAGCATCTCTAGGATGGAGCAACTTTGATGTTTCCAGGATGGAACAACTTTGATGTTGCACCTTCCCTGCCAGAACAGTGCGGTGAAGAACTGCGGGGTTCATCAGGGGGTGTTTGTGACAGCTCCTGAAGCACCTGGAAAACCTTTCCCTCTTCCAGCCCATTCTCCTCACACAGAGCTGGGTGCTCTGGGGAAGAGGATGTGTTTCCAGCCTCTCTCTGGCATTTGCCTGTGGAGAAAGGAGAGAGAGGCAGTGACAGGCTTTGAGCACCTTCCTCCCCACTCCAGCTTTTGTGACAGTTGCTCTCTTTGCTATTTTGCTTCTATCCTTTGGAGCCGAGTTCCCAAAGGTGTCAGGACAAATGCCACACTCATCAGTGTGGCTCTGCCCAGGCAGGCAGGAGCAAGGAGAAAAGGCAAGAAAGCAAAAATAACCCTGTTTAGCAGGCGGCAGAGCAGGGTTTAGTGACAGCCTCAAGTCTTGATCTTTGTTAAACTGCTGTTTTGCTCAGAGACTCAGAGAGAGCACCGTGAAATACGTGAAATACGGAGTGTTCAGCTTGTACCGCTCCCGAAGAGCTGTGCAGGTCGTGTGCGGCTCTGCTGTGACACGCTTGGCAGGGAGCACATCAGGGGGGCACACCGAGCTCCCCTGCCCCAGGAAGGGGCTGATTTGGGACAGCGTCTCCCCTCTCAGCATGGTGAGCCCACTCCTGGGTTTGCTCCCCTCCATTTCTGTGCAGTCCCGAGCGGTTTTCTGCAGTGGCTCGTGGCTCATTTGGCAGTCCCCAGGGAGAGCAGGATGGCAGAGCCATCCCCACCCTGCTCGTTGCCCTCTGAGCGTGGCAGCTCGTGCTGAGGTCTCGGAGAGGGAGCCGAGCTGCGCAGGGAAAACACAGGCACTTAAAGGAGAGACAGAGAGAGAGGGGGGAAAGAGCGATGAGGACACGTGCTTTAAAAGAACACACTGCCTTTTTTTTCCTCTTCCTTTTCTTTTTTCTGAAAGCAGCTGTGCCTTTTTCCAGCACTTTTAACTGGTTGCCAGGGAAACAGAGCAAGGGAGAGTGGAAAGGTTAGATGGATATTGGACGAGGCTAATGCACTTGTTTCAACCAAGAATTGACAGGTGCTTAGGACACCGAAGGTCCTGATAACTCCTCATTTGTACAGCTCCTTTGCAGAGCCTGGAGTACCTCCCTACCACCGTTAATTGTGTTTTAATCATTTGCAAATTATAATCCATCTCCATCAGGGGATCTCTAATGGTGGCTTTATGGAGCGCGTCCACGTGTTCCTCAGCCCTTCTGGGATACTGGGGATGAAATACTGGGTACCTTGGGCCTCGTTGGTATGGGTGGTCTGGCTTGAAGGGACTTTGACGCCGGCAGAGGTCCTGATGGAAAAGGTGGGAATTGCAGCTGGGTGATCCCAAAAGCCCTGGAGGGAAGCCATGTGTTTGTGGCTGGCTGGTCCTCCCAGAACAGGGCTGGAATGGGAGAGGTGGTGATGCACAAGTCCAGTGAGTGAATCCCCTTGTCCACAGGGTCATCCCAGCCTTGGTCCCGGTGCTGGCAGAGCTCTTGGCATCTCCCTGCTTACCAGCAGCTCCCACCCAGCCCCACAGAGCTGCTGGGGCACATGGTCCTGGTGTGTTTGCAGCTCCACTTGGGTTTTTCACCTTTCTCTGGGTTAAAAACCAAAGACAAATGCCTCACTATGGATTTCTGTCACTATTATGATGCTCAGAGGGCTTTTTCCCTCCGCTTCTGCTTTAGGTTTTGTTTTTGTTTTGTGTCTGTGTTGTCTAAAATAGCAGCTCCATCTAAGGAATAACCAAAGGGCCTGAAATTTGGCTGTTCAGGATGAGCGTCACATCTGGTCTCTGCACAACACAGCCAGTGAGAAATGGCTACAGAGTCGTAAATCTCAGGCTCTGGAGAGGCAGGGGTGGCTGCTGAGGCTCTCATTGCATTTGGGGTTTGTAGCATTTTCCAAGGGAGAGCAGAAGGGCAGTGATTAAAAAACCCAGGCCAAATCCCACTTGTGTCTGTGGGTGGGAAGCTGGGAGGAGTGACGGGGTGGTGCTGGGGGAGCCCAGCTCTGCCTCTGGTACCCTGAGCTCATCCTGCAGCTCTGGGTGCATCAAACGCTGACGGAGAGCGGGGCTCCCTCCTCCCTGGGGTGACCTCAGGGGACTCTGCCTCATCCTGCCCACCCTCCAAAATGCCTGGCTGAGTCCTCCCGGGCCAGCTCACAGCCAAGCCACCTTTTTCTGAGCTGGGGAGGGAACGTAGTCCTTGCCCAGGGCTGCAAACAGAACTGCTCGCTGCTGCTTCTTGTCAGCAGCTTCCCAAGCCTGCCACCTCTCCATCATTGCTGAGTGACGGCTACCAGGCCCGCACAGAGATGCACAGCACTCATATCCCTATTATGACATTGTCAGTGTCACAGCTGAGCGTGAGGGACTCGGAAAATGTCACTTCAGGTATTAGAAAATGACTGTGCATTTGCCACACTGCGGTTCTTGGTCCAAAGTGCTTTTCCTTCCATCAGTTCCAGTTGGAGGGGCCTCTTCCTTTGACTGAGGTATCTCTGCTCTGGGGTTTTTAATGAAAAGTGTGATTTTAGTCGTGGTGCAAGAAGCCAGGCTGACAGCCCAGGGCCATGCAGCCGCTCCAGCTACTGCACAAATTCTGAGTGAGTTCCACATCTCCTCCATGCAGGGCTTTTCTCTCCCCAGTTTTCCTTTTCTCCCTCTCCTCCAGACCGCTGGTGGCACGCTGCCCTGCCGGCTCCCTCACCAGCATCTCCCCTGCTAGTGACAAGAGAGGAGCTCAGTCCTCCTCACCAGCTCCATCAGGGCTGATGGTTAAACATCCAACACATAAATGCAACCACTTTTCCCATTCCTTCCCAGCAGTACATGGAACTGTGACCACTGTGAGCTGCTGTGGGGCTGCCCTGCACCCAGGAGGGCTCCAGAGCTGATTGCTGGTGTGCAGAGACCTGAGCAGCTCGAGTGGCTCCAGGCTGTCCCAGCCACGTGGTCTCATCCCCTGGACAGCAGGAATGGCTCCGGTCGCTGTGGGCAGTGCTCGGGGTGCCAGGGCAATGGGCTCCCCAGCAAGCTGGCATTGTACTGCCTGAAAGAGAGATCAGGAATAGGAAAGGGAGTGGAAGAAGAGGAATGATTTATGAGGCTTCGCTTGGCCAAGCAGGGCATTCTCAGCATATTCCAAAATAATTTAGCATCATCTATTGTGCCTGCAGCGGGAGCTTGTTGCAGAAAACGAAAGAGAGCAAAAAAAATCCGCCACATAAAGAAGGCAGAAAGCCCCTTGATGGGATGGTTAGAGCTTGAAGTTTCTTTTTTCCTGAGGGCTGCTGTCTCCTCTCCCCAGTTCTCTCTGTAAATCAAATTGCCAGTGTCGGATCGGCGGCTCCGTCTTTCCTGCAGCCGCTTCCCCGAGGCCTCCCCGTGCACCAAGGGGACGTAATCACCACCTAGAACAGCTTGAAGGACACAAGCGCGGGAGCCGAGAGGACGATTTGTAGTGAATAATTTAGTGGATGAATTTAAAGCTTTTGTTCTCGTCGCAAATTACCTGCGAACTGTACGGGAAGGTTTTGATCATACAAATTCATTTTACATCGCCTCTCTCTGCCAACAGACCCACCTACCCGCTTGGCTGGGGTTTGAAGCAATGCATTTTTCTCTGCACCTCGGTGTGTTTTGGGGTGGGTTGGACCTTTAATTAACCCATCATCTCGGTGCCTGTGGTTTTAATTGCCAGCATAGGATTGCCTGTCTGAGTTGTGTTGGAGATCGGAGAGCGATGTTTGTAAATAGGAATAATTAGAGAAGTTTGTTTGTGTACTGTGGGGTGTTTGCACAGCCTTTGAAGTGTTTTGCTTTAGGTGGAAGGAGATGAGATGGGTGCAGGGATGGGTGCCAGTGTCAGCATCCTGGGATGCACTGCCTGGACACTGTGCAGTTGGGGAGGGACCCCTTGTTGCAGAGGGGCTTTGTATAAAGGTGTTGTAGTGATAGAGCAAGGCAGGATGGCTTTAAGCTGACAGAGAACAGGATTAGATGGGGTACTGGGGAGAAATTCTTCCCTGCAGGGATGAGGAGGGCCTGGCACAGGTGTCCAGAGCAGCTGTGGCTGCTCCTGGATCTCTGGCAGTGTCCAAGGCCAGGTTGGACAGGGCTTGGAGCAGCCTGGGACAGTGGAAGGTGTCCCTGCCCATGGCATGGGGCTGGAATGAGACGATCTTTAAATCCCTTCCAACACAAACCATTCTGCTTCCCTCTCCTCACCCCGGCATCTCTTTCCTGAGAGACTTTTCCCTGTCGTTGAGCTTGGTGTAGATGGTTGGATCCAAAGCTCTCTACTTTCCCTCCGCTCACTGCCGAGTTTGTCTGGGACTAGGGAATTCAGCAAAGTGCATGTGAAGGAGGCTGCAGCCTGCCCAGAGACAGCCATGTGAAATGAAGTTGTATCACTCTCCGAGATCAAATTATCCTTCTCAGCTTTCGGGGAGAGGACTCCGGCAGCCCCATGCGAGAGCTCGGTGCCTCCTCCTCAGCTCAGTTTATATCCTGGTCCCCCGGCAGGCTGCAAATGCTCCCTCATCAGGGCCTGCTCTCTGTGCTAATGGCCCTCTATAAATAAGCCCCAGGAACAGCGATAGAGAACAATCATAAAAGGCAGGCGCATAAATTAAAGCCGATGTTATAATAAACTAGACAAGCCCTTCATCGAGGGTTTTATGTTTCTCCTTGAGTCGGCAGCTTTGCCAGCAGAAAATGATTTCCGTGCGCCTTGGCCCAGTGCTCTGTCTCTCTGCTCTGTAGGCACACACGAGTGGGCGGCAGAAATAGCTGGCATCACCATGTCCCCCTTTTGGCATTCCGGGTATTAAAGCTGCAGGGATTTCTCGGAACAGCTCTCAGAATGTCTTTAGAGGGGCAACAAGAGCATGGATTTACTGATGATGGCTCTGGCCACTGCTTGTGACTATAAATGAAATGCAATGGCTCTGGGTGGCTGGAATTCCCAAGAGCTCAGCCCCGCACCTTCGGAGGAAGGTGGAAGTTGTTGCGCTCACCCCAGTGAGCTGCAGTTGAGCCTCCTGGAGGCAGATGCTGGTGCATAAACCAGCAGCATCTTGGAATGCGTGGTTCCTCTGAAAGGCTGCTCCTTGCCCTTTGCCCCGGAGCATCTCCCCGCTCAGAAAAGCACGCACCGGTGGCTGGCACGCAGGCTCCGTGCCACGGCTCCGGAGTGCCTCGGGAGCGCTGGATACACTGCGCTGAAACTCCCGCCGAGTTCAGAGCTGTCTCTCCAAATCACAGCCTGGATGACTGAAACTTGGCAGGGCAAGTGGGAGAGGCAGGCAGGGCTGCGTGCTCGCAAAGTACGATTGCCCTGTACTGGAGTGATCTGGGAGATGCAGCGAGCTGTGCCCTGGGCGTGGAGTCTGTCAGGGAGGAGTGCATCTCCGGTTCTGTGACACTCTGGGATGCTACACAGGGGTCTTTGGCAGAGTTTGTGTCTTGGTCACCAGCTCAGCTTGCTCTCAAGTCCCTTTTTGGACACTTCCACTCTAAGCTGATGACCCTGCAGGTAAAATGCCAGCTGCTGCTCCAGGCTCTGAGCTTGCTTTCATCCTGTCCACCCATCCTTTATGGTCTGTGCAGTAAAATCCAGAGGCAGACAGACGTGTGTTGACAGGGAGCTGTCACCCTGTGCCTTTGCAGGAGCCTATGTGGACAAAGAGGAGAATTCCAAACATCCATCTCCTCATTTGAGGCTCAGAACAATTTGCAGGCATCTTTTCAGCTCTGATTTGGATGCATGCTCAGCCACGTGTCCAGCTCTGTGCAAGGGATTCCCCCCCTTGCTGTGCAGAGTTAAATCCATCTGGGGCAGTTCACACACATCCTCTGGGTGCCTGACCAGCTTCTTCCTCTGGAAGTTTGGCGGAGCTGCTGCACATCTTGTGCTGGTGTAGGAAGGTGATGCCCAGCTGGGTTGTGTACATGGTGGGGTGGGATGGATAGATGGAGAAGGAGAGGAGGCAGAAAAGGAGAGATGGAGATCGAGGGTGAGCTGTAGGCTCTTCTTTCTGCTGTGTGCTCCCCTGCACGCTCTGGCCTGAGCTCCCCCTCGTGTTCAGCCGCACATATTTCTCCATTGCTCTCCCGACTCTCCCAGTTATCGAAGGGATGTTCCGTCTTTCCAACCATGTTTGCGTTGGAGAAGCTGGAGCCCCGCAGGGCAGTCCACTGCCTGTCAGCTCAATTTCCCCACAACCGAGGCATCTCCCTTCTCCCCAGTGTGATTGCAGCACCTCCAGCCTTTCTAATACTCAGCCCGGAGCCAGATGCTCAGACACGCTGTGTCAGGAGCCAGAGATCCATAGTCTGACTGTGCAAGGAGAGGCGTGTGCCACAGACATGCCCTGGGGTGTCTCGCCCGTGTCCCTCGAGGGAGAGAGGAGCCGTGCTGTGCCAGAGCAGCAGCAGTTCCCTCCAGAGGCTGCCAGGCACTCCCTGCCACTGCCACCGCTCATCAGCCCCTCGCTGGTCTCGCACAGGGTTGTTTTCTGCTCCATTTCTTCCCCCAGCCTCCGGATTCCCCCTCCAAGCTCTCTGTTTTCTTCTTCATCATCCCGGCTGGGATAGAATATGACTGCAGCCACAAAGAGCTGCGATCGCAGCTGCCCTCGGGGCTTGTTTGCCCACATCACCTGTCGGATCAGGAGCCTGCATGTCCTTGGAAAAATATGTATTTCAGGCCGCTGGGGTGCTAATTTGCAAGGCCCATTACTCAAACGAAACATTAAAATGGCCGTCCATAAAGCAGAGCCTTTATCTGTGCCTCCCCCTCGGTCTGTACTCCCCGCGCCAGGTATAGGCTTCCTGTCAGGCCCAGGAGCCAAAAGCAAAGATTTATCGGAAGGTTCCTTGACTCCGACCTGCATTTTAATTACGTCGCCGCCAGCCTGTGCCGAGAATAAACTCGGTGGCTATTGTGTTACCCTCGCTTATCGTCTCCGCATGAACGCACCGGGAGAGACGCGGGTTTGTGGTGTCCCCAGAGGGGACCCTCTTGTGTTCCCATGTCCTTTCCTCCCCACTTGCCTGCACGGCTCAGCAGAGCGGCTGCCTGCTGTGTGACACTGATCCACACGTGCGGTTGGGAGGGCAGGATGCAGGCCCTGAGTCCCGTGCCTCGGTTTCCCTCCATGTGGGAGCTCTGTCCAGGCTCCCCCAGCCCGCTGAGTGTGCAGGGAGTGTGAGAGCCGGTCCTGCCGCAGCCACCGGGGTGCTGCCGGGGCAGGAGGCACCGAGCAGGGCTTGGAGCGGTGCCGGGGCCCAAATTGCTTTCTGGAGAGCTCAATTTCACGCCGGGAGCGGAGCCGTGGCACTGCGGGGAATTGAGGAGCCACGCTTGTCAGGGAGGAGATGCGCTGAACTTGGGAGACGGCTTGTTTATTTTGCCTGTGTATTTATGAGCGGGGGGGTGTGTGTGTGTATAAATATTGCTCGCCCGTGCCAGACGAGGCTGGTGTCGCGTTTCGTGCGGGTGCAAAGCTTAACCTGGCACTTCCCAGCGGGAACGATGCATATTTATTAGCGAGGCGATGGGTGGGAACGGCTCCCTCCTCGCTGGCGTGGCAGACACTGGCTCAGCAGAACGGGGGTTATTATTATTAAAATAAATAAAAGCAAAAGCAGCTCGGCCACCAGCACGTGAAGGAGCCAACTTCTCCTAGGGTAGGAGAGGGGGTCATGAGAGGATGCTTTTGGAAGCTCCTGACTCATAGGGATTGACTCGGCAAGCTCTGGGTGCCACAGCACATCCCCTGCCTCAGTTTCCCTATTGACAGCAGTGACATATTGATGTGACGTAAGTCTCAGCCTGGCAGGGGAGTGCAAAGTGCTCCCTTCATTAATAATCACAAAGTGCTTTGATATTTTTAGATGGAAGTGCCACGTATTGATATAATATTACTGTACCTCGTTTGACTTCTTTTTCGATTGCAAGCCCCCTCTTGATCCCGTTACCTGCAGTAACAGTTATCTGGCTATATTTTATCATCTGAATATTTCAATTAAATTACTTTAAGGTGAAAAAAAAAGCAGCAGCCTAGGCTGAAGTTGGAAATGATCACTGTATCACTCCAACTTCCCTCCATTCCCAGAAGGTTAATTGAAAGGCAGCCATCTTGGTGACGTTTAGACAAATGAGGATAATTATGTGTTCTCCAGCTCTTTGAGAGGTTAATTGCTTAGATGTACGAAGACTTGAAGAACAAAGAAGGAATAAATCAGAAGCAGGACTATGATCTGATAATGTAATTTGGGATATTCACGTGCAACTCAAACAAATAAACCCCCTAATTGCATGCAGTTGTTCGGCCCCTGGGGTTACCGAGATCAGGCTCCTGGTTCTCAGGGATGCTCGGAGAGGGGACACCAGCAGGAGAGGTCTTCATCTGGCTGGTGCCCACGAGTGTCTCTTGTCATCTCACACTGATGACGACTTCTTTATCTGGCACTGGAGATGACTTCTTCATCTTCACGGAGCTGTCACCTGGCTCCTGAGTGCCTGAAGCATCCAGCCCTCATCCCGGCAGAGCAGTGGTGGGTGGAAATCAGATGGGTCAGGGAGGCGCAGGAGCAGCGAGCAAAGGATTTCCTCTGGTGGATTATTTTATTTTGCCTAATTGCTGGTGAAATTCCTGCAAATTGGCAATTATATTCCTGAGCTGATGGCTCACCCAGGTCGTTTACAGATCTCACATTTAGCAAGAGAGCTTTATGGTGTTCGCTATGAAATACAGCTTCACTCTCCAGCGGCAGAATTTCCCTCTTTTTAGAGGTTATTAATTCCGTCTGCAAGGATTTTGCGCCTAAATCATGTGGCAACACAATTGTGAAGGTACCTGATTTTTTTTTTTCCTTTTAATTCACACTGGTGGGCCAGTCTGGGAGTTGGTTTGTCCATCCGTCAGTCCCTTGATCCCCTCAGGATGGGATACAGTAGGCACTGGGAGTGACTTCCAGGTATGAGAGGTGCAGATCGAGTGAGCTGATTTGCCCCTCAGCTATCCCTGCCCACTGGCACCACAGTGAATGGTGCAGTGAGGAGCCAAGACTTTGGAATGCTGGAGCTTTTATGGAAGTCTGGGGGTTGTGTGGAACATCTAGCTGTCCAGCCTGGATCAAACACTGCTTCATTTTTCTGCCGTGAGGGTCAGGAAGAACAGTGCTTTTCTTCTTTGCTGAAAGCTGGAGGGTAAGACATCTTCATCCGGCATCTCTTTCCCCCTCCGTTCTGTCTCTGAAGCTGGAATTGATTTCAAATGAGCAAATGTCTCCCCACCCCTAAAGTGTGAGGAGCCCTGAGCCTCGGCCTCTGAAACACCGGCGAGAGGTTTTTCCGTCAATCTGTCTGCAATTGCAGTTTAATTCCCTGCGTTTGCTCCCGTATTGTGCATTAAGATACAGCGAGTTTATCCAGCAGTCCAGCTGTTTTGAAGATAATTACTACAGAACTCAACCTGATGTAAAATAATCCTCCCGGGCAAGCAGCCAAGAGCTTGAGACTTATCCTCCAAAGACTGAAACCTCTCCATTACCCTTAAGAGCCACAGAGATAGCGGTGGGCATCTCATGACAAATATATTTTTGGTGGTAATCAACAGCAGGATGTGAGAAGGGGTTTGCTTTCCACCCAATTCCTGGGGAGGGTGATGTGGCCAGATAGACCAACTGAGGGCGTGAGGCCCACGTGTGATGGAGACGTGGATCATGGATGGCTTTCCCATTAAAGGGCCCTATATGCTTTTGCTTGCCCCCAGAACCCCTTTTGTGGTGACCCTATCGCTGCATTGCCACCCTGTCCTGCCCTGGAGTGGCTTCAGACCAATTTCCCCTCCTTGCAATGCAGGGACAAGTGTCTGATGGTTTTACTCCAGCTCCTTCTCTCATGGATATGCCTTGATCCAGGTTTTGATCAGCCTGCCAGCATCCTTTCTTCTTTTGGAGCTGTGGGATGCTGCTGGAGATCCTCGTGGTTGAAAGTGTCCCCCTTACCCAGCTGAGATGGAGATGCTCACCAGTCCCATCAGGGTGGCTGAATCAGAGCGGTCAGAGCCTCGTGTTGCCACACGCTAATTACCACCACTTAACTGCGTGTCCAGCTGTGACAGCCAAAGTTATTCCTCTCTCTCCCTGCCTGGGCAGATGAATGAAAAAACCTAGCAAAAAAAAGCAACAGCAAAGAAAAAAATCCAACCCTACAACCCCAGCGCAGGCGTGGAGGAGTTGAGGTTCTCAACTGCTCAGCTCTGCCAGCGACGAACTCAGTGTTTTCCTTGCTGCTTTTGATTGAAGAACACTGGAAATCAGCGGGTTGCAGGTGCTGTATTGTGTGAGATTAGCACTGATTTAGGCAGGGTGCAGGCGCTGATTGAGCAGAGGGCTCTGCTGGCGCTGGCAGAGAGCAGGGGAATCTCCAGGATGTGTCCCTTAATCAGAACCCTTGAAAGCTGCTGATAGTGAGGTGTCTCTCTTTGGGTTTTTCCCTGCTGGGATGTAGGGCAGGGTTTGGTGTAGGGATAAGGGAATTTGGCTCTCCTGGTGAGAAAGCAGCTGTCTGCCCGTGTTTTCTAGGACAGGTACCGATAACTTGATGGTAAATGCTGCTGGGTGGTGACTGTCTTTTTGGAGAGGAGCTGGGAAGATATCCCAGCCTTCTTTAAACCACAGGATGACCTAGTGACCATGGAGAAGTTTGAAATAAGTGCCTGGCTGTTTTAGGGAGAAAATGCAATCATTCAGGTACCATTTGGGGCAAGGAAAAATGCTTCTCTGTACTCTAAATTTCTGTGGTTTTCCTGGCCTGGCTGCCCCTGCTCGGTGCCTTCATTTTCATCTCTGTCTCTGGGAGATGAGGTGTGGCCACCGGCATCGACTGACTCTGATGGAAGCATTTACGTGCCACCTGCTCTATAAACATTCCCATTGATCTGCTCTATCCAAAGGCCTTCCGCTTTATTTCTTTTGCTGCCACCTCATATTTTCTTATGAAGATTTCTCCTGAGCTAATAACAGCTGCTGGCTGTTGGGGCCTGGGCTAATGCCTTCTGACCTTCCCCACCACACGGGGGGAGCATCCCGGCACGTGGACGCTGGTATTGGTGCATTGGTGTGTCAGAAGCAGGGGAAAGGCAGGTGGGAGCTGAGAGAAGTGTACCTGAGCACCTGACTTCATCTGGCCCCCTTCCCCTTGCCAGTGAAGTTGTCAGGGTGAGGTGTGTCCCCGCAAGCTGGAAGCAAAAGCAATGAGGAGTGAAAGCAGGGCTTTACAAACCGGAGGGAAAGCCTGGCTCGCTTTAACAGAGCTGCCTGTTCCTGGATTTGCTCGATGTGGAGCATTAATTCAGAAAATCCCGTGAATGGCTTTGGGGAGAAGATGTGATCTGTCAGTGGGGGCACCGTGCAGCAGCTCACCTCACTGGGCATCCCTTCCCTCTTCAAGCTATGATTGCTTTTTAAGCCACCTTTAAGCAGCACAGCTCTGCCTGTATCAGCTTTAGCATCACTCTGTGCCACCCGCAGTGGAACCCAGGCCCACCCCTGACTCCAGGGGACTCAGCTCCCCCTCCCTGAATTAATGTCAGCTCAAGCTTGGCAGTGACCCGGCACCAGGCTCAGCCTTTACATGCCCTGGGTTTTCACAGAGGCCACCCAAAGCCCTGTGAATGCTGGGTGCACAGCAGCCAGTGCTCTGTGTGACATGGACCCTCAGGGACTGCGTAGTGAGCATTGTCTTGACTTGTGATGCCTCGCGCAGACGGCTCCCGCCCTCCTCATCATCTTGTTATCATTCTAATGTCTGGGAGCTGCAGTCATGGACCAAAACACCATTAAACTATCTGAAATGGAGCAACCCGACAGCCTCTGCCCTCACAGGCTTATTATCTTTGCAGATGGATATTTTATATTTAGCAGTCGCTAATGTATCAATTTGGGCTTTGATTTTTCATGGGGAGCAGCTTCTATTCTGGTCCCTGCTGGTGGGCAAACTGCCACCGCAGGGAACCACCAGGGACAAAGCCTCCCTGGGAAGCCTCTGAGGAGGGCAGAAGGGTCCCATAGCCCTTGGAGGGCGTCAGGAGGGGGTCGCTGGCAGGGGAACAGGTTTTCCTGTGGCCTGGAGTGTGTTTGAACAGCCCTGGGAGTGCTTGGGGAATCGGAGCGGTAGCAGTGGGGCCAGGCAGTTAATTAAACTTGCAGAGTGAGAGCCAGTGTGTGTGGCTTTGAGGGAGGCAATGGCTCAGCGGTGTACGGTGAGGAAGGAGGAATGTTACGGAGAAAAGGAGAACTCTTTAGGCTGGCCAAGCTCCTGTACATCCCACTCTCCTTGTTTGGGTATGGGTGTGGTGCTGGATCAGGATATGCTGAGGGGTTGCTGAAGGCTGGGTGAGAGGTGGTAGTGCTGGGTGATGCCCTCTGTCCTCGGGCTGCTGTGGGGATGGTGTGGAGCTGTGCCCTCTGTCCTCAGGGTGCTGCGGGGAGGGCTGGGAGCTGTGCCTCTTGTCTTCG